>CAUJNA010000833.1:0-145897 GCA_963377175.1 Effrenium voratum
TTCCATACATCTGCAACGCATACATCCCTTGCAATTCATGCATCTCTTGCATGCCTTGCATCCCTTACGTCCCTCAAACCTAACCGAAATGGGTGGGTGTTCCCTCAACCCACCCAAATACGGGCTCGGGGGGGGGGGGCGAGGGGAGGTTCCTCAAAAAAAGGCACGCCGGATGTGCAACGGACCTTTTGGCCCGCGCCTTTGCAAGTCTGTTGGAAGATTGGCGTTCGACAATCTTCTGCTTCGAATGCGGGAGATCCGGCCGGGATGAACATCAGCCCTTACATTTCTAGGGGTTGTTTCCCCTTCTTTTCAACCACCGTGCTTGCACAAAGAAACGCTGGGATGTTGCTCTCCTGAAGATTTGGATCTCTGGAAAGAATGGGTCTACATATCACCAAGATGGCAGGTTCCCTTTGACTTGCGTTTGAACAAACCCAAAACGGGTAGCCTCAAAAAAATATGGACCAACATTTGGCTTTCCTGGAAGGAGAAAGCCAGGTGCCTAACATGTGAGCCTCATGAAACCCATTCGGATTCCGTAGTCCACTGGTGAATGAAAAAAGCTCGGAAACTGCAAAGAATCAAAGCGTTGCGGGGAATGAATCCACTGGGCACAGCCGGGTTTAACGGGCTACCAATTTGCTCAGCGCGGCTACGACAACAGCTTTTGGACCCTATTCTGGTTAGGGGTTTGGAAGGGGAACAACATGAGCCACCAACAATCCGAGGAAACCAACGAGGACAACTCCTAGCTCTGACATGTTTTTCAATTTGACGCAGCCCCTTTTGCACCGCCCTCCCCTTGTTCCTCTTTCTTTCTGTGCTTGCTGCACAAGTATTCCACTCATGATGCAATCTGCCTGCCATTTGGCTCAAGGCGCGTGCATTACTTGTAACTCTCTCAGGTAGAGAAAGCAAGTGCGCTTCGCTGATTGTGGAACATCGTAAAATGTTTCCAGCAGGAAATTCGGAAAACATCGACCTTGAGTCTCCATGACCCTTAAAAAATGGTTGGTCATTACCTAAAGTAACAGGGTCGTTGACCCATTTTTAAAGGGTCATGGAGACTCCAGGTACCTCTTCCATGACATATTTGCATTTCTGCATCGGAGATCCTCAGCCAGGGACCTACGAGGTGCACATTGCCGGGGTCATTTGGCCCCACCCCCCACCCCCCACCCCACCCTCCACAGACGTGCCAAGCGGATTTCCCCTTTTTTTGGCAGAGGTTGTACTCAGAAAACGGCCGGCGCACCTGATTTTTAGAAAACCGTGGGACCTGTTCTTGGACCGGCTGTCTTCTTCTGAGTTCAAACACCGTTGAACACCGCTTCTTGCGAAGGCCCAGGTTCAGGATGGAACTGGAAAATCCACCCCTGAGCCTGGCACGTCTCCAACGCCGGGGTGGTCAACTTCCACAGGGCGTAGGATACGTATTGATGATGTGTCAACATAGGAGCCCCAACAAAAAAAGGTGTTTCTTTCCCCGAGGCAAACACGAAAAAAAAAAGAGCAGAGATATGGGGTTGACCAATATTCCGTGCAAGGCCCACAAATGATGGGTAACTTTGCCCATGTGGTTGAACAGTCTTTTTAAGTGGTTAACCCAAATGAGAAGATTTGATATTGCCCACCTGGCACTCATACGAACGGAGTATTGATCAACGCCCAGAACAAGAAATGCTTACATTTCTTTTGAGGCTCGGGACTCTTTTATCAACCCCCATGCGTTGCTTTGACTGGGCTGTCCTCAGATCCCGCTGGTAAAAGTTCAACTTTTCGTGGGCCAAATGGAAGACCCCAAGCCGCACGCAGTCACCCCATTTCCGGCCCGCTACGGGGCGAGACTTCCGCTGCTTCGGGCGGAGCCGCAGGCTCTGCCGTCGGAGCTGCCAGCGCTTTGCCAGTGGCTGACAGCTTCAGCGACCTGACTGCGGAAAGAGATCGAGAGATCGGGCGGGGTTCCCCCCGTTCCCAAAAGACAACTAACTAGAGGAAGCCCAAGGCAACAAATAAACAAATACATGAGACAAACCGGACAGAAGCAAAGCAACCAAGCGAACTGGCGAAATACACCAAACATACAAAATAGCACTGGTCCACCCAGTGAAAGCAACATAACAAAGACCGTAACCAGTGCCTGTATCAAAACAACTCTGAGACTCAGTGCAACACGCCCTAAAACCACACTTTCAAGCCGTGGGTCTTCCCCGCGAGCTGGACCCTTGCCATTGAAGGGGAAGGGTCCAAAAGAGGGCAGTCCCTGGCCCCAAGGAACCCCAAGAAACCCCTTAAGAAAGGCTACAGCTCTCAACTACCTACCCCATCGGGGATTCCGTAGACTGGAGTTTGAGCGGACCCTCTTAAGGGGAACGGCCACATGTTGAATCCAACGACCATGGATTATTTTGTAGGGTTAGACATGCTTTGACAAGTCTGGGCCTCCTTTTGGTTCCCTTCTTGGTAGCCCAGGACTCCTGATTCAATGCTACGGCAAGCAACGCCCTCTCCACCTGTCTCCACCTCCCAAGGACCGGTCTCTCTGGGCTCAGCCCCTAACCTCCAACCCCAGGACCCCAGAAGTGGATCTGGCTTCTCTTTGAAACCCCCAACCACCCCAAAATTTGGGGGGCCCAGCAAAAGATACACCCAATCCCAATTCTGAGCTTTGGAACCACCCCAAAACAGGGGCCGGACCCTCAAAAAAACGGGCGGAAGCTCAATCCGCAACACCATTGGTATGAATTTCACGTCCATCATACCACTTCCGTCCATCCAAATAATCCTCTGAATGGTGGTTGATTAGCAGGCCACGTGCCTAACAAATGAATCCTGAACAAGATTCGAGCCAAAGCGTCACGCGTCCCAAGAAAAAAAACGACTCAAAGTGTCCAAACAAGTCTTTCACACCAATTTCCACCACTCCCCGGGACCCCACCCCCTGAACCCGCCCCCTGCACCGGCCCTCCGGGCCCCCCGACTCCAACTCCTGCGCCAGGCGCTCCAAGTTCGCGATCTCCGCTTCCCAGGACGAGCGCTGCACCCCTCGCCGAGCTGAGGCGCTGGGGAAACGGGGCGGTTTTCTGCGGCGCTGGGGGTTGAACCCGCAAAACGTGTAATACATATTCCCCTTGTTGCGGGAGAGATGGGACAATCCAGTGTTTTTCGACCAACAACATTCAAGTCCAATGGACCAAATGGCCAGAAATATACATGGGAATAAACTTTGGCCTGACTTTCACTCCACGGGTTTTTGAGGGGTGAGGCTCTCAGGGGACATATCCCAAGTTTGCACATGAGCGTGGCTTTCGTTGGCATTACAGCCAAAAGCTTTGAGTAAGCTGCACCTCGCCAAAAGTTGAGGTCTTGGGAGAATCTGATCTTTATTTTGGTCCACCCTTTGAGGTGTTGAACTTACAACCATCCTGCACGGGCAACCGTGGCTCCAGAACACCGCCCAAAGCCCGAGGGAGAATGACTGGAAGTTGAGAAAAAAAAAAACAAGGATAAGCAAAAAGAAGGCTTGTCCGACCCGACACAGGAAAAGACAAACAAAAGAACAAGCAAAACGAGCAAACCTGAAAAAACACGCAACCAACCAAAAGCACACACACACACATAAAAATAAATAAAAAGCAAACAACAAATAGAACAAGCAAGACGCCCGCAAAGGAACCCAAACCCAAAACCACAGCCGCCTTGGCCGAAACACGCGCCCAAAACAAAACTAAGATGGCCTTCGTCTGCGGAGTGGTCGTGGTCCGCACAAAGCCGGACTTTGGCGAGCTCCTGGGTGTTCCATTTGGTGGGTCAAAAATAGGGTAACCCCAAAATGGTTTTCCAATGGAAATGGAAACATGGACTAAAACCTGCGGTCCAATTCCTGGCTAAATTTTGACCCATACCCATTTGAAAACCTGGTGTTGAAACAGGCTTCCCACAACCATGCAAGGAAATTAAAGGGCGGCCGCACCAATTTTTCTGATTAGGGTGGCTCGTCTTTTTGTTGGAGGCGCGGTGGCCCCTTTGTCGGGAGCTTGGACATGAGTTTTTGCATGTTAGTGGGCCCAACAAACACAAACACACTCTGAGAAACCCCCTGAGGAGCTTCACTGCACCTGGATTTCTGCGCAAAACTGACGGGCCTGCACAAATCCCAAGGGCGGGGCTCAAACTCGACATCAAAAGGCTCACGCCATCTCAGCCCCGGTTTGCTTTTTGGATTAAACCAACCGGCAAAATGGAGGTCGAAGAATCAACATGGTAGTGTTTGGAAACAACAGGGCCAACTCCAGAAAAATCCCATGCTAGGAAATGGAGTCTCATTTTGGACTACCAGCGGGTGTGTCTTTTGTTTAACGAGGTTCCCTTTACCCAAAAAAAGCTTCCCCCTCATTTTGAGAAGCACCCATGCCACCTTTCCAAGTCCCGGCCTTGCGGCCGGGGTTCCACCATTCGGATTCGGGTGCGGTAAGCATCGTAGAGTCTTCTCCAGACCTAGACCCCCTGCAAGTCAACCTTTTGGCGGTTGAAAAGGGAGCATGAAAGAAACCCCAAATGGGTGTCTTCTTGTTGTTGTTTTTTTTTGATTTTTTTTTGGGGGGGCTTTCTTGGTGGTTTTAAAGGGCAACTCTGGTATCCTCCGGTAGATGTCCCATCCGATCAAAGCATGGTGCCACGCCAACTCCATGTCAACTTATTAGGTTCCTTCTATGTCTTCACCCAAGGAACTCACTTTAAACTGGCAACCAAAAGGAGATGATTGAAACCACCCTGGAACAAATGCAACGGGAACCCTGTCCTTTCAGGGGGTCCTTCAAAAGCCGATCAAGTTACCGGCGGTTCCCCCTGGACCCATCCCAAAAAGGGAACTGCTCAGATGCTTGAATCCACAATGGGAACCGCCTTACTGGGCTGTCCTCAGAATCCCGCGCTAAAAGTGAACAGCTTTTGGCGGCTTGAATTCGAAAATTTAATTACTGAACCAGCTAAACAAATCTAAAAACCCTAGATTGACTCGGATGGCAGCTTGAAACTTAAATGGAAACCCAACCACTAAACACTAAAAAGAAAACAACAAAACAAACCTAAGTTGACCCGGATAAACTCAAAACCACCCAGCTCAGGGGCCCCGGGTTGTTCCGCTTGCTTCGCTGGAGTTGGACTCCCCGGTCCTCGACAAAGGCCTCCTGCAGCGCGCCGAGCTCCTCCTGGGTCTTCTCCCGCACCTCCGCCTGCAGCTCCTCACCGATCGGTTGAGTGGATCGGTGGATCGGGGGATCCGAGGGCCCCTCTTGAGGGCGAGGTCCTCCAGATTTGAGAGGTCAGAAATTTTGGGTACCAACTTTGTCTGTTTTTCTCTATTTTAGAAGGGGAACCCTTCTAAAAGAACAGGAGTCAGAATCAAAACCCGGTACTAAGATGGTCGTAAGCCCACCGGTATTAAAATGGCCGCCTGGGCTAGGCGTTGCAGCCCGTTTGAGTTGGTAAAGGCAACACTAACTCGGTCCTCCAGATTTAAGAGGTCAGAATTGTTGGGCTCCCGATTGTTTTTTTCTCGGTTTGGTCTTTTTTAGTAGGGGATCTTTTTCTTTTTAGTCTACTTTAGTAGGGGAAACCTCCCAAGGAAAATAGGGGTGAGAAAGGGCACTGGGGGACCTGAGGGGCTTGTCATAATCAAAGCCTGGTATTAAAATGGTCATCCCAGACCACGTAAATAATTAAGAAGGCGGCAGCTGCTTATGGCAAGGGGCCGGGCTTTGATTGTGACTCGCATGAACATGAAAGAGTACGCCCATCCAAAGGGAAGCGTTAGGCTCGTTTTGGAAGATGAAACCATGCCACACACGTTCAATGAAACAGTGGCCGCAGCGAAGGGGGCAAAGCGACGGTCTTCGCAGAGGCGCTCCAACTCCGTTTCGACAAGACGGTGTCCACGACCTCCAAGCCGCTAGGGGAACATGTGGCCTTGGGTAGCCAAATCGTACCCCCAGTGAACATCCCAATCCCCAGCAAAATAGGTTCTAAACTGGGTGGTGAATTCACCTACCAACCAAAATGGGATCCCAAAACGGTGTTGACAACCACAGCCATGTGGCGCATACTCCCCTTTTTTATAGTGGACTTACTTTTTCTGCGGTCCGAAAATGCCTTCCGCCCCACAGATGTGACACTTTTGGCCGCTCGTTCCCTGTTTGGACGGGAGTCTGCATGGGTCCATAGGGAATGAACTCCGGTCTGCATGGGTCCAGAGCTAATGAACTCCTTCGGCAACAAATGCCAGCCATTCCTTTACAACCGGAAACCAGCCAGCCACTTGGAGGGCTGATTCCCACTTCTAATCAGAACAAACAATCTTCAGCAGGCTTTGAAAACCGAACACGAGGCGCTGTGTCTGTTGAGTGATTTTCCAACCAATGGTCATCCCATGTCGAAGGACCTTTTGATCAACCCCCATGAACTCTTTCAGCAACCTGCTTGGATTTGGAACCCCCCTTTTGGCTGAGTTTGGGATCATCCCATAATACTCGTACATGTTCGATGTTTTTTTTGTTTTTTCCGCCACCTGGGCGAGCTGACGAGAAATGGAAATGGAATCGACCCCGAACAAAAATGGTGCTCCCGGACCCTTACCGGTTGGTTCGGGTCAGGGGTGGTTGCACAACTTGCCCAGGCAGCCACTCCCTGCAATTCTTTGAAAGGGAAACCAAAAGGAGGCTGGAAGACCATTGCCCTGTTAAAGGAATCTTCTGGTGGGTTCCAGATTGCCTTGGCATACCATGGAAGTGCATTGAACGATTACTGTCGTCTAGGAAAGGGGCCTGAGTTCCAGTGTTTGAAGGGGGGGTTCTTGAAGAACCGCAGGGTTTGCGGGCTCTACCAATCCCGAAAAATCCAAATCGGGTGTTTCTTCACGAAGGGAAACTGCCATTCTCTGGAGACTCATCGGTTCACCCCATCAGACAACCCATCTCCAAACCGGTGGCTCCCATTTGTTCCGTCCTGATTCATAAAAAAGAACTGGACGCCTGCCTGCAGCTAGGTCCCAACTTGGCTTCTTCAACACATGCAACCAACATCCCAACTTGGGATCCGGCTTCGCCCAAAAAGCAGTTGGGACCCGAATGACTATCGCCATGTCTGGCTCACCCACAAAACGGTTCAGCCGGGCTGGTTTTAAACAACCCACCTAGTTGTCTAGCATCTTTTTGTCAAGCTCCCCAAAAAGACACGGGGGTGTCCTTCCGTTCTGCAAAGAAAACACCGCGGCTCGGCTCTCCCAGAGAATCCTACCTCCTGAGGATTGCTTTTGGGGCGTAAAAAGGGGTCTGAGTACCTCCTTAAAAGGTACCAAGGGACCCTCTGGCTGTGGGGTTTTACCAGGTCAAGAGGGCCCCGAGGCCCGCCCCTCGCTCCTTGAGGCTCTCCAGCTCCTCCGCGCTGTAGCGGCGCAGGTCCTGAGGCTCAATCCCTTTCCAGGTGAATCCCTTTGTAGAGGCCACCAAGGAACAACCGGCTTGCCACTTGAAAAAAGAGGAAGATGGCGAAGGGCGGCCTTTTCTGGGCTTGCCTGAAACATCTACTGGGGTTGCTTTCCCTCGACGCAAGCAAGTTGTTTCGCTTTGAAGCCACACGTGAACGTTGGCCTCCATTTGCTCGATTGCCCTTCGGGATTCGGGTCCTCAGGAGTCTTCTCCATCCCTCAAGTCAACTTGCAGGCTGAAAAGGGAGCATGAAGGAACCCCCCCAAAAAAGTGGCTCGGCCTTTTTCTAGGGCACCCCCGTTTTTGGGGATGGGTTTTAAGGGGAAACCAAAAGGAACACCGAAATCCGTGTTGGGGGTCCAACAAAAAGGCACATCCGGAGAACCAGCGGTGACCTCCGTTTGCTCAAATGTCCAGTGATAAATCCCTTTAAAACCAACAGGAGAGAATCAACGCATCATCTGCAAATTGAAGGTGATGGATTTCCTTTTAAATTCCTAAACCTTTCCAGTGATTCCCTTTGAAACCAAGAGAACATCACACCTCTTAATAAGCAAAATGGTTTAGGAACTCATGGTCCAAAGGGTTGATTCCTTGGTTCCCTGTTCATGTCTTTCTTCTTTCCTGAGCAGTGGATCCTAGGTGGTTTTTGCAGAGGGAGATGCGGGGGGAATAAAAAAGGGGACCTTTTTGGGGGGACTAAAATTTCGTCTCGTCAGAGAGGATGGAAAAGACCACGAGCGAATAAATTAAAAGCAGCGACCTTAGCCAGGTCTTTCCTGGACCATTAAACTTCGCTGTTTTATTTGTTGGTTGTGGTCTTTCCCCGTCCTGTGGCGAGACCTTTTAGTTCCCCCAAAAAGGTCCCCTTTTTACCCCCCCCCCCGGCCCCAAAAGCCAGGGCTTTCCGAAAGACCAAGGGAATGGATCAGAGCCATTTTTGGCGAATGCACTCGGCTGGAGGTTCTGGTCGGAAGCGAACGGAACATGCGGCGAACTCAGCTCCTCTTCCGCACTTTCCGGCGGGTGCACGTGAAACCAAAACCTGACGCCACGGCGCCCAAACCTGGGTGGATTCGCGCAGTTGGCGGGAGAAGACTTCAGGGTCACGAGCTAAAAAAGGAGATGGAGGACGACTCACTGTCCAGTTGTTTAGTGCCACTCTTAGAGGCAAGCCAAAAAGGGAGATGGAGGACGGGCCCTGTCTAAACTCGCTTGCTTTCTGCTCCCCTGCTAAAAGTGTTTAACTTTTAGTGAGTTTAATACGGAAAACCCATTACAATTGGGGTTTAATACGGAAAGCCCATTCGTTGGCGAAAAAAGTTAAAGTCCTAGCATCCCTTGGCAAAATGAACACCAAAGTCACATGCGCCCCAAAACTCCTCTATGGTCCTGGTCGTTTTTGTACCAGGTGGATGACATCCCTTGGCAAAATGCACCAACGGAACCGCTCTCCAGTGAGAAGCCAACCTGAGATCCCGGAGAGGTCCTGCTGCAGCAGCAGCGAATGCACTCGGAGACTGGAGCCCCTGGCGACTCGGACAGGCTTCGCTTTGAGCCGCGTCTTCGACTTAAGGTGTACTGACGTGGCAGCCCCCCTCCCCAAAAAAAAACTCGGGCTACGCGGAAAAAAACACATGTTTGTTTAAATGTATATATATATATATACATTTATTTTGTTTCGGGGATCTATGGCTGACTTTTGAAGCTCCAGGTCTTGGAGTTCAGTTTGCCAGATGGCCTTACCTGACAAGCCCTCAACCTCAATGGCGTCTCATGTTTTCGCGGTCTCCAGTTCGCCCTGAAATGCGCCAAACTCATCTTGCGGGCTGAGCCAAGCCGGTGCTTCAGCGGGAGTTCCCGATAATTTGGCCTGCGAGTAGTCCAAATCCGAACTCATCCGGCCATGGGTCAAAATCCAGTACCCCCAGTGAACATCCCAATCCCCACTAAACTCCCGACTAAAAATGGGTGCTGAATTCACCTACCCAAAATGGGAGCCCAAAACGGTTTTGACAACCACGGCCATCCAAACCCCGGAGATCTCTCCGAGAAGTTTCCCCCACTTACCAGGGTCCCCACTAGCCGGCCGAGCTGGCTTCCCGAGAGCCCTGACGTCGGCAAGCTTCGGGGACACCCAAAAAAACGGGCCTCGGCCAATTCCTTTTGTGCCTGAAGGGAACAACAAATTCGGATACCCTCCAGGAGAAAAAAACAAAACAGCCTCCCCAATTCGAAGGACCCTTTTGCACACCGCAAGTCTACAATCGGTCTTCGATGACTTTGATGGCCAAAGATTGAAATCGCGGTTCAAGGGAAGCCAAAGCGAACATATGGTGCTTTTCCCTTGATGGAGGGAGTTTTCAAAAGATTCGAAAGTCATTTAAAGCGCAAAGACCCGAGACCTCTGGTTCGCCCTTACTCCCGGAAGTCAGGTAGACACCTAGGTGTCCTTTTCGGAAGATAGATGGATTTCCCTGGTAGATTCATCGAGGCGCCTTACTTCTCAACTTCGAGTCGTTAGAGTCTATTTTGCAGCCTGGAAAGAGATTGAATGGACCGACCCGAGTGTCCATCATCCCCTTCCCAGCAGCCGAACTAGGAACCGGCTCTGGACTTGGCGTTCGCGCGAGCGCGAGCGCGCCTGAGGAAGAAAAGGCCCTCCACCAGCTCATCCAATGAGAGGTGCTCCTGGGCGCGCGAATCGGGGCGAACCGAATGTAGCTGGAACCATCTGAGTGAACACAGCCTCATGCATGCATCAAATATAGCCGAAAAGGAAAACACGAAGACGAGGGCGATCACATGTTACACGTAGGGAAAACTGAGACAAAGCTCCTGGGAACCCGTCAAGGAAGCCGCCAAGTCTACTGACCAGCTGGGAGGCTTAGGAAAACCTCTTGGGAACACCAAGAAAACTCCGCAGGAGAAAGCCGCATTAAGTACCACCCGCCCGGAAAATCATGGAAAGGTTCTTGGGAACAGGAGCAAACCGCTTTTCAAACCATCAACAAATCCTGGGTATGGCTCAAAATTCGTGAGCCAGGCTTACGCAGGCTTTAGTCTTTCCATTTACCGATCGGGCAACCCATTTTTGGAATTCCACTTTTTTGAGCCCCAGCCTCCTAAGGCCCGCCCTCCTTCACCCCGGAGCTGATGAGCTCGTAGAGCTCGTGGGCCGGAAGCTCAGAAGAGACCTGGCCGAAATGGACGGCAAGGCTTGCGCTCGTGGCGCGGCTCGTCCTTTTCAGGGGACCCCACAAAAATGGCGGCTGTTCCTTTTGGGGGCCCCTTATTACCACCACAAAAGGGGTCCCTTTTTTTGATGTGCTTTTGGAAAACCCTAAAAGTGACTAACCTTTAGTGGGTCTAATACGGAAAACCCACTAGCTGGCAAAAAGTTAAAGTCGAAATGCACCAAAGTCCCGTTGCCCGTGCCGGCGACGCAAAAGGAGTTTGTAGCAACGTGGGGTACAAATTTTCGCCGGCACACTGTCAAAAGAACATAGCTGACAACAAAAACCAAGTGAAGTCGCCAATGGCAAAGAACAACACAAAGCTCTCTATCAAACAGAGACGTGGCCGCGCCTTCTGGTTGGCACCGTCCCAAACGAATCTTCAATCCGGGTTGTGATGTGGCTCAATTAGATTGTGGGATTGTTAACACTCCAAATCTGGGCTCCCCCCCAAAACATCCCACCTAAGGCAGTCACTGGCTCAAGGTGCTGCCCAGCTCTGGCTTCAACCACCTTTTGGCATCCGTTCATTTTGCCCTCAATCCCCTGGAAAAAAAGGACAAGCTGTGTCCAGTGGTAGATTCCCTCTAATACCAACATGGGAAACTAAAAAACAAACTTAAGCAAATGGAAGTGATCCTACCGCATGGCTGAATAAAGCAACGCATGTGGCAGCTTATCCTGCTTTTCGCGCGACTCCGTTTCTGGCTCATAAGTGGGTTCCACGAGAAGACGGCTTGCTTCCCAACACCCAGACCTGTATCCGCTTTCAGGCCTGAAAAACCACATACTGAATTTGGCTTCCTCTAGGGGAGCCGGTCCGTGACGGTTGGCTTTGCAACCAAGACCAGGCGGTAACCCCTTAAGGTTTCCAAAACATGAACCCAGAGGGGCCCAAGTTCCCCATACTTGCGGCTTTTGGATTGGTTCAAGGGACTTCGTCAACAGATTCCTCAAATCCACTGAATATGAGGTACTGGGACCCTCTGAACCATAGGGCAACCGGTTGCCGCACCGCAACTTGCGCGCCGGCCGCCATGGACCGCGGCTCGAGTCTCGTCGTCGGGTCCCGCCTGCAGCTTGTGCAGCCAGGTCCGCAGGGTGGGGGTCTCCAACAAACCTCCGAAGAGGTCCACCTCGCGAAGCTTTCGGGAGTTGATTGACGAAGGGAACTCTACGAGAAGTTGCACACACATGCTTGAAAACATGAAAAGAAGACCACCTATCATAGAAGACACAAATATGGGGCGCGGCTCTGTTTTGTGTTTTGGTCTTCTCAAGGGCTTTCTCTTCAGCGAAAACAAACAAACAACAAAAACACAACTATTTTGGAAACGACTCATATGGGGTGTTCCACTTTTGAGTATACTTTGTGTTCAAGAGATGAATCTTACCACTCGCTTGCGATGGTGCCAAAGCTTTTCGCGTTAGGAAAACGGCCCCCGTTTTTGTGGGGGGTTCACCTGGGTACCATGTGGCGCAAGAGGGAAGGAGACTTTGTGGGAAAATGGGCAGGTATGGATGGTGGGGCTTAGGGAATTAGAGCTCCTTTTAATGGGGTGGCTTCAACAACTTTAACTACAGGGGTGTGTCTTAAAGAATGGTTTTCGACGTTCCTTTTGGCTGCCCTTTAAAACCCATCCCAAAAAAGGGGGGCCGAGGCCCAAACACATCGCGCCGCAGTTTTTGGACGGTCCGCCGGGAAGAAACATGTGAGTGTCCTGCTGTGAGGCGCGGGGCCCGTTTTGCCTGGCGACACCAAAAGGACACCGAACTCCAGGTGTTCCGATTTGAGACAAACCCATATGGAAATGTCCATCTAATTTTGCCCTCGGACCGAATTGAAACCAACAGGAAGCCCCGCCATTTTCTTTTTTTGAGACAAAGCCATGGCCTTTCTCGCTCGACCCATTCCCCAGTCGAAATCGGACCATTCGCTCGGATCAATTTCAGGGTTCTCACGGTTTTCCCTCCACAGGCCATTCCCTGGATCTCTTACGATGCTTCTTTTCACAGGCGATAGACGTACTTGTGATCTTCTGAAGAACTTCCAAACTTCCTTCGGCATGCCGCATATATGGCTGTGGCTCGAAAAACGGTACCACATTGGTACCCTGGTAAGTGGAAACATGGACCAACACCTGCGTAACCCCTGCTGTTTAATTTTGAGCCACACCCATTACTATTTACGGGTGAAGCCGATGTCTTGACACTGACCCGCTTTCCAACCGTTGGCATGGCAGCGAAACACGATTCTTCTTTTTGCATCGCTTCTACAAAAAAAAGAAGAGAACGCAAAACATGGGGTTTTTCGCATCCTCCTACTAAAAAACGAAGAGAACCGGAACAAAAACTGAAAAAACATCTGGCATGTGGCCATGAGTCAAAATTGTGATAGGTTCTAATATGGGCGGTGCACCCAATCCCCAAAATGGGATCCCAAAACGGTGTTGACGACCACGGCCACGTCTTCTGAGCACGGCGCGTCGATGTCCACCTCGTCCAACAGCAGGGCGCTGAGATCCGCCTTGAGAGCCGCCTTCTCCTTCTGGAAGACCTCCAGATTGATGATAGCCGCCAGTTAGGGGGGGTTGGGGGGATTGGTTGGGGGGGTTGGAGGGGTTTGGTTGGAGGGGTTTGGGGGTTTGGTGGGGTTGGGTGGGGGTGGGGAAGTCTATTTTAAGGGCAAAAGGGCACGACTGGGGACCTAGTCAGTTGCACAAATACTTCTAGAACGCCCCAGTCCAAGGGTCCTTCATGAGCCAAAAATCGCCGGCTAGCCACAGAACTCGCTCTTTCGAGCAAATGGAGCGCCGTCATCGGACCAACTCGAGGCAACACCGTCACAATGGACATGTTTGGTGCCCTGGTGCGCAAAATGGACTCCTTGGATGGCTTCATACCAAAAAACAACCACAGCTAAGGAAACCGGATTTTTTGGTTGTGTTCGTTTTCGCTTTTTGGGGGGTGGGGGGGTGGGTGGGGGGGGGTTGGCCTTATTCTGACCCAAGCCTTGGCTTTGGCATCCCCCTTGGCAACTGCTTTGGGATCCCCGGGTGCCCAACTTCCAGCGCAGGGACCTGAGACCTCCCAAAGCTTCCTTCCCCCCATTCGTGTTGTGTGTAGCGTATGGGTCTGGCCGATGATGCGTGGACCCTGGTTTGCTTGTGAGTGTGTTTGTGCTTGTGTGCATGTGTTTAAGGGCTTCTGCTTTTTGCACATGTTTCAAAAAAGGTCCCAGGCAAGTGGATGCTAACCAAGAAGCTTCTCCACCAGGAACGCCAGGATGGGAATTGGGCCTCTTCGGTGGAAGGCCTTACCAGATTGGGAATGTGGATGTTTCTGGGGGTAACTCGGCAATTCACGAGAGCTCCCTTCTCGACGAAAAATGGTCCAGCTAGCTAATCTTCAATTGGTGCCATAGTCTATAGAGCACGAGGGGTCACTTCCCCAAATCAAAGGTTGCAATGAAACTGGTTTCCAATCACTCTTGCAGGCAAAAAGGGGCATGGGTCGGAGAAAATGCCCCTCCCCCCCCCGGCACCCCAAAGCGCCCAAGAGCAGCCATCTCTACGTGGACTGTCCGTTTTTTAAATCCCCGCTAAAAGTGAACAACTTTCAGCGTGTTAAGAAACGGACATCCAACCACAAAACCAGCAAAACATATCTAAAAGCACCTAAGCCTTTTTTCCAGATGGCTTGCCACCCAGTTTCGTTGGGATTCATGTCCAGCCACTTTTTGCGGGATTCAGGTCCATAGGTGGCCTTTTGGAAAAACAGATGTGTTAGGTACCCTTGTTCTACTGGTACCCTTGTTTACTGGTTGGTAGAACAAGGGCCCTCTATTTTTTGAGCAAACCAACCAGTAAACAAGGTCTTCAGGTCCGGCCAACCAACCAACCAACCAAGAAACCAACCAACCAACCAACCAACCAACCAACCAGCCAACCAACCAACCAACCAACCAACCAAAAAGGACACCTATCTTCAGGTCCGTCATAGCCCTTCAGGTCCGGCGACGTCTGCCCGACGTCTGCCCGCCCGCCAAAGGTGGCCCGCAGGCCTCCTGCTCATCCCGAGGCCCTTCTGGCATCGGCTCGTCCCTGGTGGTGATCAGCCTGAAAGCAACTGTGGCTGTGGGTCAAAAATTGGGTAACCCACAAATGGAACCCTGTTAAATGGAAAGAAGGACTAAAACTTGCGGTCTCCTGGGGGTTCAATTTTGACCCATGCCCATGTCAAAACCCACCCTTCGCTTCAAACCGTCTTGGAAGGAACTTCAGGGAAACTTTTGGGGAGAAAAAGACCAAACCAAACCCTTCGTTTTTGTTTGCCGCTGTTTTGGAGGGAAAGATCTATGCGTAGGCTGCCCCAAAAAAGAATAGTGATATACTTGGGGGATCAACTTCAGCATCGTTTGTCTCCTTTGGCTCCTTTGGCTCTTCAAAGCAACCCATCGGCAAGAGGATCGTCTCTGCTCATCTGCAACAAAAAAAAGCTGGCGGAGACGCCTCTTGGGGCGCAGCTTTTTAGGGTCACCCACGTAGAGAGAGAGAGAGATATATATATATATATATGTATATATGTATATATATATATATATATATATTTGTGGAAAATCCAAGCTGTTCCAAGAAACTTCTCCGCGATGACGCCCGTCACCAGGTTCATGAGCGACATGCTGGAGACGCAGATGAAGACCTCAGCCGGCGCGAGAGGAATGGCTCGAGGTAGACGGCGTGTTTTCCAAAGGAAACCAAGG
Source organism: Effrenium voratum (assembly GCA_963377175.1). NCBI lineage: Eukaryota > Dinophyceae > Suessiales > Symbiodiniaceae > Effrenium > Effrenium voratum. The sequence continues at coordinate 15,486 of CAUJNA010000833.1, forward strand.
CCAAAGAACCGTGGAAAAAAAAAACGGATTTTAAAGCTTCGGGATTTCTAAACTTTAAAACTCAGGCTAGACTTTAAGATATGAAAAGGGATTTTCTCCAAATAAAAACCAAGGCCAAAAACCAACCGCCAAATCCAACCGAAATCCAACTTTTAGGTTAGGACATGGAGTCTCATTTTGAGTCTCGCACCCATGCACTTGCTTTCCCAAGCATAGGGGTCCTTTTGAGAAGATAGATTTTTTTTTGGTAAATGGAATGAACCCAACCCTCAACCAGTGGAACCCATCTATTTCTATCCTATAAAAAGGACAAGGGTAGAGACATGGCCCCTCTAAGAAGCAACCTGGCAAGTGGGGACGGTGGACATAAAACACCCACCTTGATGTCCACCAGAGGGTCCCGAATGCAAAAACTGTTCGACTGCTGCCGAAGACCTTGAACAAGGGTAGAACGAAAGGAGACCAAAGGAAACCGTTGGCCAAGGTCGCTGCACTCAATTTTGGTGGTGTCCATTGAAACTGCCACTTTTCGAGGTTCCCAAAACAGATCCCGGTATTCGAATGATCGATCCCCAGAAGCATGCGCATTTGCTGGGATTATGTCTTACTAACGTTCAAGAACAAAAGCAAAAACCCAAAGGAAACCGTTGACCCAGGTTGCTGTACGCGCCAGTCATGGTGGTGCAACATACGCCTTGTGATACTGAAATGGGGGCCAGTCCTGTGATGACATTGTCACTTTCAAGAAAATTCCCAAATCACAGAAGTCGACATTGTCACTTTTAAGAAGTCGCCATAATGTGACCCCCCCCCCGCCGGAACAGTGGAACCAGTCTTCTGGACCCTCTTGGAAGATCCTGGGGGTCTGGGTCCACCCTCTATCCAACAAGTGTGGAAGTAGACAGGGGGCTTCCGAAAGGATTGTCTTTCAACCTCCCTCCTGTCAGCTTCCATGAGTGTTGAGGGGTTTGGAAATTGGAACCGAACCGGTGGTGGAGGTTGGGTGGTTTCCCTTGTACCCACAAGAACCAGGGGTTCAAATCGAAATCACCAATCCAAACCACATATAATCCAAAACCAACACAACTTTGATGCTGCGATGACACAGGCATTCAGTGTTTTGGATTGATTGCCACAATCACTTGCTGTCCACTGATTTCATAGGTTACACGTTCAAAAAACAAAAGTTATTTCGTTCTGGCGTAGTGACCTGTGGGGAAACACACCCGATGGCCGAGGCGCCACGAAGTAGAGGCCCCACAAAGGACTGGCCACCTGAGCCGCCACTGAGCAGTCGACATCTGTTTCCTTTTTCGAGGGCATCCATTTGGGTGTGGTTCTCAAAATGAAAGAGCTGGAGTTACGCGGTTTTATAGTCTTTGTTTCCATTTACCAGAGTTCAATTTGGGTACCTAGAGTCTCCTTCTGACCCTTAAAAAATGGTTGGTCATGACCTAAAGTAACGGGGTCGTTGACCCATTTTTATTTCGGGTCAGAAGGAGACTCCACGTACCCATTCTTGACCCACGGCTTGGCTTAAAAGCCGAAGGAACACAACACGGTGGCAACCCTTTGAGAACCCCACAGATGGGGTTGTCTCGACGGGGGTTGGCGCTCAAACGGGGGTTGGCTCGCAAAGAACCACCGCGACGTGTGTTCTTTATCCTTCTTTTAGGGACGTTCCCTGTAGAAGCAGCCCTTAAACGCGGGAAGTCTCAAAAACGACAGGCGGTGTTCCTTGCTATGGACACTTCGAGTTCAGAAACCTGATTTCTGCGCTGGTTTCGAGGACTCGAAACTTTGCGGAACTCGGTTGCCTCCAGCACCGCATCCGCGATGTCGGGCCATGTCTCCATGGTGACGATCACAAAGTGGCTCCTGCAGGGCTCCCATCAACGTGGTGTCCTTGTTGGCAAATAGATGGCCCTGGTAGATGATTGAACCAGATAAACCAGGAATCGCCCTCCATTTGTGTAATGAAATCAACCAAAAAGGAGACCTATGGCTCCCATACTAATGGACGCGAAATCCATCCTCGGCACTGTTGAGAAACCCGTTCGTTTTCTGAGGAGTCAACGTTTCAACCATGGTTTCCAAGTGCAGAATGGATTTTGTCCATCCACAGGAATACTGTGGAAAGTGGGGGGGGCCGAGCTCGAACGCCATGGAGTGGATTTGGAGCTCAAAGGATTTGAGAGGATTTCGGGGCGCCCTTCCAAAACCAAAATGCAGAAAGGTGTCTCCGACCTTTTTGGCCAATCGGGTGAGAGACAAAAACAAAAAAGGGCCTGTCACAAATAAAAGGCAAAGTCAAAGTCTGCCAATGGAACAAAATGGGCTCTGACAAAGACCGTACCCAGGTAATTATGGGTGTGCCCAAATAGGGGCACCCGACACATTGCGAAACTGGATTTCGCTCACAAAGGACACACGCAAACGCACATAGTCCACCCACATACGCACACATTCACATGTCTTCGTTCCCTGCCCTCGAAATGCAACTGCGCTCAATGGTCCCGGTACTCAGGGCCGATTTCCCTTCAGTAATACACATGTGGACTCTTGGTACAGAGTCAAGCTCCGTCCTCTCTCGCTTTCTCACTTCACGTGATTGTTGTGAGGGAATATGGCAATACCCCATATGCAAGCCTCCGTCCGCGTGAGTGCTGACAGCTTGTAAGTTACGACAAAGCTCCATACGCGCTCGGCATCGAGGGATCAAATCTTCTGCATGGCAACTCCATTCAAATCGCGTTGCCATGGCTGCTGTTAAAAAATAAAGCCGCGCCGTTTGGCCCCTTACATCAGGCTCTTGAATTAAACTTCTTATCAACAGATCCTTATCAACAGATCCTTATACGCCTGTTCAAATTGTGGTCTTGGAACCATGGAAACCTTGGAGGGACATCGAAACGGTGTCAGGGCCGTTTCTCAAAGGAGATCCCCTCAATGGCAGTGTCAGATTTGTTTACTCCTCAAAATAACTAATGAGATCTCTTGTCGGTGGATTTGGTATACCTGTTTCGGAATTCGCCACCTCGAAATACCTTTCAGATTGTGTCTCCTTTAATTTCCAGATCAACAGTGAACTTCCATTATTTTCCAGAGCAACACTAGATGTCCAATAGAAAATAACTTTCTGTTGGCGCTTTTCCAAAAGCAACGCTCCCAAAAACAGGTCGAACAAAAGGATCTGGGAAATTTATTCGCCCACCAAACTTCCAGGGCCCCCCCCCACCACACCTATGAGGGCCTAAAGACTTTTTGAGTGTTTTGTTTTGGCTATTTTGACACCAATTGACATTTCAGCATGGGTACCTAGAGTCTCCATGACCCTCAAAAAATGGTTGGTCATTACCTAAAGTAACGGGGTCGTTGACCCATTTGTCAAGGGTCAGAAGGAGACTCCAGGTACCTTCTCATGTACCATTCGACTTCGACACCGGCTTTCGACCTCGCCGGATCCGACGGAGGGCGTCCAGAGCGCCAGGCCGAAGGTGCCGAAGTAGTCGTGGAGCTCCTCCACGTTGCCCAGCAGAATCACGCTGAACCTGATCCATCGAATTCCGCGCCGATGGAGAACAAAAGTCCGTGGGGGGGTCTGGATTTATACGCGTGTATATGTGCATATATAATGTATATATATATACAATATATATATATATATATCTAGGTAAGTATTCATTTTGTGTGTGTGTCTATGAATATGTGCACATATATCTACCTGTATGCAAGTCTATGTAGATAGACATCTTCATGTGTGCATGGGTTTTTGAAAACAGGAATTGCTACCCAATAACAGTTGGTTTGCATTCAGTGAGGGGGGGTACGATATATATATATATATACACATGTATACATATGTACACATATATATATATATATGGTCATATTTGTATATATGTCGAGTGTGTCATACGCACACTGCTCGGCACGGGTCGAAAGGCTGCCGCCAAGAGGCATGGTGCCCAGGTAGACCACGATGCCAAACAAGACCCCCGCCCACAGCACCGTGGGCAGCGCCAGGATCATGCCTCGGCTGCGCGAGTTCGCGCTTTTCGCGCTTCGGGCGAGCGGCGAGCGCGGGCTGGGCGGGGGCTTGGCGAGCGCGACTGGGCAGGTTTTGGAGGGTACCTGGCGTCTCCATGACCCTTTAAGAATGGGTCAACGACCCCGTTATTTTAGGTAATGACCAACCATTTTTTAAGGGTCATGGAGGACTCTAGGTACCCGTTTTGTGGGACACCAAAGACATAGGGGGTACATACCCAAAAGATATGGGTTCGTTTTTGAGGGTACGCCTTCTGAAAGATATGGGTCCTTTTTGAGGGTACGCTTTCTGAAAGATATGGGGCCTTTTTTGAGGGTACGCTTTCTGGTTGTGACGGGAAACCCAAAAAATGGTGTTCTTCAAAAAGCCAACCAGGGTGTCTAAAACATATCTCTATGTGGGTAAATGGCTTCGGTTGTCCTTTTGGTCCTTTAAAAACCACCCAAAAACATTCCGGTGGCTCAATGCAAATTGGGGACCCATTCCTCTAGGTAGGCAGTTTCCTTTTGGATTCTCCTGGCGACACATTCTGATCCGTATCTTCTGATTCGCTGTTGTATTTCGTTCCGCTTCATAGGATAAACCGTTCCGGATTTGGTCGCCACACGTCTGATCCCCGGGTGTCGGAAAAACGGGATCTGAAATAAGAGGTGACCCCATGCTTTTTGTGGGTCATGGAGCCTCCGGTGAAAAAAGGGCTTCGAACATGTTTTTAATCAGCGAATTTGGTGCTGGGTGTCCCTTCTCAGCGCTTACCTTTTGGTGAATCTGAGAACCACGCATCCAAGTGGAACTCATCCTATTGGGGTGCATGTCACCCACAAAAGTGCCAAGCAAAGCAGAGGATTTATTGTTAGAATAAGGGTGCAGTCTATTTTACTGGGGGAACCCTCCCCCCAAAAAGTTGGTAAAAGGGCACTACTCAGGGACCTAGCTAAAGTACACGACCAGTCAAACTTTGCCACTACCCTCTAGGGACATGGGTCAATTTCGAGAGTCCTCCCAAATGACCGGCTCAAAGTACATGGCCTAACTTACATGTCCAAACCACGCGAACTGAGCTTGGGCCAAGGAGGGGCTACAACAAAACCTCCCCTCGCCATCTGACCTTGGGTATGACAAGCCGTCTGAGTCTGGGAGTGTTTGGACTGGGTGAAAACCAAATCGACGTTCAACCAAAAGACGCGGGGGTTCTCTTTGTGAACCCCATGATGCAGATCGGAGGCATTGGCATTTGACACCATCTCAAGAAACATGGGACTGGTGGGAAGAAAGGATGGGGGATATGCCGATCCTGAAAATTGTTGACATCTTAAGAAACATGGGACATCAGGAGGGCTCCGGGGTCCATCCACCCCTTCCCCATTTCTTGTGGAGTGGCGCTTGGTCCCACTAGCCTCCCACTATGGCACCCTCAAGGCTCCAAACAAATCATTCACCCGGTTGGTGAGCCGTTCTTCAGGATTCCATGTTGGGTACCGCTCGGTTCGAAACCGACTTTCGCACCTTTCCCATGTATGGCCCATGTTTATCAAGTTTGTTTCAACTTTTTAGGACACTTCCACGGTTTCTTGCCATGTCCTGCCCATTATAAAGTTTCTTCTAGGTTTTCCAGTAGAAAATTAGAATAAGGGTTCCCGTTGTTTTTTCTCTTTTCCTGTAGTCTATTTTAGTAGGGGAGCCCTCCCAACCAAAAATGAAACGGTCAAAGGGCACTACTGGGGGACCGAGTCTTAACATCCAAGCAAAATGCACCTCTGCTAAAGTTTCTTGCAACTTTCTGGGACACACGTGTTTGGGAAACAATTGCTTTGTTTCTCAACCGTTTCTGAGATGGCATCGATCGCTGGCGAGCGGCCGGTGACCAGCAAGCGCAACTCATGGCACACCAAGAAGCCGCGCAGCAGCCTCTCCGCGCTCTACGCGCGCTCGGGATGATGGTCCCCATATTTTATGGGATGTTGGCAGGGTCCGAAAGCTAGGATTCGAAAAACCAGATTCACAAAATCAGCTTCCCCCTTGGTGTCGGGGAAGAAGCCGGCAGGTTTTTGTAAAAATCAGCTGCCCCCTAATGTTGGGTGGTTTGGAGCCGAATCGGTTGTTTGGTGATTGAAAGGGAGGGGGTTTCCCAATTCCCTGAGAAAAAGTGCCCGGGGAGATGTTGGCGGAAAAACGTAGCATGCCTCGTCCAAAGGGGAAGCGGACCCCTCTTTTGGGTTCCAATGCGAGCTTTGCAGTGGGTAGCGAATTCATCCATGGAGAGGGTTCCTTTCTTGGCGGAGCAATTTCTTACTTCAGGCTGGCTGAAGTCTGATAAGTCAAGCCCGGTCTACGCGCTTGCGGCTGTTCCCGTCTTGGTTCTGGAGGTAAGTGACCATGAACGGTACATGTTGGCGCTTCAAGCAAATGGAGCAAGCTGAGGATTGCCAACCTACCAAGGGTTTAGGGTAAAATGTGGCCTGCTTGTTGGGGGACCCCACAAATTGTGGTTTTCCTTTTGGTTTCCCGTTGCCACCAAAAAAAGTCGCCTCAAGAAAAGACGAGCCACCCGTCTGTGGGAAACTGGGGAGCCCAGGGCTGCGAGGCAACTCCCCAATTTGGACAGGCCGTTGTGAGCATGGTTTTGCAGGCTGCTTCCGTCAACCTGAGCATTGGTTGTCAATCTCTATGGTCGTTCTGCACATACCATTCCAAACCTGAAATCGCAACATGGATCCAAATCCAAGTTCCGGACTTACATCATAGTTTCTCTCATTTGCCATGAAGCAGACAAACTCGGCCCACATCTCCACACTTCTGAAAGTCCGCATCTTTGCGCTGATGTCCCAACTTTTTCCGTCTTTGCACACCAAAAACAACAGAGAAAAAAGAAAAATAAAGAAACAACCACGTCGACTTCCCCCGAACTTGGCTCGCTACGCGCGCCCTCCGCCGACCCCGGGTTGAAGCCGCGCCGCCATCAACTTCCCGCCCAACGAGCCGCGATCCGCCTGGCGAGGCGCAGGAGCCGCAGGATTCGCATGACCCCGGCGATGGCCATGACGGAGCCCGCGTTGTCCTGGCGCCGAAACTTCGAAAGCCGCAGGCGAGGGGCCGGGGGTTAGGGGGGCGGGGAGGGGGTGGGCGGGGTGGGGGGGAGGGGTGGGTGGGGGGGAACGACCGGTGTATGGGGCGTGCCAAAAGAAGGTCGGTTTTGGGTGGAGTGTCTTTATTTGTTTTTGGAGTATGGTATATGGTTCAGAGTTTACATGCCGGTTTAAGTTGTCGTCATCTTCCCGAATTTTGTTTCCTTTGGATGTGCACTGACGATGGGGTTCCTCGACAAGGTAAACACTCACATTACTTGATTCCTGAAGGCCCTTGTTGTATCGTCAAAGCCTCGTTCCCGAATACAGATCGCTGGCTAGAAAGGGCCAAATACACACGTTCTCAACTGTCAGTCGCAAGAAAAGGATCGACCGCAAGTCCAACTCATTTCGCCATTCAGTCGCACGGGCACTCTTCGGGATCCTTCTAAAATGGGATGCATCCCGCCCCATTTGAAGGGTATAGGTGTCTTTTGGTTACAACCTAAGCGCACCCTCAAAAAACAGCACACACACACACACACACACTCACACACGTTTGTGGCCACTCCGCTGACTTTCTACCCGGGATTTGCTCCGATCCAAACCGAGGGCTGTCTGTTTGGCTGACAAAGATGGTTGGGCCTGAGGCCCGCTTTTGAGGGTACAACTAGGCCCTCCAGATTTGAGAGGTTAGAATAAGTTGGCACCAACTTGTTTCTGTCTATTTTAGTAGGTTTGAACCCTCCCAACCAAAAAAGAAGCGGTAAAAATGGCACCTAGCTGGGGCACCTAGACAAGATGTGGGGGTGTGTCTTTTCAACCTTTTTGGGGGGGGCTCTCCTATTTTCAAGACGCGCCCACGTCACTTCCTGAACCTACGTAGCAACCCCCGAGTTCCGCTTGAGCAGCCTTGCTGTTGTCATAGCACACTTGCAGAAAAAAGGCAACCGATATCGGCCAATTTTGAGCACAGCTGATCGGACATGTTAGGATTACCAGCTGAATCAGGAGCTGGACTCTAAGACCTCGACGTATCAGGAGCTGACTGCTCCAGAACAGGCATGACATTTATCACCTTCACCACACGTCGCTTCGAAGGGTGTTGAAAGAAAACCCACACAGAAACCCTAGATTCCGGGAAGTCCGCCCCCATGTTGACACCAACCCAAAATGCGAAAACCAAATCAAGCGCCATAGTCGGATTCCCTGGATCTCGATGTCTAGGTCCTCCAGTAGAGAGGAAAGAATAAGTTGGTACCAACTTTTTTCTGCAGTCTATTTTAGTAGGGGAACCCTCCCCCCAAAAAAAGAAACGGCAAAAAGGGCACCAATTGCTGGGGGACCCCATCCATCGGCCTAGCCGCCTAGCCCCTGGTTCTCGGCCTGTGACATCATGGCCAGCACCACGGAGAAGAGCGTCTCCCCGGTGCCGATGAGAATGATCAAGGTGTCCTGAGAGCGTTTGTCAGGCATCCCGGGTCCAAGTGGGCGTGGCTCAAAATTAAACAGGAGGGGCAAACCGCAGGTTTTGGTCCATGTTTCCACTTACCAGGGTTCCATTTTGGTACCGTTATTTGAGCCAGAGGGTCCAAGTACCCTCAGAGGATGGCTTTGGGGGGGTCAAAAGCGGTCGTTCAGTGCATCCTTACAAGGTACTTGGACCCTTTGGGTATGGGTTTTCGGAGTTTTGGACATAATACGGCTGTGGCTCAAATTGAAAGAACTAGGCTTACGCAGGTTTTAGTCTTTGGTTCCATTTACCAAAGCGCCGTTTTGGTACACATTTTTGAGCTTCAAAGTCTCAAAATGAGCAAGTGCCACCCAAAAAAGCACGGCCCTCGGGAACTCATCGAAGTGAGCTCCTGTTTCTCGTCTTTTTTTTGGTTCAAACGGGGAACCTCTCACCTGGTTCGGCACTTCCCAGTAAACGCCCTTCCGGCTTCCGGCTTCCGGTCCGAGCGGCGAAGAAGCCCACAGGGTTGAAGGGCGAGCAGTACCTTTCCGATCCGATCCGATCCGATCCGATCGTCGCTTGCTCAAAACCGATCGGTACCAATGGTGAACCATGGAATCTGCCAGCTTGTTCAACATTCCTAAAGGATGGATAGGCCATGTTTTCACAGTTTGTATTCGTATTAACATGGTTGACCCAGAACCATGTACAGGATTAAGAAGGCGGATATCCGCAGCTATTTCTGGCAAGGGGATCGTCCCTTAACCTTCATCTACCCAGGTTTTGATTGTGGCTCATCTGATCCGGAGGAGGCAACGGTGCGTTGGGTTTTGAAAAATGGTAAGGTGCAGAGGCTGATGGTAAGACATGGGGGATCTATGGATGTTTTCAGGATTGGGGATCCAGTCTAAGGTGGGTATTAAAAAGACAGATCGAGGCGGAAGTCAGAACTCAGGACTTGCTGTTGAAAGGTTTTGGACAATTCGAGTGGGCTGTCTGTTTTTAGATTCCTGCGAAAAGTGAATCACTTTTCGTAGGTCAAATGGACACGCCAATAAACTAACTAAGAAAAACCTAAAAACCAAAGTTGAACCGGACGATTCGCTGGTCCAGTGAGCGACTTACTCCCAACTCACCGTAAAAGGACCACGAGTCGTGTCCCAACACGTCCCTGCCCCCAAAACCAATCCGGGCCGCGCCTGAGCCCCACAGATCGCAGGCGCAACACCAGCTCCACGATGAAGATGATGTTGAACAAGACCTGAGTCACAATCAAAACCCGGTATTGAAATGGTCGTAATCCCAGAACCATGCGAAGAATTAAGAAGGCGGCCTTGTCCCTTACCAACCTTCATCTACCCGGGTTTTGATTGTGGCCCACCTAGGCTCGTCTTTTTCTTGGAAACCGACGCCCCGCAAAATGGGTGAAAAAAAAGTGGTCCTTTGGGTGTCCGTTTCAAACAACCCCAAAAGAAAAGCACACGGGCAAAAAAAGACGAGCCACCCAAATAGGTCGCCCAGAGACATTCGGCTCTGGGGGAGGGTGCGGGTTGGTGTCTAAGCGAGGGAACTCCCAAATAGTCTGTTTTTTCCCTTTGAGCCATCCGAAAAAAGGCCCCTCCAAAGAAAGGATTGACACTCCTGCGGGGAGGGTGAATACCCAGCATATTGCTCTGTTTCTTCATGCAATTGTAGGGAAACCAGGCGTGCGAGAAAAAGTTGGGATTTACACGAAAGGGTCGAACACCAAAGCAGTCCGGGTGAACTTTGCATATGCTTCAAACATCACCACCAAAAAGTAGCTTGCATGTAGAGAACCCACAGGGAGTTGTCAAAGCCTCAACATTACACTTGTTCCAAAGGCAGTTGGCCCCAGCCCGGCCCAAGTTTTGCAGTTCCACTTAGAATATCCGGCGGAGCATGCAAAACCTTGGATTTGATTCCCGATCTTTGCCAACCAGTGGCGCTTGATTTGTGCCGTCCTTTCAGTTTGCAACTTTGCCTCTCCGCCCAAGGCCCCCCCCCCCCCAATCCCAATCCCAACTGAGAGCCTTTTCTTACGACTTTCTTGGATCAGTTTCGGGTGCCAACTGCAAGGCCCCCTCAAAACCGTTGCTACCCTCCCACCTGAAAGACAAACATATCAACTCCCTCGGCTCGCCTGGAAGCCTCGCCTAGAAGCGCGGCCAACCGGACAGCTCGCTTTGTCAGTGGCTGCCTCTCCACCAGTTCCGGGGCTTAGGGCCTGCAAACTCGTTGTTTGTTTTGTCCAGACACGGCTCCCTTGGACACAACATTTGCATTTTCCAGCTTCGAAAAAGTAACGGGGGTCGTCACCTAAAAAATGGTTGGTCATCACCTAAAATAACGGGGGTCGTTGACCCACTTTTAAAGGGCCATGGAGACTCCAGCCAGGTTTATAAATAAGGCCCAGTTTCCATGCACTCTACAGGTACCCAGGGCACTGGTAAGAAACCCTAGCTACAACAATGACCGCTGGCCAATAGGCCCATAGTTGGGCGCAAAAAACAACAAGGTGAGAAACCCTAGCCACTATTGCCTTGCCAAGCAGGATCTCCGATTTCCGACTCGAAAAGTCGCGAACAGCCGCAAAAACTCCATTGAGCCTCCCACGTGGCACACCAACAGGGCCTGGGTGACACCGAAGCCGAACTCCGTCTGAAACTTGTCGGAAAAAAAACGAAGGACCGCATTTTCGCCGTCGAGCCCTGGGAAACTAGGCGGTGTCTGAGAAGAATGAACAGAACGATGGGTGAAGAGAATGGGGAATCAACCCTTTCGAGAAAGGTAAAAAATCATGCCAGCAAAGATTCGCAACCATCCTTTGGGGGGTTCCCAAAAATTGCAATCTGGGCATTGTGATATTTCGTCCGTTTTAGGAAGACCTCCCGAAAGATATATCAACTTTAAATGGTGGCTGAATCGGAAACAAACCCGGACCCCAAGCCATTCTGACAACGAAGCAATCAAAGCCCCCACTCTTTGATGAGGAAGACCACCGGAAACCAAAGTGCTCACCAAAACCTCGGTGGGGCCCCTCGAAATCTGTGGGTTCCCCGATTGGTTTCCGTTTAACACCCAACGAAGGCGCTCTACCCACCTTTTTCCTTGTTTCGAACTCTTTGTTGGGGAGAACAAAGGCCTTCCACCGAGCGGGCTGGGCACGTGCTGTTGAAAATAGATGGGTCGCACTGCATGAGAATCTTCTTGCCGAACGGAAACTGGCTCCTCCAGTAGAGAGGTTGGACTATGGGTGCCCAATTTTTTCTGTAGTCTATTTTAGTAGGGGAACCCTCCCAACCAAAAAAGTTGGTGAGAAAGAGCACCTAGCTGGATGACCTAGGAAACCAGTTTTGCAAGCCATTGATGCTCAACCGATCAAAAGCACACCTTTGCGGGTCCGAGTCTGACCACATCCTGGGGAGGTATTGGGCACGGAAGTAATCCGGAACCCCACTAAAAGGGGGCATCCCCAAGTCAAAATCAAGCACAGGGTCTGCTTAGATCCGGGCTTAACAATATTAGTTCCCCACCCCTCTTAAGGGGGGGGGGAGACGTCAGGAAATGTATGCCACCTAAACGTGCAAGGGTTACATTTGGGTCTGCGGGATATTAGTTCCCCCCTATTCTTGGCTGGATTGTTAGTCATTGTTCCAAATTGGCTAATGCAACAACAATTGGTTCAAATTGGCTCTTCGTTATTCTAATTATTTCCAAATTGGTTGTTTTTTTGCTGGAAACCAACTCACCAACTCACCAACTTTCCAACTCACGGGTTAACATTTTGCATTTTTGATGGTTCCATCCATTTCGGCCGGAAACCAACCCAATTTCTCTTCCCCAGGGGCTCCTATGGATTTGTCTGGACACCCCGGAGGTGGTTGGGGGTCTCAACACCAGGTACCGTTTGAAGACCCTAAATCAGTCGCATTGGAGCCTCTGGGTCCACAAAAACCAATCAACCAGCGGTCAATTCTCGTTTGGCCTTCCCTTTGCCGAGGCTCAATGGCCATGTGCTGAGCAGCCTCCGGGTAGTTGGTCTCAATCCTCAGGAAACGGGAGCGCGATGGAGTCCTCTGCGGATGGGGCTGATCCAGCACGCCTTGACCTATGTGGGACATCGACCAATGGAAATACACGTCCCCCCCAAAAAAAAGAAGAAAGCTCGGGTGATATCCCCAACAGCATGCGGGGCTCTTTGTAGTGCTCGCACCACCCCGCAGCCCTCGCAGAACCTCGTGGAACCCTCGTGGAACCTTGGCGGAACCCTTGATGGAAGCTTTCGTGGAACCTTACCGCAGGGCCGCCCCGACCACCTTGGAGCCCATCTGGGCTGAGACCCCAAAGCTTTCAGCTGTTGGGGAAAACACACACATTTGGATTCATTCAAAGACACACAATTAGGAGGGGGGGGTTTTGGACAGTGCCATGGAGATGCGCCTGGGGTCGATTTTGCAGATAAGTCTCAAGAAGAAACACTACCCTAAAAGGAGGAGGTTGCAAAATGGACTCGTGGCAAGCCGCCGTATGGAAAGGGGAACCTCATGGAAAACCCCCGTGGCGCTGGCCGCCAAACTTCAAAAAAAACACCGAGCCGGTTTCACTCCAAACCAACGCTTACCTGAACAAAAGGTGTCTCTGCGTGTGCGCGTTCCTCTGCCTAGAGTCTCCTTCTGACCCTTAAAAATGGGGTCGTTACCTAAAGTAACGGGGTCGTCGACCCATTTTTACAGTTTCAGAAGGAGACGCCAGGCGTTTCTTTTTCGACTATTTTGCGGTTTTTTTGGTCCCTCGGACTTCCCTTCGCCTCAGAGAAAACGAAAAAAATAAAACCGAGACGCCGAGTTCACTCGGAAGGAAAGGCGGGAGGTCTTGAAGCTGGGCGGTTGGCAAAGGCTTGATGGTTGGTTCGCACAGGAAACCCCAAGAAAACCCAAAGAAAACCCCAAGAAAACCCAAAGAAAACCCAAAGAAAGCCCAAAGAAAGCCCAAAGAAACGCATTTTCCGGGAGACGACCCGGACTCTTCTGGGCAAGCTCGGGTTTCGGCGGGCGTGGCATCCGAAGTCCCACCCAGCCAGGTCCATAGCAACTGCTTGGACGGTACTTCGGGAGATTGTTGCAACCCGCGCTGGTGGAATAAAATGTTTGCATCTATGCTACAGCCTTCCACCAAAGTGCAGCTGGAGCTCTTTTGGACCATCCGTTTGACCAGGAACATTGGGGTATGGGTCAAAACTTCTCACCACCACATATTATTCCCAGGTATATTTGCATATTTGGGGTTACCCTAATTGTTGAACCACTGCGGCCATTGCGCACTATGAGTGTGTCCTTTCTTGGGGAAAATGGCATCTGTGTTCGGTTTGGTTTCCCTTTACCCCCGAAAAGGGAGCGGGGTGCTAGCAGGCTATGGGTTTTCTATCTAGTTCTGCTTGGCAGGAATCATTCACCCGGGTTTGCTGAAGAAATCGTCAGGGCCGACTCCTGATTTAAGCTTGACCCCTGAATCCGTCAACCCCAGCTAAAAAGGATCAGCATCTTTCTCGTCACGAAGCAAGGCGAGAAGTTTTGACCCCGGATTACTCAACCCCAGTGTAGGGGTGGGGGCCCCCCTCCAAAAGTGGCCTGATTCCCCAACCCAGACAAGGAAACGCACCCCTATTCACGAACAGCTGAAAGCTTTGATAGGCTCCGGGGTGGTTTGGGGCGGCCCTGAGGTCAGGTTCCACGAAAGCTCCACCAAGGGTTCCACCAGGGTTCCACAAGGGTTCCACGAGGGTTGCGCGAGGTTCTGCGAGGGCTGCGGGGTGGTGCGAGCACTAAAAAGAGCACCGCATGCTGTTGGGGATATCACCTGAGCTTATTTTTCATCCGGGGTCAACACCAATCGAAGGTCCGAGCAGCTCTAACTCGACGCCTATGAAGAGAGCGTAGACCATGATCGTCACCGCCGTGCATATCTCCGCCTGCCAAAAGCCAAGAGCGCAGATTGATAGACCCGGGTGACTTTTTCTTGGCTGCTGCTATAGTCATGGGGGGATGGAGGGGGGGGGAGGGAATGAAGCCCTTAACGGCTTTTTTGGGCTCCCTCCCCCTCCCCTTCCTCCCCCCCAGGCCCCATGACTATAGGCAAACTCGAACTCACCCAAGCGAAGCGGCCTCCCCATCGCAGCACCGCCCTTTCTTCCGGCAGCGCCCATGGCTGGGCGAGTCATCTATCTCTGGCAAGGTAGGCCCGAGGGGCCTGTACAGAAAAGTGTTCTTGGGCCTGCAGGCTCCGGGGAAATACCGCTAAACTCAGGTTGTCTGCTGGCAGCTTTGCTGCTCCGTCTGGCCTCAGAAGTTGATGTTCCCGGCCTGCTTGATGTTCTCCTGGTGCGTCTTGAACGCGTGCTCGATCTTCCAGATCCCCTCCTCGGCTGCAGTCCTCAGAGCGGCTCTGTCAATCGAGCCCTTGTTCAACGCGTCCGCCAGCATGTCTCTAGTGTCGATCCACATCAGGCTTTTGACTTGGCCTGTCTTCAACCACTCCTTGAACTTCAAGGCGTGGATCAACATGATGGCGTCCGTGGGCGTCTTCACTTCTTTGGCTGCCAAAGCCCGGAAGACGGCATCTGCATCGATGGCCACATCTAGGCCTTCTGTGATCTTGCCGCACTCGAGCTTGTCTGCCATGTGTGCTGCTGATTGCACACCATTGGTGATCTCATTCACCATCATGCATATGTTCAAGCCCAAGCCGACCATGTCCAGCGCGCTGTAGAGCTCCGCCGTAAACGTGCTCCGGCACACGCGGGATTGCTTCTTGGAGATGTACTCCAAGATCTGTATCGGGTTGTTCCCGACAACCGGGCCCTTTGCGCTAATCAGCACAATCAGCCCGCTCCTCACTGCCAAGTGGTCCTGGTCCTCACCGCGGTAGGCCGAGTCGGTGATGGCCATCAGCTTCAGGGGACCAGTGATCTTGTGGTAGACCAGTTTCAGGGGGTTCTGCTTGATGTAGCGAACCAGCCTGTTCAACTTCAAGAGGTCCTCCACCACCGGAGATTGCAGCTTCCGTGGTCCAGGCAACACCGCCCAGAAGCGACATGTAATACTTGTGGTAGTCCGGTCCCACCAACTGTTCTTTTGGTTGCAACTTCAACTCCTCCTCCGGAATCAACCTCAACTCGCGGATGTAGTGCTCCTGGCTGATCGTCACCATGCCATCCGCGCTCGTCTCGTGCTTGAGTCCGAGGTGAGTGAAGTTGCCCTTCTCGACCTTCATGCTTTCGAAGCGATCTTCCAGCTTCGCGATCACGATCTTAACGATCTTATCCTCTCCGCAAAGCTTCAAGTCGTCGACGTGAACCGTCAGAACGAGCACCAAACATCCCCGCTCATGCCGCACGAAGGTCTGCGGGTCGATCGTGGTCGGCGTGACCCCAATTTCAGCGAGGGCACGCCTCAGAGCCAACAACCACAATCTCGGTGCGTCCTTGAGTCCAAACCCAGGTCTGAGCAGCCTCAGGACCTCGACCTCGGGGTTGAAGTCCTCATAGCCCGGCTGCATACGCAGCAATGTCTCGCCGCCTGGAGGCAGCTCCAAAGCAACTTCTCTGCGGTCTTCACCTGCTTCGGCCAGCTCCTCAAACGTCAGCCCTCTCAGGAATGCTTCACTGACATCCGCACTGTGAAGAGTCCAGCCTCTGTTGACCGCCACCGTGATCAAGATCCGCTGTGACCACTTCGTGGAAGTTCCGGCGTAGTTGCTTGTGAGCTGGGTGTCCAAGAAGCCTTGTGCCACCAACCTGGCCTTGATCTTCTTGTCGGCGTTCTCCACAGCCTTCCACTTCAAAACCCACTTGCTGCGCAGGATGTTCTTCTGACCATGTTTGGCCGTTCTGCACCATGACTTGTGCTTGATCCAGCGCTGCAGCTCCTGCACCATGGACTCGCGGCACCTCTCAGCGTTGGCCAGTGCTTCTTCACGTGTCAGTACATTGTGCTCGCGCTCGATGGCTGCAAAGGGCTTGTCGTTGGACAGCAAAACCAGGGCTGTGTCCTGCTTGCGCATCTGACTCATGAGCTTCCGGATGTTGCCGGTGGTGTAGACCAGAACTCCATATGTCAGCTCCAGCTCTGCGGCTTCTTGAAGCTCACCAGCATTCGTCACCTCCGGCATCTCCATGAAATCTGCCACCGCTGGGACCGCAGAGACAAAGGCTGTTCCTCGTTCTGGCTCACTGCCCGGCACATCAGGCTCTTCGGATTCTGCAGCGTTTTGACTCGCTGCATGCTCTTCCTCTCCAGGCTCACCAGGTGCTGGTTGGGCATCAACGATTGCCCTCACCTTCCTTTTTCGCACAAGGTCTTTGTCCTTGACCTCGACCAGCTCGGGGGCCTGTGGTTCGTGTGGGCCACCGATGTGTGGAGTGTCATCCACCTGAGTCCGTAGTTGCCGTACTTCTTCGTCATCAACCATGAAGTACTGCACGAAAGCCACCTGCTTCTGCTCGGTCAGCCTCTCCAAGCTGATGTACTTGGCTCCGGTGATGAAGCAATGATTCCACCTCCGAAGATCACCGCACTGCCACCACACGATCAACGTGTCGTCATAGACCGTCGCTGGGAGGCCATTGACTCCATGCCCGAACCTGACACACTCCGGCAACATAGAGTCCGGCATTGAGCACCTCCGCATAGTGCCGGTTTCCTTCACACGAAACCCAGCATGCTCCCTGCTTGAACCAGCCAAGCCGTAGAGCTTCTCCTCGTTGAGCTTCCACAGCATCACGTAGAAGCCGCACGGGATTTGATGGCTGTGCGAGGAAAACCGCGAACACAAGGGCTCTCCGCACATCTTGAGTCCGCACCAACAGCTGCCTGCCCTGCCAGCGCACATACACGATCCCTTCCCTGAGGCTTGACAGATCGGAGACCGTGGCAGGGCCAACCCAGCCGCTGGCGTCCTTCGTAGTTGGCCGCCTGAAAATCTCAACCAGGTCGCCAATCTCGAGTTCCAAAAGTTCCGCTGACCGTCTCACCTTGGCGCGGTTCGCAATGAGCAGCTTTTGCTGAGCTGTGGCTTGAATCATTGAGCTCACTGCTATCTGCCGGATCCGAGCTGCGTCTCGTTCTGCTAAAGGTGCTGCTGCATCGTGCGCCATGACCTGCAACAATGGTGGAGTTCTCCCGAAGACAGCCTCGTGGGGTGTGGTGTTGCCAACAGTGAACAAAATGTTCTTGGCATAGATCGCCTCGCCGATCAGTGTGTTGATGCCGATCGGGAGTCGGGAGGCCTTCGTTCTGAGCCTGCGTGTCAATCAAATGAAGTTGACGTCGTAGCAGCTCATTGTGTCGCTCCACCACTCCACAGTGCTGCTCCTTCGCCACCAGCTGCAGGTTAATGCCACGGCGACTCATCTGCTCCGCCGCATAGTCCGTTGCCAAAGCGCCTTCCTGGTCGGACATCAACGTTTGCGGCGGTCCAAAGAAGCGAATCCAGCAGTTGTCCATGGCCGCCAGGATCGAGTCGGCCGTCCTGTTGGGGATGACCTCCGCTGCTGTCCATCGAGTCGTCATGTCGACCATGTGGAACAGCACGTAGTCCTTGTAGAACAGCAAGTCGCACTGCGCAATCATGTTCATGGCCTCTGGCAACTTTGATGATGTGGCCGCCTTGATACCCGGCCGTTGCCATGCCCTGCAAACTGCGCATGTGTCAACCACCTCCGACACCAGGGCCAAAACCTCACGTGAGGTTCCTGCTGCAGAGAGAAGAGCTCGCATCTTGGCCGCTGAGCAGTGATACCACCGGAGGTGTAGTCGCCGAAGTGCACGACGTACCACTCCTTCTCGCGCGCTCCGTAGTGCTTGCAAAGCCGCTCCGAGGTCAAAGCGCGACCATTCGGGTCCTTGAGGTTCTTCCGGATCTGAACCTTCGTCATCTCCATCTCCACCACCATCTGGTGCAGGGGGTCCGCCACCAGGCTTGACCAGCTTCTTCTCGGAGCGTTCCTCAGCTTGTGTGCCAGCGTCTGCTTTGCGCGTTCTGGATCCACTATCTGCGGCCTTCAGCGCTCGCCTTGCGTCAGGATCTGCGGGATAATCCGCAACTTCACCAGCTGGCTCACGCCGGATTGTCAAGGGTTTCGGCTTTGCTGCGGGATCGCCAGGGACTCCACTCTCTCGCCTGGGATCATCGCTCAAAGTGCTGGTCGGATCTCTGCAAGCCGGCACTCGTCCATCTCTAGGATGAGACCCTCTTCGTTCTCTCGTGCCTCCAGCTGGCATTTCACGTGCCACTGCCCATTGGCAATCTGGGCCAAGGGTGTGTGTGCGGTGCGCCCGATGTCGGTTTGCCCTGCATGCTGGACATCTCCAATCACTTGGCTCAACATGTTTGAACCGGCAATCGCCACTGCGTGAGTGTCTCTTGTCGTCTTGACGAAGATGTCCACGACAGCCGGGACACTCATATCGGTGCGTGCCAGCAGCAAAAGCCTTGGTGTGATTGGGTCTGCCGAGGAGATACTCGTGGATGCCGGCTGCAATTCTCTCACAGAGTTCCAGGGGCCAAACTTGCATGTCGGCACTCTTCACCACATAAGCTGCATGTCCCTTCCACTGCCCGATCACCGCATGCTCGTGCTTGCCATCGCATCTCAGGTTTTGCAGGTGGAAGAGGAGCTGCTCGTGTGAAGCCCGGATCTCCGTGCTCTTGCGCACCGGCAGGAAGGGTTCCTTTGCCATCCTCAGTCCAGTCATGCATTGCTCGAAAATCACCTTGAACACGTGATCCTCGAGCTGTTTCCACTCTGGCTCATCGTAGAGCCCACTGCCAGCTGGTTGTTCAACCATAAACGCTTTGCCTCGTCTCAGCTGCGAAATTGCGACTCGTCCGCTGAGTCGTCCCAAAGATCTGCTCCGCATCTGAGACTTCTTCCAAGCTTCGGGATTGATCTGTCGGTTGAGGTTGCCCCATTTGCAGTAACCAGTGCATGGGGGTGCCATGAGCACCACTTCTGGGTCGTTGCGCTCCAGGTAGGTGAACAGATAGTCCACGTCCTGCTTCTTGGTGAGATCAACACCACACATGATCTCAAAGTTGATTCCAGCCCTTCTGCCAAAGCGTCGGACCAAAACATGTGTGGTTGTTGCACCGCCACCAAATAGCTCACAAACATCTACGTGGCTGCCTCCTCCCTGGCTGCTCAAGGCTACCAGCTCTGCGATGTGGTGAACTCCACGTTCTGCCCAAACCTCTGCTGGTTGTTCGGTCCCGCTCCCGTGAAAACAGCTACGGAAGCATGCTCCAAAGTCCACAAAGCAGTCCGGGCATTCGTCATATAAAACGAGATCGTTGTCTGTGGCGTGTGCAAACTGTGACTCAATACCCAGGGGCGTCAAATCTTCACCGCAGTCATCATGATGTTGTTCAACCACCTTGCGTCGGGGTTGTGCAACGTGTCCCGCGGCCTTTTGCGCCTTCTGTCGGATTGCGTTCTCAGTTGGGAATGCCAGCTGCTCATGTTTGTCCTCTTTCTCCCCTCCCGATGGCTTGGGCTGATCAGCATACTGATCTAACAGCGGTCTCCCGGACGTGTGTCCAGCATACCCCAGCCGTCCGCCATCAGAAGAAGAGGGAGCGACAAACACTTGTGCAGGTCCGACATTACCAACCAAGTCCTTCCAGTGCTGGCAAGTCTTGAGGTGATCTGTGTTGTCGTTGTCATTGCTAAACTCAGGTTGCCTGCTGATAGGTCTGGCTCCGGCACCCACCATGGATGCTGCCACTAGCAGGTACATGGCCAACTTGGCCATCACTCCACGCTCTCTTGCATGCTTCTGCTGCGCATGCATTCTCTTTTGATGCACATGTTGAGTGCCCTTCGGACATCGGCACTCGGCTTGTGAGGTCACCGGGAAGTTTGTGACCACCTTCACCATGGAGTTGCATGGGTCCATGATCTTCCAGCCTGCACCACAAATGTTCGGAAACGAACATCTGCTCAGCTGCCTCCCGCATAGGTTGCAGTGACCACACCTGGCTGTTATTGTTTGCTTCCATGATCACCAAGCGTTGAGCATCTGCTTGGCTTCTCATCAACCGGCAAAGATGTTCCGTCCGGTGGATGTCCAGCTTGTTGCCAGATCCAGCATGCGGTCCTGCAAGGCGTATCCACATTACGTGTGGGGCAGTCTCATGCAGTTGGCTCACCATGACCTCCGCCTGGTGCCGTGAGTGAAGGTCATGGAAGAAATGAATTGTCTTCATACCAAAACTTTGCAGCATCTGCTGCCTCATCCCATTCCGATCACTGAAAACCCAAGCCACCTTGTCAGCAAGGAAATGCCTCATCTGGTGGCCCAAGGTTTCAGTGAGAGCGCTCTTCTGAAGCGCTCCATTCTCCGGTCAGTTGGTCTTCGCCGGCTCCACGACGCGCCTGCAGCCCATCGCGAAGTCCAACTCCTTGCTGCTCTTGAGTCCACCGCGCTCCAGGCCAGGAGGCTCGCGCGGCTTGATCGGGAGAATGAAATGACCACTGTCCGCCAACTCGAGGGCGAACACCTTGGTGCCAGGCGAACCCTCCATCTGAACTCCACCTTCTCCGGGAAGTATGAGGGTGCCCGAGGCGCAGTCCAAAATGGCTCGATGCTTGCGCAGCGCCTTGTTGCCCAGCAAAGGCGGCAGATTACTTCCGCCGATCACCGGCGCCGTGTAGGAGCTGTCCAGCAAGCCCCCACTCGTTGCCTCCAATGCCATCTCGATCTTGGCAGACATGACAGACCTTTGGCTGTTCTGGCCAACTCCTTCCACATCGAGTGCACGGTTCAGCTTCTGGTTGTGGATCTGGCTGTTGACCTGGGAGGCCATCTGCAACATCGTACCTTCGCCAACGAGGTTGTCATGAGCTCCCGGATCAATAAGCAGACCAACCTCACCGTTGCGGATTCTGGTGCGCAAGTGGTAAGTCTGATGCGTGGCCTGTTTGCTCTGGCCACTCTCCCACCACGGAAACACTGAGCTCCGTCCATCATCACCGCTAGCACTTCCACCGCCGCGTCGATCCAGCCCAAGCAGCAGCTTCGTCAAGCCAACAGTGTTCTGCTGCCTGAGGTTCTCTTCTTCCTTCTCGGGCTCTCGCACCTGGACCGTGCTCAGATCTGGGGCTTGTCCAGGTGGAGGATGAAGGGGGTCTCGGGCGCCTTCCACCAACGGGTAGATCTCTGGGTCATGAAGACTGGTAGTGCTGTCGTCCTTCGCGAGGTCGAAGTGTTCTGCTTCATCCGCCGGTGTTGATGGACGCTCCCATGACGCTGAGGTTGCCCCCGGAGACCATGTCGGTGCCGGGGGAGTTCCATCCCGTGCTTGTCGTACTCGTCGAGGTGTGCTGACCACTGAGCTCTGCTCTGGGCGCTTACGGCTAGCAGCATAGCTCACCTCGCTGCCGGCCTGGGACACACTCCTCAGCTTGTCCAGCTCCAAGTTGACGAAACTGGTGCTCGAAACCGTGGATCTGGCCTGGGTGTGGAAAGCCACGCCCGGGAGCAACCCACCGCTGCTCCAGCTCCTGGGATCCATCGCCGTGAGAGCCAAGGCTGGCCGCTTCTCAGCGGCATGCATGTGTCCCTGTCCACCTCCATCAGGCATCGGACACTTCTTGATGAGGTGCTCGTCGGACCCGCATCTGTGACACTTCATGATCATGCCATCCTTATTCTTCGGGTTCTTCCTGGAGAAGCCACCGGACTTGCCCTTACCATGGCCAAACCTTCCACCACCGCCAGACTTGCCCTTGCCACCGGCGAAAGCTCCTGGAGGAAGGAAACTAGCATAGCTTCGCTTGTTGCGGTACCTCCGAGGTCCCTTCTGGGCGAATCGCCGCCACCTCTTTCGAGCGAAGACATAGGCCTGGTAAGCGTCCTCGACAGTCATGTTGGCCTCCGGGTCATCCAGGGGCGCCTCATCGTCCGTGCTGGTGTTGGTGCTGTTACCATCATCATCGTTCCAAGCCGCATAGCTGCCGCAAGTCGGACAGCTATTCTGATCACCTCCAGCTGGTCCAGGGAAGTTGCCCATGTTGGGATCCATGTGGTAGTTCCCGGTTGTCCTGTAGCCGCTCCACGGATCACCGCCTCCTCCGGGTAGCCAAGGATCATTGGCTCCACCTGCGTCAGGAGGTCCATCAAACGTGGGGTATGCCAGGTAGTTGCCGGGGTCACCATTGGCTCCAGCTGCTCCCTGTTGATGTTGATATCGCCCTTCTCGCACATGGCCTGATCTCCTGACTCTCTCAATCAGGGCATTGAACTGGCCTTCATCTTGTGGAAGAGCACCATGAAGGGGAGCAAGGAGCCGTTCCCATCCGTCTGGGCTGATCTGTAGCGCTTGGAGCAACAGCCATGACAGTCCACTGTGTTCCATGTTGAAGCCACCCTGCTGTGTTGCTCTGATGCGCAAGACCTCGTAGCGGACCAAAACACCGTCCACTGTCTCTCCAGGCATCCGCCTGAAACCCAGAAACTCGCTGATGGCCTTGGTGCTGTTCTCGGCATCCAGGGGCGCGTACCTCCGAGCAAGTACCGTGACCAGCAGCATGAGGCCCGTGAGGTGTTGACCAGTGAGTTGATCTACGTCTCCGTCTCGGAGCTGTTGTTTCGTGATCTCCCTCACGAGCTCCTTGGCCGAGCCCTGCACTTGCAATGCCGCCACCGGGCCCTGCCTCCTGGGGTCGATCTCCGTGGCGCTGCTCCACAGAACGAGGTCGCTCACCCAGCTCCTGAAGGAGTAGTGGTGATTACGTTCCACGCTCCAGGCTGGTGGCACCTTGAGCGTAGCCGTACCCACGAACGGGGGACCGGCATCCCCCACGGGAGCAAAGCTCCTAGGTCCGTGAGGTCCGTGTCGTCCACCTTCACGCGGGCGAAACACATTCTGCATGCAGACCACCATACTGAGCACGAGGACACCATAGTGCAGCGGCCAGAACCATCGTAGCTTCTGCTGCCACCCATCTGGTTCTCCATGAAGCCGCCGTGTCCTGCTCCGTGTTCGCGATCTCGATCTCGACCGCGTGCATGGTCCTGCAGAACCACTCGATGGCACCAGCTGATCCGCGGTGCGCTCTTCAGACTCCGAATTCTCGACGTTGCCCTCGTCGTCCACCTCGACCTGTTGGTCCTCCTCCGCAATCTCTCGGTTGGGCCTCCGGCGAACCCAGAAGCATGTCATGCCCGTCCAGGTGTAGGGCATGACCCTGCGTTCATCCAGCCGCCAGTTGTCCACCACGATGTGTCGAGCTTCATGACGGGGAACAACATGAGTGGTCCTCTCATCCTCCAGCTCGTGCACCGCGATGCCTGGCGGGATTGGCCCCCCCTCGCTCGGGAGGAAGAACTCCGTCCGCAGCCGCACATGGATGCGGCATGGTCTCACACCTTGTTGGCTGAATGAGACCTCCCAGTAGTCGGCCACGTCTTCGGCTGAAGGCATGGCCAAAGCTGTCGGGATGGTCTCGCCATCCAGCACCTTGGCGGGCTCCGGGTCGTGGGTGACGTTGGGCATCTGCACGTCGTGCAGTTCATCCTCCTTGGCCAGGTGGATGATCTCCGTCATCAGGCTCATCGCCAGCAGCAGCATCACCACATAGATGCAGCTGCAAAAGCACCATCTCATCATACTGCAGCGGCAGCAACAGCTTGCCCACTTGGCGATGCTGTTGCATCTGCTGCTGCAAGCAGGTCCTCCTGGAGCAACCTGCTCCGCTACCAACTCGAACTCACCCAAGCGAAGCGGCCTCCCCATCGCAGCACCGCCCTTTCTTCCGGCAGCGCCCATGGCTGGGCGAGTCATCTATCTCTGGCAAGGTAGGCCCGAGGGGCCTGTACAGAAAAGTGTTCTTGGGCCTGCAGGCTCCGGGGAAATACCGCTAAACTGGCAACTCGTGAATTTCCTAGGTCTAGGAGTCGCTAGGAGTCTCTACGTCTGCCATCCCAAAACCGCTGCCTTGCTTCGGTGCCTGCCTGATACAAAAAATCCGGATCAATCACTTGTTCGGGGAATGCCACCAAAATACTTTGTCGGGGTCACTGCATCGACATCATACCCAGTGGATCCCAGTGACCCTTATAGTAGATAACCTTTTTATTATTATTATTATTATTTTAGGCTGGCAAGCCGTTGGCTACCTACAAAAACAGGTAAATGTATCTGGGATAGGTCACCAGCGATTCCGTTTTTGGGTTTGTACTAGTGGAAGCACCGGGTTGCGCCGAATTGAGCTTCCCATGACTGCCATACCAAACGGCCACACCTAAAAGCACCAACGGCAGGGACTGGTCACATCGGCTCGTTGGAATGGAACCGATTTCGTCCGGGCCCCGGGCCCCGCTCGGTTTCCCAAGCTCGACTTGAGAGCGGCGTGTTCCCTCGTTTTCTTGGCCAAAGGTATGCAAACATCAGCTTCTCAACCGAAACTCCATCGAGCACCCATTTTGCAGGGGGGTCCCAGCGTTGAAAGGGGGCACTTGTAGGGTTCTTTCTACTTCTTCAAACATCCCCTCAAAAGGAAACTCAAGTGGCTTTTCCAAAAAAGCCCTTTAAAACCGCTTAAAACCACATTAAAACCTTTTAAAACCCTTTAAAACCCCTTAAAAAAACCATTAAAGCCCTTAAAAAAAACATCTTTTAAAAAGGGAGCTGTGGTTTCCTGTGGTTTCTTCCCGCCTGAAAAAGGGGCCGCCTCAAAAACCGACGCTCCCAACCAGCACCCGAGTCCAAGGTCCAAAGCCCCGGGGTACAGCTGTCCCAGCAGTTGCGGTACCCGGGATGTCGCCTCTTCGTTTCGAAGCTGGACAAAAACTAAGCCAAAGGGCGTCCCTGGTGCTTCGCCCGAGGTTCAAGTGCTGAAATGTGGATTGCGATTCAACCTAGGTGTCCTTTTGGGGAAACAGATGGGTTTTTCTGGTACATGGGACATAAAACCTAAAACCAGTCTCAAGCACTGGAACCCATGGATTTTTCTCACCTAAAAAAAAAAGAGGACACGACTCCTAGGTCCTCCAGATTTGAGAGCTTAGAATAAGGGTACCGTTTCTTTTCTCTGTAGTCGATTTGTTCGTAGGGGAACCCTCCCAACCAAAAAAAAGAAACGGTGAGAAAGGGCACCAATTGCTGGGGGGACCCAGACACGACTCCGCCGTTACCCAAAAACGGGACACGACCGAACCGCGTCTCCGAAACGCGCGAGACGGAACCGCCTGGCGGGAGTCGATGAAGGTCTTCTCAGGCGCCTGGCCCTGGGTCCTGAGAGATCGCGACGAGTCCGACGCGTCCGAGGCGTCGCTGGCCGAGTCGCTTGGTTTGGGTTGGCCGAGTCGTGTTCCTTTTGGGGGGGGTGTGGCTGTGGTGGCTTGGTTTGGAATTGGCAGACGTTTGGTTTGGGTTCCTTTTGGGGGGGTGGCTTGCTTTGGTGGTTTGTTTTGGGCTGGGTTTGGGGGTTCCTTTGAAGTGAATTTCGATGGACGGATCGCCCAGCTTGGACCTGTGATTTGAGAGGTGATCAGCTTCTGGCAACCTCGAAATAACAATTTGAGACCCCCAAAAGGGAAAACCACCACGTCACTTCAGGTTGAACCCGCGAGGGCGCAAGTTTTCCATTGTCCGCAGCATGTTGCACTCGGGAAGCAAGGTAGGGCTCGTAGGTTCATAGGTGAAGATGGCTTGTTCGTTCCCCAAATGAGACATTGGAATCTCACATATATATATATATATATATATATATGGTCACCCCCCCCTGCATGACCTACCGTTGTCTTTCAAAAAGTCGTTGGGGACCAATAGCAGACAATAAAAAAGTGAAAAAAAAACACCTATTTTTTATGGTTTTCGATTAAACAACAACACAGTCAACCATTGACACATTAAGAAAAACCAGTGTGTTTTGATGGTTTTAGCAAAAAATGTGCAAAAACCCATGTTTTTTTTTAGAAAAACAGGAACGCATTCAAAAAAACAAGTGTAAAAACTGATATGTTTTTCAGATAGATCCCTAAGTCAAAAACTAAGAATTCCCTGGGTTTTTGATGGTTTTGCAGTAAAACCTTCAGAATTCCCTGGGTTTTTAGCATTTTTCACATAAAACCAAGAAAACCTCGAGAAAACCAAGAATCCAAGAATCCAAGATTTTCAGGTAGATGGTTGGTCCACTACAAAATCTTGGATTCTTGGTTTTCTCGAGGTTTTCTTGGTTTTCTTGGTTTTACTTGGGAATTCTTGGATTTCCAGCAAAAAAAACAAAGAATTACTGAGTTTTTTTGGATTTCCAGCAAAAACCAAGAATTACTAGGGTTTTTGGATTTCCAGCAAAAAACCAAGAAAACCTCGAGAAAACCAAGAATCCAAGAATCCAAGATTTTCAGGTAGATGTTTGGTCCACTACAAAATCTTGGATTCTTGGTTTTCTCGAGGTTTTCTTGGTTTTCTTGATTTTACTTGGGAATTCTTGGATTTCCAGCAAAAAACCAAGAATTACTAGGGTTTTTTTTGGATTTCCAGCAAAAAACCAAGATATACTATGTTTTTTTTTAATTTCCAGCAAAAATCCAAGAATTCCCAAGTAAAACAATAAAAACCAAGAAAACCTCGAGAAAACCAAGAATCCAAGATTTTGTCGTGGGCCAGACATCTAAAACAACAGAAATACCAGCACCAACTGAAGACGAAGAAGAAGAACCACAAAAAATAATTTTGAAAAATTAAAATCTTAATAATATCATATATAATGGGTATTGGTAAAAGTAAAAGTAATGAAAATAATAGTTTGGAAGACATTAAGAATTTAAGTATAGATGAAAAAACACGAGCAGACACTTTAATTATTAAATCTCTTCAAGAATGTGTGACACGAATTGAGAAACTAGAGAAAGAGAAGTCTGACAAATTAATATATAAACTTCCTGCCTTACAATTTTGCAATGCTTCATTAATTTAAATTAATAATATTAACATATAATAATATTATTAATTGCTATCATAATCTGTCATTTTATCCTCTGGTATTGTTGTTGAAGTAGTACTACTTATATCATCTATTAAATATTCTTCATCAACAAAAATATTTTGAAATCTTAATAATTCCTCGTCTGTTGCCCTTCTTTTCAATACTTTATAAAGTTTATGTATCCAAGAATTAGTATGAAAATTACAATTACCTCTACGATAAAATCCACCACATCTACACAGTTTCATTGGCACATTACTAAATTATATTAAATTATAATATATTTATTCATCATTCGTAATTTGAAATGCCTGTTCAAATCTGATATGAAACATTTTGTTAATGTCTTTAGCATTCATATTCAAGTAGAAGAAACTATAAGGTGCGTCATTAACGGCTTGATGATACATATCTAATAATTGCTGTTTATCAACAATGGCGCTATTTTCTTCAATAAAACTCATTAACTCACTTGCATTTTACAACCTAATGAACTGGCATTTAAACGAATGATAGGCACTAAAACATTATATTTTTGTGTTGAACAAATTACACTTACTGCATCGTGCCTGCCTCTTGTAAAAAGTCCGTGTAGTCTACTATATCTAACAAATTTAGGATCGTCTGCGTGGTCATCTACAACGATGAAATATTGAATGCGTGGTCATCTATAACGATTAATATTGAATGTAGTTTCTTTATCTTTTTAGACTTCATATAATTAATTATTTTCTTCTGTCTTTCAATTACATTTTCTAAATCACATGGATTATAATTATCAAAATAAATTTGTTCTTTTTCATCATCCACGTGCAATTCATCCCTGATGTATTTTTTAACTTCTGTAAAAGTTGGGTCATTATGAACGCTGGGGGAAAATATAAATATTCCTGCAAATGAATTTCTATAAACATTCAAGATAAGGTTTTGGACTAAAACTGTTTTGCCTCCCGTCGATGAAGCAACTATAATACTTCTAAATGGTAATTTTAGCACGTGCTCATATTTGGATTGTTTGAATTCATATTCAGTTATGTTTATTGGCTTTATTATTGGGACATCTGTCATAGTTGATATTAAAGAAATGTAGAAAATTATATTTAAAAATTAACTTGTCATTAATATTAAATGGAACATCATTATGTTATGAGTGGCGGTGAATAACATAATGGAACAGGTTTTCCATTGCTTCAATCAATAAGCATTGAAGATAATTAGTTTTGTGTTTTGCTCGCGTGTGCAATGAAAACCAAGTGCTGTGCCCCACCAATAGCGATGAAGGGAGGGGCAAATGATAGATGAGATCCTGCTTTTTTTAGCTAAAAAGGTAGGTCATGCAGGGGGGGGTGACCATATATATATATATATACCTGGAGTCTCCATCACCCTTTAATTTTGGGTCAACGACCCCGTTATTTTAGGTACTGACCCCATTTTTTAAGGGCCATGGAGACTCTAGGTATATCTTGGCCCACCAAAAGGGGCACACAGAAAAGGCCCTCAGATTTTCTGACTCCACCAACAGTATTCAGATACATCGTATGATCTCGTAGGATCGGAGACCCCCAGAGGTGAGCAGATTAGAATCGCTCCCGGCGATTGAACATTTCGTTTCCTCGCTTTCTCGTTTTGTGGGGCAACATGTTCCTCATGGACCGACTAGATGAAAATGGTTGGCCGAATCTTATTGGGTCAAGGCTTTATACCAAATGTGTCTGTAGGGTTGTCTTGCGCTGTAAACCACGGAGCCGGTCCGGCCCCGATTTCGGCCCCTCCCCCCCCTTCCTTCCGATGCGCCCCGGTTCCAGGTTTCTGGGGTCCCTGGCTCCAAGATCGTCTCCAGCTCTTTGAGGACCTTGGAGTTTCTCCTGAGCGAAGCTCCACCGAGGTCGTCACAGAAAAATGAGAGCGAAGGTCCATCGAGGGCCTTTTCTGTGTGCCCCTTTTGGTGGGCCAAGATATACCCAGGGTCTCCTTCTGACCCTCAAAAAATGGTTGGTTATTGCCTAAAATAACGGGGTCGTTGACCCATTTTTAAAGGGGCAGAAGGAGACTCCAGGAAGTGAAAACAGGGTGAACGTCGTGTAGCACTCGATTGGATCAGGCAAGAGGCGAAGCTTTTGGGACCTGGGGCGAAACGTGGACCAAACTCGACACACTGAAAAGTCAAAAGGACAGCTTTGCACAACTGAGATCTTTTGCGCGGGGTTCGTCTTTTTGAGGGGTCCCCCTTTGAGGGTTGTTTTTTGTTTTTGTTTTGTGGTTTCAAGAGTATCGTTTTTTCTTGTGGCGTTGAAGGGAAACCATTTTGGACATTTCGCCATACGCCACTACCACGTCGGAAGCCGGTAAAGGGAAGACCCGCAAATCAGCCCATGAAATCCGGTCCACAAATACCTTCCACAAGGCCCAAACACGTTGCAGCCGGGACCTGACCCAGTTGCAACCAGAAAAGGAACCAAAAGACCCAAAAAAGGGGCCGAAACAAGGGATTTACCACCACCCGCGTCCACAGCAACTGCTGCTTGGACAGTGCCAACAGGATTTTAGACATAGGAAAATGCAGCCAAGTTGGGGGCCTGGTAGAAGGCAGGAGCCTTCGAACTGGGAAGCTCTTTGACCCTGGGAATCATCACCCGCAAAGGACAAATATGCCAGGCCACAGTGGCCATGCGCCCTTGTCCAGTGAATTTGAAGGGTTCCGCCCCCGAACTTGAAAAAACAAGCATGACTGTGGGTCAAAAATCGGGTAACCCAAATTACCCAAAATGGATCCCTGGCAAATGGAAACATGGACAAAAACCTGCGGTCCAATTCCTGTTGGTTTCATTTTGACCCACATCAGCTGGAGGTCCACTTTCCTTGGGTGGCAAAAAGCACGGGAAAAAGCGGAAAAGTTGGACTTGAGGTCTGGGTTGGCCATGTTTCAGCGTCGTCACTTGTTTCAGGGAGCACAGAAAGATGCGACACGATGGAAAGCGCAGGGGTTCGGGTTACCCCGAACTCCCCTTTAGTTGCGGGGCCGCTGTGCAAAACAAAAAACACCATGCGTAAGCCCCTATGGTTGTTTCACGACCTGTGAGTCAGTTTTCACAACCCAACCGACGTCCCAAATGTCTATATGGGTGTCCGTGCCTTTTTGAGGGCGCCCCTTTTTTGTGGGCTTGTGGTTTTACAAGGGAAGACAACGGAACAATCCCCACCAGTTGGGGGTTGCCCCTTTACAAAAGACGCACCCAATTTCGACCTCGAGCCGCACAAATTGCGCGGCTAAGGGGCTTCAGGCGCTCTTCTGCCTGGACATCAACCTCAGGGCCGAGCAGATGCAAGTTCCCCAGCAAATGCTCCTTTTGGCCAACATCCCCCTCGTCCCCTCCCTCCCCCCACCCCCCGCCCAAAACAAAAAAAAGAAGAAGAAAAACGGGGGTTGATCAGAAGGTTTCTTGGCTGAGACCGAGCCACAGGCCAGTTCCCACGCCTTGCTCAGATCCCTCTTTCTCCCGCCAAAAAAGCAGGCAACATTCCATGTGAAAGGTTGATCAAACGGTCCTTTGGGACCATAGGACAAGTTCATCCCATGGTAATATGTCAACCCAATCCCATGTCCGCAACGCCAATCTCGGAGAGGCTCATCTCTTGGCTGCAGAGGGCCGCTACTTCAGCCGGTTGAGGCTGCTTATGACTACAACTGGTGCCTGGTTGGTACCAGCTTGAAGTGGGTATGGCTCAATTTGTTTTCAGCCGGGGTTTCGCGGGTTTTAGTCCATGGTTCCATTTACCCCGGGCAGCCCATTTTGGGAATTCCCACTTTTTTGAGCCACAGCCAACTGACGTGGCGAGTTCCCTCTCTCCCCTCAGCGCGGCAAAAGCGGCTCCGAGCCCGCGGCCCAATTGCTCATGCCCTCCGGCAGGGCTTGAGAGCGCGTGCGCGCCCGGCTTTGCTGCGCAGCGTCTGTCGGTTTTCAGCCGCGGGGGTCACGTTTTCATGCGGCTCTTCCAGTGGGACTGAAAGAAACAAGACCAAATTAGATAGAACTATGCAAGTATTGCGCTTCGCACCGAATACTCCCTAGGCCTCAACTCAACTTGGCGGCTCCTAGGATTTTGAAGAAAGCCGCTGTTTTTGCTGAAGCTTTTTGCTGGCAAGGGAGCTCGCCCTTGATCAACCTTTCTGGTTTTGAGGAATTTGGCGCATCTTCGAATCTGCGATCCACTCGTGGCAGCGCGAAACACTGACTCACTGAAGTTGACCCGCAAACGAGGGAGGGGGAGCTCGGGACGGCTTTGAGAATTTTTCGGGATTCACATGCTCTGAACCCATCCACCCAGAGGCTCCTGGGGCTTTCAATGGAAGACCCGACCCCTCCATTAGACACCCCGCTTCGCTGTTTGGGTGTCTCAAAACCTGGCTGTTTGAGGGGCCCGAAATCAATCGGGAGCGTCTGGGCATTGAAAACGCAAATCACTTCTGACCCAAATGGCCAACTCATGTCTGCGAAGCTGGAC
This sequence comes from Effrenium voratum, assembly GCA_963377175.1. Taxonomy (NCBI): domain Eukaryota; class Dinophyceae; order Suessiales; family Symbiodiniaceae; genus Effrenium; species Effrenium voratum. Next base: position 47,573 of record CAUJNA010000833.1, read on the forward strand.
TTCGTGCCTGAGGACATCGGACAACGCTAAGCCCCAAACCGCCCATGTGCCACAAAACTGCCACAGTTGTAGGGCACGCAGGTGTTTCCACCCTTAAAATGGGTTGAGCTTTGATTTCCCTTACGCCAACCAAAAGGGGGTGTGGCGGCGGTGGCGGCGGCGGCGGTGGCGGCGGTGGCGGTGGCGTTGGTGGTCGCGTTGCTGTTGCTGTTGCTCTTGCTTGGTGTTGCTGCTACTGCTGCTGCTGCTGCTGCTGCTGAAGCGGCTGCGTTCAGGCTGCTGCTGTTCAGGCTGCTGCTGTCGCAGTCGTCGTTCATTGTCGCTGTCATTGTGTAAAATCACAAAGTCTAAGAGTGTGCGGCCGGAAGCCGAGACGGACCTGAGTCTTTCGGCCAGCCACCTGCACGTCCCCTCTCCGAACGGCGCGGACATTTTGCTCGGCATTCTGCGCGGGCTCGACTCGAGGCCCTTCTTGGGACCCGGTTCAGCGGCATTGTCTATGCCCCCTTTTTTCCGGAAGGGGTCGGGAACAAGAAGCCAACCAACCCCCCTTGCTCTTCACCTGCGAGCAAAAGGTCTCACCTTTAGGTTTAGTGGAGCATTGTGATGTGCTTCAGTCCCTCGGTGCTGCGAAATAGTCCACACCGACCTCGAATCTTGCCGCCCCAGGCCAAACCTAGTTCTAGATTCCGTTCCATACTTCGTCAACCTGTAAAATGTAAACGATTTCTGCTAAGTCTAAGATCTCCAGTGGCCATGCGGAAAAACAGGCCACCTTTTCTGTGGTCTATTCTAACCTGTATTTTCCTTCCAAAAGCCAGTCCAAAGATGTCCAACGCCTCATCTTCTTGGCGTTCAAACCGCCCCTTCCGAGAGCTCCAGCGACTCAGAAGGCGCGGAGGTCCGACAAGGGCTTCTCGTGGCACTCGTGCAAGGTGGAGACGCCCACAGACAGCGCCTGTCCAATGCGTCGCAGACAGCGCGCCCCTCAGCCAGCTCTCTCGCCCTTTACTTCCGCTAAGGTCCTCCAGATTTGAGAGGCTAGAATAAGGGTACCATATTTTTCCTGTAGTCTATCTTAGTAGGGAAACCCTCCCCAAAAAAAAGGGCACAAGGGCACTACTGGGGGACCTAGCTAAACCAGTTGTTGGTACAAACCCTGTGGCTGTGTAGGGTGCTTTGTTTCATCACCTGACCTTCTAGCTTCGGCTGGGGGTTTCGAGCAGCATTGACCTACGGGAAATCCGTTTTGGCGAAAAGTGGGTCATGTTTCAACCCGGAAAAATGCATCGGGGAGCGCTGAGCTGCGGCCTGAAACAACAATCTACAAATGGTTGACTTTCCATGAAGCATGTCTCTCCACAAGAATTTGTTGTTTGGGAAACTACGCTTCATGAAGGACGTGGGCAAGAATTGTGATTTGGTAGATGCCATTTAGGAATGTCCAACCACTGGCGGCCCCGATTCAAGAATTTGGAGCCATGGCAATGGGAAATACAGGCCATAACTCCCATTCCAGCTCGGTATTTGCCTCACTATTCCGCGAAAAGAAAAACAAACCCAAACAAAAACCAAAAAAAACAACACCAAAAAAAATGGCTGAACCCGGGTTGGTTCCATTGCCATCCTCAAACGGCTGGGTTCGGAACCCGGGTTGCAATGGCCCCAATGTTTGCTGAACTCGGCACCGATCGAGGAACCGGCCATATTTTTGCCCAGCCCCCTGCTGATCCTTCGCAAGGTTTCCTCTGAGATGCCTGCTTTCTGGTTACCTTCGCAAGGAAAAATGTATTTCTTTTAAGCTGAGCCGGGACAATTCCTAATTTCAACGTCATGGCGAAAGCAACACCTTGGGTCCATTTGGGGGTTATCCGAAGGCACATTTTCTGGAATCGATTTCGGTTAAGATCAGCTCTGGTGGTCCTTCTCTCATGGCGCTTTGCACCTCTGGTCTGTTCTAGGTCCTCCAGATTTGAGAGCTTAGAATAAAGGCACCAACTTTTTTCTGCCGTCTATTTGAGTAGGTGAACCCTCCCAACCAAAAAAGCAGCGGTGAAAGGGCACCAATAGCTGGGGGACCTAGTCTGGTCCATTGGTTACACCCAGGGTCCCACGGCGGGTTGCGGATGTTTCGGGAAAGCCGAGGGCTCGAGCGGCTCGCAAAATGGTTCACCCCCGCCCCCCGCCAGCATGCAGGCGAAGACCAGGCAGGAGGTAAAGGCACTCACCTACCGAGGAGAGACGGTTTTCTAGGGGTACCTTCCCCATTCTTTCCAGGGATCCTTCTTAGAAAACCTCCGGAAACCCAGGGAAAACGGCCGGTTTTGGGAAAGAACGATGGTTGAAAAGAATGGGAAATCAACCTCTAGAGGTCTTCGGTATTTACACTGGCCCTTTGATTCTTTCTCAAAAGTGTCAAAGCAAGGGCGTCTAACCAGTCCCATCGCGCTTTGTCTACGGCGGGTGTCAAAAGGCAAGTGCCGAATAGCTGGGTTTGTCTCAAAATCACCAGCCAGGTCCCATGACGCCGCGGGAGCTTGGCGGGCAGTTTGGTTCTCCAGCGATTGGAATCTTCGGTGTCCGGCAAGGCTCCCGGCAACGCAAGCCCCAAGAAGGGGGTACCAAGCCTAGGTCCTCCAGTAGAGAGGTTAGAATAAGGGTACCATATTTTTCCTGTAGTCAATTTTTGTAAGGGAACCCTCCCCCAAAAAAGGGAAAAAGGGCACTACTGGGGTACCAAGCAATTACCAGGCCTCAACAAAAACGGGGTAACACATCTTGCTTCAGAGAAAGCTGGGGACCTAGGTGCCCTTTTGGACATGGAACTTGGACCAAAAGCCCAGAAAACAAACACCGAACCACACAAACCTTGAAGACAGCTCAAAAGGGTTGTGTTGAAGCATAAAACCAGATTTATCAAATATTGGGTTTGAAGCTCAAAAGGAGAGCCCAAAGAGCATCCACGGTGCAACATCTTTGGTCTGCAGGGCGCTTGAAGATTGACCGACGGGTGGATACTTGCAAACGGACCACGGCCCAAAAAAAAGCACATGGCTTGCCTACCCGGACTTTTCGCGGATTTCCCGTGGACCAAAGGGTGCCCCATCTTTGGGAGAAGAACATCACGGTCGACTTTGAATGGAGGCGGCCTCCGAAAAACGGAAAGGTCACATATCGCGAGACTCGGGGGCCCGAGGGCCGCATCCTTGAAGCAATATCCACTTCAGATCATGCCACGTGCCAACTAGTCGAAGCCCGCCCCCAAAGAAAAACCACTCATACGGGGCATAATAAATTCAAAGTGGGCGTGAAATGGGCGCCAATCCATCTGAAAGCATCTGAAAGCAACCCACTTCTAATTCCCTGCTGTTTCTGTAGACTGTCATGAATCATGACGACTTCTGCTTTTACTCAGGGATGAACCTCGGCGGTTGGAAGCGCTCGGTTTCCATAAAGCTAAGCTGGGCAACACGGTCACCCAAGGGGCAAAAGGGCCACTTGCGGAGTTCAACTGAATCAATTCCGAATTGTTGCGCTCTCTCAAACGGATGCTCTCTGGCTGCTTTCCCTCGGTTGGATTGAAAGGGCTTGGGTTAATTTTGGGCAATCTTAGCTCGGAAGCAAGCCGCGGGCCAGAAGAGCCAATGGAAGCCCGCTCAAGCCCACTCCGCCAGCAACGCGTTTTGGTCTGGAAAAAAAAAGAACAGATTTTCAGTGATAGATTCCCCTGTCAAGTTTCCACCAAGCCAAACACGGACCGATCGCTAACGCCGGCGAGGAATTCCCGCGGTTCCTGCAAGTCACAAACCAGTGCAGCATATCTTGGTTGCCGTTGACCCCTCTGCAAAAGCTTTTAACTTGTTGTGGGTCCAACTCGGGAAATCCACAGTTTCAACCAGAAAAAACTCAAGTCCAAAGATTCAACAAAATAGCCATAAACATATATATGTATATATAGCCACGCAACGAGTGCCGACAGCAGCGCCAAAAACGCCGAACGGCCAAACTTGAGACCTCAAAGGCAAAGCCTGCGGTTTGCTGGTTGACTTCGGGTAAACGGGGGCGAACCCTGCAGCTCAGTTGCCCCTTAAAGACCCCGAAATAAAACCGGCGATCGCCTTTTGCTCTGAAACATGGGAGCCCAAGAGAAAACCCCCAAACTGGGTCAGATCAAAAGGTCGATTCTTGCGGCAACGCCACAAAAAAGAAAACCGAAGCACGCCGCAAGTCGGAGCTCCGATCGGCACCGTGCTGTTGCCGTTGCCCCTCTGCCATGTCCAGCGCTGGGCTTCCCCACGTAGACGGCGTGGCCGGCCAACATCTCAAGGCCCATCAGAAGCAGCACCTCCAAGGGCCAGCGGTGCAAACGGAGCGCATGGGAAGAACCTCCAGTTGCCAGACTTGCTCGAGGTTTCTTTGCTGCGGAAAAAAACAACTTAAAAAAAAGCTTCACCAGGGCGCAAAGGAAAATGATTGGTACCACCCGGGTCCCAACAACTCCTTTCCCCATATCCAAGCCCAAAGCACTGTTCAAACACAGTGGTTCAATAGGAGACGTAGTGCGGGAAGTGGGTCCTTTAAAGCAACTTCTTGGGCAACCACCTTGACTTGAAGTATTTTCAGACCCCCCCCCCCCCAAAATGTTCACTTAATCACGGCTCCCAATATTTCTCCCTGAAACATCACCCTACCAAAAAAAGGAACATGTTAGTTGAGTTGGCCCAAAGATGATATTTCCGCCCAAACGGGACACCCTGCAGAAATGGGGCCCAGCCCCAAAGATGTCAACCCTTCGAAGGGGCGAACCGAAGGTCCTACAGTCGCACTTGGACACACCGAATGCGGCAATGGATTTCACCCCAACGGCTCGACATAAACTAAACATGGGGACACCAAAGGGGCCCCCGACGTATGGGGATTCAAAAGTCCACCCAGTTTGAATAATAATTATTCACTGAACCTCATCGCAAAATGAGCAGGCACATGGTTTGTCTCAAAATAGCATTTTTGGACCCGCAAAATGGATGTTGATTGTCCTTTGGTTTCCACTTTCTTCACGAAATTGTGAGGCAAATGCGGAAAACGTGGACCAAACTTATGGGGAAACGGACCATTTCTGAGAGACCTGCTTTTTTTGTCATTTCTTTGCTTTGAGAGACCCTTTTACCAACAGTGCGTCCTTGGGGGTGCCCCACCACCAATTTACCCCTCGAGGTCCCAACAGTTTTCTCAGCTTCCGGCCACGGCCAAGGTGGAGCGCGTGAGGCTGGAGAGGCTGAAGAAGTCCCTGAACAAAGGCTAAGGCCCCGGTTTTGGCCTTTGACCAGTTGGATCCACTTGCTCAAAACCCATTCCAGTAAAACAAAAAAAACGATTCGCGTGGATGATCCGGTTAGTATCCGGGACAATCCCCTTGCCATAAATAGCTGCTGATCTCCGCCTTCTCAACCTCTTGAAACATGGCTTAAAACCGGGTTTTGAGTATGACTCAATTGGAGTAATAGGCTCAAAAAGTGAAAGAGCTATAGGGCAAGCCGTGGGTTTTCAAAGGAACTTCTCTTCTTCATCTACCATTTCAATTTTTGGGATTCCACTTTTTGAGCCACATGTCCATTTATAGCTTCCCACTACCATACCACTTGTTGAGCACCACAGCCATGGCGCGGCAATAGGCTACCACTATCAATCTCTGTGGTCTGAACGGCCCTTCTCTTACGCTTTTCAGGGGTCCAAGTGGCATTTAACCTGAAGCCAATGCTTGACCAATTCCGATTCTCCAGGCTCACGGTAAATCGTATATGATGATTATGCTATTTGTTTAAAAGGGGGGTAGGCACAAGTGGGGTACAAGGAGCGGGTATGGCTATTTCAAATTGTCTACTGCCAATCCACAAGCTCCGCACATTTCGGGTTGCCGCCTTGCCGCCTTGCGCAGCTCCAGTAGTCGTGGCGGCGAAATCTGTGTGCACAAACCGCCTACCACCCGCAAAGGGTGGTTGCCCGGCCCCCTCCCCCCCGAAGAAACAAAACACGCACACACACACACACACATCCTCATACACCCCAAAAGACGTGGTACCCGCGTCCATCCCTTCTCGGCAAGCCAATCAAGCTCCCGGAGAGAAAACCAAAAGAAATGCAGCCCAGAGACCTCCCCTCTCCCAGCGTCTTGTGCAAACAACACTTGCAACCCATCCTGATACCCCCAAAGAAACAGGGGCCCGTCTGCAAAAGTTCGGCCAGATCCATTTGCTGCCACTGGATGCAAATGGGCCTAAAATACCACCCAATCTAAATGGAAAGAAAACGGGGAACGACCTCGGGACCTCCACCCCCCCCAACACCCGTAGAAACCCACGCCAACAAGAAACCAAACCCCTTGGACACACATAAAAACTGACCAAGAAACCCGAAAACAAGAACCAAACAAAAACAACGGCGAATCAACATTTTGGTCGACTCGGGGGCCCCGGGCCGCACCACGAAGAACAAGGACCGGATGGCGAAGAGCGCCAGCGCGGAGGAGCTGTGCGGCTTGAGACTCGAGACTCGAGAAAGCGGGCCCCTCAAGACTGGGCGGCCCGTTTTCAGATCGGCTAGAAGTGAATAACTTTTGATCCCTTGATGGGTGAAATGGAAAAAAAGCCAAAAAAGCTAAAAGCTCATGGGTGAAATCTCCACTAGCTAGCGGAGAAAAGACCCCTCAGTTTAACTTTTAGTGGGTGAAATGGAAATCCCCACTAAACACTAAAAAGCTAAAAGTTTAAGGGGATGGCTGGGAAGCACCAAGTTAAGAGAGACGAGAAGAAGGCGCCGAATGAGAAAAAGATGAAAGGGAACCATTCGCCTAGGTGACCTAAACTGGTCAAAAAGATCGATCGTTTGGCTTTCCCTGACAAACACAATACTAAACCAGTGGATTAGCCATCAGTTTCATTCACCAAACCTACGGACACCCATGCACAACTGTAAGTTTGTCTCAAAAAAACCCAAAAAAAAAAAAACATCCAAGGAACCTCCCTCCCATCAAAAAAAACAAGCAAACTAGGTGTTCCGCCTTGGCCTAACAGGGACACCCACAACATGGCACCGGACGGGGATTTTCTTTTTCGGCCCTCGGGAGCCCCCCAAATTCCCGACACGGCACCCGCGCCAGTGGTTCCCCGTGCAGTCGCTCGTCTGGTAGGAATTCGACCCCCAAAATCACCGGGGCGCTCGTCGCTGAACGCTTCGGTTCCCCTTCCCCAAGAAGAACTGCTTCGGATTTGAGTTGATTCTGGCTGAAAGATGCCTCGGACTTGTCTGAATCCGAATAAATATGCGCCGTAAATACGTGGACACATCTGGAAAATGGCCAGATTCTGGTTCATATCTTGCCAACCGCAAAATGTAACATCACACGAATCAGAAGACCCCAGAAAAGTGTGGGTTCTCACATGGTAGGAACGTAGGAACCCAAACCTTTGGCCTTTTCCTCTGGTTTCTCTGCCCGCTTTTGAAGGGCCCTTTACAGCTCCCCCAAGTAACACGACTCGACGAGGCGATTTGTCGGCGAGGCGAAAAAAAAAGCAACTGCTTCAGCCGTCGAAACTCGCAATCCAAACCTTTGTTGGCTGAGTGGATTGGCCCAGGACAAGTCCGAACTCATGGTTTACCACCTCCATTTGCTCTCGTCCAGTGGAAAAAAGTAATACTAACTACCAGTAGCGATAAAATTTCATGAAAACCAACAAGGACAAATGAACATACTTGCCAAGCAAATGAAAGTTACCACAAACATAGGGAAAACCAACAAGGAAAAACAAACATAGGGAAAACCAACGGGGAGATTCCATTAAAACCAAGGGAAAGCTGAGCCACTGGAAGTTGCCACTAACCATAGTCCAACCCCAAAGCTGTGACTCAGACTCGCTGAGGAACGCATCTTGGAGCGCCTGAAGTTGAGGAACACATCTTGGAAGCTTTCCGCCTTGGCCAAGACCACCTTGGCATGGCCCAAGGTTGGGCTTGAAGAAGTGGGGTTCGCTTCCGAACCAATCAACACAAGGGACAATTAACCCAAAAAACAACTTGGAAGTGGGGATTCCAACAACAAAAAGGGAACCAACAAGAAAGAAGACTTGGACCAGAAGTGGGGTGTCCAACAACAAAAAGACGGCCCTTGTTTCCCATGTTGCAGACTTGGCCAGATCCGATCGCCCTTAAAAGGACCCAAACCGGTTTAGGCCTTGAGTTGTAACAAAGGGGGGTTGGTTTTCTCCCCCATAGCACGGCTCTTGGGCAAATTGATCCAAGTTGCTTTGGTGGGAAGGGCACCCTCGGGGGCGCTTTGAAGGGAACCGATTTGTGGCAACTTCGGGACTGCGGCCGGACACATGAGTGGATCTGAAACCGAATCCGAGAACTGCTTTTCTTTGCCACACGCTCGTCTAGTAAAGCGTCAGCCGAAGAAGTCCAAGTAATAGCGAAAACTTCAAACAATTTGCTTGCCGGCACCCGGGTCCATTGCAACCACTGCTTTTTGGACACTTGAAGGATATTGGACATGGGGGAAAAACAGTTGCTGCAGGGGTGTTGGTTCCATCATTTTTTTTCCAAATATGATTGTCCCCTGCTGGTCTTAAAGGGAGTTTATCACATGGAACATGATCATTTCCACGGGACCTTTGGAGGAAACTGTCCATTAAACAAGGTCCAACTAAAAGAGCAGAAGGGACCCGTGCTTGGCCCCGACCCCAAAATTATTGTCAGGGTCTGAGTATTGGCTGTCAGCTCGCAACGGAACGTTTGCGAAAAAGGAGTTTTTTAGAGAACCAAGTGCCCGCACCATCTTTCGTCAAATCAATCAGCTGATTTCGCCACGAAATCAACGCGGTTTCACCTGAATTAGCTCGTGTGGGTAGGAGAACCAAGTAGGCCAAGGTGCAAATCTCCGGGGCAGTTGTTGAGGGTTGCGTAACCAGTGGATATCAACCCCCGAGAAAATTGGACTCATGATAGACGTTTCAAAGAAACTGCCACAGCAGTGGGCTCCAGCCAAGCCTTGTGATCATCCAAATGGCGATCGTGTTTCCTTCTTTTTTTTTAGACAACACAAAGTGTGTTTCCTTTTTTGGAACTTTGAAACTGTGTATCAAAACAAACAAAACAAAAAACACGGCAACAACTTGTCTGTGTGTGTCTGGTACACTCAAACTCAAGGTCGCGCACTCAGTGCTCAGAGACCCGGATTTGTTCGTTCGAGTATAACGACAAGGACAACAACCACCTCCTTTTTTGGGGAAGGGTGGAGTCCAGCCCTTCGGCCGCCTCCCAAGCTCACGCGGAGATCATTTCCACAAACAGCGACCAGAGGAAAACGGGGCATATGGCTGTGGTAAATGGAACCATGGACTAAAACCTGCGGTCCCCTGGTGGTTGAATTTTGACCCATACCCATATACCCTTGACATTATACTGGCTACAAAGTGGTTGTACATCCCAGTCACCCCTGCTTTTGGTAGTGGTCTTTTTTTGGGAGAGGCGAAACAAAGGCAAAACCCAAGCCAAAAGAAACAGCAATGCATATTTGCTTTGCTGGCACGCGAAAACGTTGCTTCATCCAGGCAGCATGCAGGTGACAGCAAACGCCTTCCCAGTGTCGCCGAAAAAGGCTACCACAACCAGAAACATCGGCACCAGTCACTACCGGACCAGGAGCAATGCCCGAAACTGCCTGGCCCTGCCACAAACAATCAACTTGAACTGGGTCCATTGAATTAAGACTAAATGGTGGTAAGCAGAGACTCCCCCAAATGATGGAACAACCGCCCAAACGCAACATGGAGAGCGTGCTTCCTTACTCATGCATCCTCTCTTTGGGTTTGAGCGGCTGTGAAACCTTCCATTGGGAAAACCAGAGCACTTCACCAAGCTGAGAGATAAGACATAGACGCCGCAAACACACTCACCAACCAAATTCCCAGTCGATTGCTTCCATTTGCCCAGATTGGATAGTAAAACATGGGTGCTTATGGGGGTTGTCAAAATTCGGGACCCCTTCAAGTGGACGGTTTTCTTGTAGTTTCCCTTACAACCTAAAAAGGGATTGATTCTTCGATTGAGAAGCACCATGCGTTTGCCTTTTGCCCCTTGCAACCAGGGGTTACACATGGGGGAGTTGGGCTGCACCCCCCTTTTGCTTAGAAAGTCGGGCCTATGAGGTCTGTCTCAAAATTGGGAACCCCCTTTTGGCTGGTCAAGCTACCCACCTCAGCCGCTGCCTCAGCCCCCCCTCCCGTAGAAAAAGAACAACATACCTCGAAAACACACACTTGTTTGGGCTCGAAAAACCATGCTTTTGGGTTGTGGAGCTTGTGAATTATCCTCAAAACCCCCCTTATTGGGCTCAACCAGTGACCCAGTCGTTTTTCCAACACCAAACCTGGTTTTTAGACCTCCATTTTGCCTGTGGCTTGGCCCAATGAAAGCCATGGTGGACAAGTTGAGGTACCCTTTTTGGGCTGCTGAAGTTGAAATCGCAGGGTTTCACCCGAAATCGGTTTTGGGGGATCCCGACACCCGCGACGCCGATCAAAAAGCTTCGCTGAGCACCGAGGCGTCGAAGCTAAGCAGGAAGTTCACGAAGAGAAGGCTCAGCCTACACTCGAGGCTCGAGGCTCCTCCAAAAGGTGCGCAAAAAACAACAACATATTTTATGTTGTTTAATTTATTTTTCTCTGAAGTCCGCTGGAAAAAAACAAAGATGGAATCCGCCGACATTGCTCGGCGTGTCGGATACTTACTAGAGGATAGAGGATAATGCCCCCCCCCTAACCCCCCCCCGCCCGACGTCTATTACGTAGGTTTTTTGGGGGGGGGGGGGGGGGGGGGGGGGGGGGGGGGGGGGGGGGGAAAAAATAGAAGAAGTAGGGGCCCTGAGGGGAAGCCTGTTGATGGTTGCCTGTTCTGGTTTTTATGTTCATCTCAAACCTATTAACCACCTTATCCGTTTTTAAAAGAGGGTTTTTGGGGAGCTTATTTATCGTTTTCGTTAAGGTAATCATTTGGGTAAATTGTCGCCTTGTTCATTGTTGGGCTGGGGGCAAACATTTTTTTCATTTGAAAGAGGTAGCCCTTTTAGTAGTTATAATGTTCTGGGATGTTGGTGGTGCTTTTGTTTTATCCTATTCTTTGTTGAAGTCATATTCAAAATCTGATGAGGTTTCTATGTATTCTCTAATTTGTTTCTGTGTTGTTTGTTTGTTTTCTTTTGGTGTTTCTTCTCTCTTTGGTGGTTTTGGATTCTTAACATTATTGATATGCTTGTTTGTTCTTTCGTGCTTTGCTTTGTGTTGAGGGCTTACCATACATCTACAGTATTGACATTCAATTTTCCGTTGGATGTATTCTTTCCTATATGCTTGTCTGTGTTCTTTGTTTTGTTCATAATAAACCTTTGCCTTCTGCTGTATTTGTTCTTTGTGTGCTTCTCTATACCGTAGTTTATTTTCCAAGCATACATTGCATTGTTTTCTTCCCTCGTTGAACTTTTCTAACAATTGAAAGACTTTACATTTGGAACATTGCTTTTTGTCTGTCATTGGTCTCTATATGTTTAAGGGGTTATTTCTTTAGATAAGTTTAAGGGGTGTTATAGGTTAAAAGTTCAGTATAATTATAACATATAAGATTTTACAAGTTATTATTATATTATGATTATAATTTCAGTTCAGGATAATAATCTAATTGGTTTGTCTTACTTCTTTCATACATCATTTTAAAAATAATATTAACATCTCTCACTGTATTCTGAACATTAAACTTTTTACTTTCAATAAATAATTTGATATTTTCTTTAACATCTTCTCCTTTACCTTGACTATAACACAGCAACCATAATATATCATCCATCATTTCATATTTTTCTTACTAATTTTAAGAAACTGTTTAACATAATCATAAGGTGGTATTTTATTTACAGTTAGAAATATTAAAAGACAACTCCTTTTAGTGTGTGCGTTTGCTTGAGAATCCCCCGAAGAATTTGTCCAAACAATCACCCTGGGACAAGCACCCGAAACAATGGGGTGGGACAACCACCCGAAACAATGGGGTGGGACAACCACCCGAAACAATGGGGTGGGACAACACCCTGTGTTTTGGTCTTTCCCTTTGAATGTAAAGGGGAAATGTGGCTCAAAAAGGGTTTGAAACAGGGGGGTCTGTTTGTTGAAAACCTGAACTGAAACAATAGGTCGAAACAGAGGGTTGAAACAAAGGTCTTGTTTTGCACATGTTTCCACACAAACAAGTCCCCAAAACAACACGCTGAAACAGAGCCTTGTGTTTGACAACCCCCCCTTTCCCGCTTTGCCCGTCTCTGAGGTCGAGAAGTCATCGTACGGTTCGTCTATAACGCTGACGACTACTAGGTTCTGAGCACCCTAAAGCAAACTGACAATTATCTCACTAACCAAATTTGAAGGAACCCTATACAACTCATCTTGTCTATGTTAAATGTATCCCTCAACTCAAAATATCAGTATTGATATTTGCATTTGTCAAATCAAGGGAAATGACACTGAAACCCAAATCCCGAGCAACCCGGCCAACCGAGCCTGTCCCGCTAAACATCTCTAATAAGTTCATTATTATTAGAGATATTTAGATATTAATATGTTTGTTTTTGTATCGTATGTGTTTCTCGCTTCTCTCGTGTTTTCTAATATCACATTTTCTAACAACACTACCACACTCACACTCAATAGTTTCTTTTCGCTTTTCATTAATGGTTTCTTTGTTTTGGTGGTAGTATTCATGACTTTTTTTAGATATACGTTCTTTGTTTTTTTCTGAGTATTCCTTTCTCATTTGCTGGTAGTGTTCTTGATTGTCTTCTTTCCATTCATTGAAGGTTCTTCCAGCAACACATCTATTAACACAGTCAGTATTTTTGATATGATAACCCTCCTGTTTCAGTAATTGTTCTCGGTTTTCACATGGGTAATTTTCTATTAATTCAATCTTACAACTGTCCATTCCATATTCATCAAACAATAAACGACAAGTCGTTTTAGTATTCCATTCCTCTGCTTTCTTATGATTTTGCCTATGTCGTGCCATTCTTTGACTTAAGTTCTCGCAAGTGCTTCCTATATAGCATTTGTTATAACCTATATCAGTTATTTTGTAAATCTTCGCATTTTTGTATTTACTGCTTTCCATCTTATACTATCATAAACTATCTTCTCTTTAACGCAGTTTGTAGTGACCGTAGGGTAAAGAAGTAAAGGCATCTAAGTAATGTCTTTTATTTTCAAAATTACTCAAGCTCTGCTTAACTTGAGACATTGAGAATAACTGATGGTTTCGACTACGAATAAAATTATATGTTATTTCATGCTTTTTGTTTTGAAATAATGCTTCGTGATAGTTTTGATACGACAGTTCTTTCTTCACCTTATGTTTCACTACACCTTTTGATTTTTTATGTTCATCATCCTCGCCATGGATAGTAAAAGCATATGACTTGGGTTTGAGTGCTATGAATTTGGTAATTACTTTTCCGTTGCATTCATCCTTGAAATAACCGAGTTTTTTCTTATTTGTTTTATCGTGGCATGGATGTTCTACTGGATAATCGCTAAAGTCCATATATTGACTTAATTCTTTGAAGTCCTTATAAACATCATCAGTCATTGTTTGAATTACATAACTGTCAGTATCAGTATATATCAATTTGATATTTTCATTATACTTCTTTTTCAATACATCATAATAAAACTGATACATATGCAATTTGCTTAAATCTAAAATGCTCATTCCTAGGAAAATCGGTTTGTCCAGTTTCAGTTTCGCTTTAGTCTTCTCCACACCTACAAGATTTTCATTTATTATAAATCTGTTTTTGAATGTTGGGTTATTCACACATTTTTCATATCTAACTTCATTATCAACTAATTCAAAATCCATATGGTTTCGCTTGTCTTCCATGGTTTTTCCGTATATGCTATTATTCATTAATTTGAATAAATCTTTCTCAAAATCGCTTTTGGCTTCTTTCCTTTTACCAGTGTTGAAGTCAATCCACGGTTTCAACCATGCCCTCTGTTGAAATTTTATTATCCTATGGACTTTACCCATTTTCATTCCCATTTTCAAATAATACTGTAAAGTCTTAATATGAACCACATATTTTTCTTTATCCTTTAGATTTAATATTAACTTACTTGTTTTCTCGTCCTTGGGACTTTTACCATCATAATATATTTTGTAGACTTGCTTTTGATAATCAGAAAGCATACTAACATTTACATTCATTATTTCAGGCGCTAGTGGATAGTCAGAGTGGAAGTCGTGCAATGTTTCGGGATATTCCAAATCAACTTCCATAATATAACCGAACTCATCGTTTTCATTCCATTTTTCAACAATGGGAGTTTTCTTTGTCCACTTGATATTTTTTAGCGGCAACTTCTGGGACATTGCTAAACCATACAAGTTATTAGCATCCAAGTAGCTAATATAATTTGATGGCTTGTTCTCATCATATGCTTCCCCCATATACTTATTATTTGCCACCGCTAATTAATGACTAACCTGACACATACCACCTCTCATTCCCTTTTCAACCATCTCAAACATTTCTTGGTCATGCAATTGTTCTATTTCAACACCAGTTTTTAGAAGCATCGCGTCCCATGCGAAATTTGGCAACGTATAATAATGAGCGGGGTCTAAACCGTAGTATTCCATACACAAGTCTCTAAAGTTTTCAAATACATCGGTCAGTAGTAAAACACCAGTTCTTAAATACAAGTCGTGATACTGCCCGAGTGTTCTAATCCCGAAGTGCTTCCATACTTTCAGTGCCCTTTCATAATCTTTATCACTTACATGTTCCTCACTTAATTTACTGTAAAACGCTACTTTCGGTGGTAAAGCCCTTTCCTTAAATCTTTCAAAATCATCAAAGTAGTCATAGGGATAAATACCCTTATCAGTTAATAAATTCAAATCTTCATCGGTTTTAACATATGGGTTTCTAACGCTGTATCTGAAATTGTTCTTCCAATTCTCACGCTTTTTATCATCCTCATATTTACTCAACCTGACCAACTTATCCAACGAAGACGAAAAGAAACTGAAACTGTCCTTGAAACAAAGATTTTTAAAACCAAAGGTTATAAACTTTTCGCTGTTCTGAGCGATACATTCTATTTTAGAATTCTTGTTCAATTCGTGAGCCTTGTTGATGATTAAGTGGGCATCATAGTTTTTAAGGTTATGAAGAAACACAGGGATTTTATAATATCTCATACTAAATCGTAGATTGCAGTCCTCGTGGGCGCATCCTCTATACTGCCCCGTAAAGTGGCAATGGTCCCAACACATCTTTTCTCCTTCCTCAAATTTGTTTCCACAAATGAAGCAGTTAGTGGCATTATTGAAGTCCTCCCAGTCCTTCTCGGTTTCAATACGGTCTTTGTCCTCCTACATTTTCTCCAAAACTTCCTCTCTGACTTTATTGATTTTCTCAACAAATTTATCCATACAATCCTGACCTCTATATAAGTAAGGCTCACTACTTCCGGTTATAGCATTGACTACATTAATCATAAAACCACACGGACGATGATTTTGATATGATGTAGTTTTAGCTTTTGTCGATTTGCTTTTAACATCAATTGGCACAGTTAAACATTCAAAGTCGGCATAGATTACGAATGGAGCTTAAAGTTTCTTGAAATGGTTTTTGAATACTATTGTTTCACCTGCTTCTGGCATTTCTATTTTTTGACCCTCAACTGCTAGACATCCTTGTTCTTCGTGTTTCTTTAAAAGTTCTTCGGTCTTGAAACCATGTGAGCAGGTTCTACAGTGATACTTCTTCGCCTTCATCTTGTTAGTCTGACTACTCATTAACTTATCATAATTTTTGATATAAGCGTAATGGGATTTAACATCATCAGTCAATTTAATCAAATCGATTTTGTGTTGTGCTTGTGGGTTGTTGCTTCTTTTGTATAATAAAATAGTTTTACTATTCGTATCGGGGTTTATGTAATAAACATTGACCGATATGTGTTTGTTCTGTTCTTCAAATAGTTCAATCTCATCATTACCTACTGGAAAGTCAATATTATCCCATTTGATAAATTTGTCATCTACATATTTCTTATAATGATACATCTCGCAGGGATGGTCTTTTTTGTATAACTCATAAAATCCACATTGAACGGAATATTTAAAACATAAGTCATCCTCAATTTTAATATTGACACAAGCCTTTTTGTTTGCCACCCAGTCGGGTAATGGAATGAATGATGAACCACGGGTAGGATTGTACCTACCATAACTGATGACTAACTTTTCAAGTTGACCAAGAACCAATCCCGACTGAACGTGTTCGGTTATTTCAATTTGTGTCTCAATGTCGTGTCCAATGTTGTTTAAGACGCTGTTCAACTCATCGGGATTATGAATATTGCATCTTCTGCTTCTTAACCTCCTTTGGATAAGTTCGTTGGCGGGATTTTTGAATGATAAATCGGTTTCCACGATTATTTTCATGTTCGGGCTTCTGTTGAGGAATTCGGCCAGTCGTTGCTTCTGGTATTTTAAGTAGGATAAACCTTTCATCCCCTTTAATCTTATATCACTTACCGAGTAGGTGTTGGCGTATCCCTTGAACGCTTGTTGCTCATCCTGTAAGGGTCTGCCTCTCGTTAGTTTTAGACAATTAGCACCTTTCGGCCATGCTTTCTGTATCCGTCACTCCTCGCCACTTCCTTGAGTTTCGTGTTCAATACCTTTGAAACTGGTTTGTTCTTATCATATCTGCAGGTCTTATTGCCTATTTTGAGTTTTTGTGTTTGCCTACCTTCTTTTTGTATCAGTTCGCCTTCTTGGCTGTTTAAAATGAAATCTATTATTTTTCCTTCTGACATGGTAACCATAATACTATACTCTATATAGTATAAGGTATTTTCTCTTTAAGTAGTTTTTCGGGCTGGGGTTGGCTGTTGGAGAAAATCGGTTTCGGGTTGAGAATGAACGCATTAATCTGATTAAGTGTTTTTAATAAGATGAATGATTTTTTCATAATGTGCATTGTCGCAAAGCTTGCGAGCCATTGGCGTGGCATCTGCTCTTTGAACAAATGTTAGATTTGTTGTGTTTAGAGGAATTTGATTTGCTTGATATCGTCCTTCCACAGTCCTCGCAGGTATAAGACTGTTTTAGGTTTTTGTTGTAGTAGTTGTGGTGGTAGTTCTTCTGGTCGTCCCTCCACCTCACGGGTTGCTCGCTGTCCTCGCTTGAAGTCTGGTTCTGTTCGCTTATCATCTGTAAGACTAAGTCGCTTCTGCTTTCATCAGTTCAACCATCATATCAAATTCGTCATTCGTTATTCTCTGTTTTCTATTGCCGTTAATGAAAATTCCTGTCATTTTACTATATTAGGGCGTTTTCTCTTTAAGTAGTCTTATTTTTTCTTTTTACCGCGGCTACTTTTGGTGTTTGTGCTTTCTGGGCTTCTGCTCCTGCTTCTTGTTTCCATTTGTTCCCTCGTCCATTCACTACCTCTTGCTATTTCTTGGGGCGAGTTGCTCCTGCTTCTTGTTTCTAATTGTCTTCTGTTCATTTGATTACCTCTTGCTGTTCCTTCTGGTGGGTGACATCTGCTTCTTGCTTCTACCTGTCGTCTTGACCAGAATGATGCCCTCGGTTGTGCTTCTTCCTGTTCTCTTGATTGTTCTGATGGTGTGGATGTCTTCTTGTCACGTTTGAAGATTTCAAATAATCTCTTGTCTTCTCCACCAAAAAATATGTTTCTTAACGGCTTTATTTCTCGGCTTTCCTCTTTCTTCTCTTCCTCTTTTACGGTTGATGCTGACGATGATGACGTTAATTGAAGACTTTGTAAATCTTCCTGCTTTTCATCAGACTGTTTTAAATCATTATCTTTTACATCTTTTGGTTCATCTGACTTCTTCTTTTCTTCAGTCCTGCCTGAAATTGCATTGCTATAAATTTCATCAGTAAAATCTTTTGCTACATATCGTGTTGTTTGTGCGTCTGCCTCGTTGTTTTCATATAACTGTGATGTTGGTGCTACTTCATCAAACATATCAGGGAATAATTCGTGTTGAAGAACTTGTTTATCAGTTTGAACCCTAGCATTCAACCGTAGTCTCCTATCGTATTTTGAAAGGTCAAAATCGTCAAAGCCTATATTGTTAATTGACAAGTCAATTACCTGTCTTTCGGGGATGGTTTCAATTTTTAATCTGTGTGTCAGCGCTTCTTTCAGCATTTCATCAAAAGTAGGGCGTCGGCGAAATCCATAGTATTTATCAGTCATATGAAATCTTATAGATTATTTTTATGCTCCTTCTGGTATTTCTTTTGGTGTTCCAAATGAACCGTCCATCACGTTTTGATTATCTTCATTTTCCTTAGGTCGTGGTGGAAAACTGAGTAATACACTTTATCATTGTAAAACCTTACTAATTTCAATCCGTGTTCCTTCTTGATAAAATCACCATCGTTATTAATTAAAGCATTATACAACTCAGTGAATTCTTTATAAACACTGTCTTTAATTTTTCTAAATCCTTTCAGTTTGTCCATGACTTCTTTCATCTCTTCTGGTCTGCTTGCAAGATAAGCGGGTGTTAGTTCAGACGCTCTTTGCTTAAACTCGTTGTAACCATAAGCGTCCTCTGCCTTTGCTTCTACTTCAACAACTGGGTCGTCTTCTCGTTTATCTTCTTCTTCGCCTTCCTCTAATGGTTCTAATTCTGGCATTTCATGAGCAGACACCATTGAATGAACTTCTACACCGGCAGGATATGAACTCTTCGAAACAGCGCTTGCCATTTCTTCATGTTGTGCTTTCCAAAGTCTCGTTCGCTCAGCAAGTTCTTCATTCTGTTTGTTTGTTTCCGTCAATCTTTCTTGAATGAAGACTGGTGTTGTGTCAGTGTGTCAGCAAGTTTCAGTTCATCTTTAAGTTTAGCTCTTACACTGCCACCGTCCGACATTGCTCCTTTCATAACTTCTTCTCTTCGGTTTAGTTCTTGTTTCTTTTGAATGTCTAAGGCGTCTTCATTTTCAAATTGACTACCGTATTGGTTTAATCTGTATCTTGTCGCTTTTCTGTCTTTTACATTTTCAATTGATGGGCGGTTCTCATCACTTACCAAAGTTTCTTTTAACAGTTCATCATAAGAAGGTCTCAAATGTAATTGTGATTTCAATGAACCTACTTTTACCGGTCCTACTGTATTCGATCTATTCATTGATTTAATCATAGTATATTGATCATTTAGAGAATAAAGTAGTCAGAGATATTCTTAATCATTTCTTCTAAATGTTTCTTTCTTACTGTTAGTTGTTCCTTTGTTTGTATTCCGTCTGGTGACCGTGTGTTGTCTAATATGTTTCTTATTCTGTCTAACTCCTTTCTGTAACTTTCGGTTCTGTTGCTTTCAGCTAAATCATGTCTATACTTTATTAATGCTCCCTGTGATTGTCTCGCTTCCAGTGTGTCCTTCAACTGTTTAAAATAATTCATTCTTGAAGCAACTCCCCATGAATCTGAAACATCATAATGACGTTCTACTTGCGGCGCCCTTTTAAATTCTACATTTCTATGACTTCTCGTAAGCATGATGAATATATATAATATAGTTAGATTATTATTCAAAACATTGATGAAGAAAATATGTTTATTTTTCTTGTTTATCTTGTTTTTTCTTTTGTTTCAGTTCTTCATAATGTTGGTTTAATAATTCTGTTGCTGTGGGTTTCTTAATGGTTTCTTTAATCACTTCTTGTTTAACCTCATTCTTAATTTCTTCTTTTACTTCTGGTTGAATCTTTCTTATATTCTTTTGTGGATTGACTGGTAATAACTCAGTAGGTGCTCCCTTACATTTTTTGGGATGTGAGTGTCTCAAACTTTTCAATGTCATCTTTTTAGAGCGATATTCGCATTGAACTAATTCAACTTCTTTTTTAG
Organism: Effrenium voratum; assembly: GCA_963377175.1. Classification (NCBI taxonomy): domain Eukaryota; class Dinophyceae; order Suessiales; family Symbiodiniaceae; genus Effrenium; species Effrenium voratum. The sequence goes on from CAUJNA010000833.1 coordinate 67,581, forward strand.
TTCTTGGTAATGCTTTTGCTTTCGCTTTTGGTTCAGGAATGGCTTCTTCTGGTTTAACTTCTTCTGGCGTTGGTTCTTCATTAACTATTTCATTTTGTTCAACGACTTCCTTATTAATAGGTGCTTCTTCTGTTTTAGTTTCATTTTTAACATCTACTACCTCAATACTTGACATATAATATATATAGATATTCCATATGGAATATATATATATATATATATTTTTATGGAATATCTATATATATTAATTTTTATTATTTAAATAATATCACTTTTAACTATTAATAAAGAAAATGACACATTCACTCCATTCAAATTAATTTCGTTGCCTAACGAATTAGAAAGCCAAAAGTTTAACTGTTTAAAACTTCTATTTGATACACCCAAGTAATCTAAGGGGTTCATCTCATTATCAAAATAATTCCTGCGACTGGCACTTTCTTAACAACTGTGCTATCGCCCTTTCTTAAATTTACTTGAGTATAATTAGACATTGAGAAGAATGAATCTAAATATTTCTAATGGGTAGAAGATTAGCGAAACCAGAAACATAAGGATTATTATATTGATAAACTGCCATTTGGTAATTTCCTAAAACTTCATTAACGGATTGCAAGTTATTAGCATTAAAGCTTCCATTCCATATGTAGTCAGCATATATTCTTTTCATTTGTTCATCAGTTAACACTGCAAATTGTCTATCCGCATAGTTTGAAGAAGTCGTTATTTTAGTAGTTTTTGCACTGTAAGTAACTTCATAAGTATTTGAGAAATTAATATTATCTACAACACCATTTGTTTTTGATTTTAATTCTGTTGCTAGTTCTGTGCCAGTATACACTCCTTCGTCCAATTGTAACGCTAAATAATGGACATTTGTGTTATCTTCATCTGGAACTAATGGAGAAGAATAAAAGTATAGTATATTATTCAACCCTGACTGTGTTGAATACCACGAGTTAGGTAATGTTACTTCGTGAATGTAGCAATGAACTCCGTTGTCTGCTTGTAATGTTCCCGGCAATTCAACTTTGAAATTTGATGATGATACGCTAATTCTATGGGCGCTGTCAATATAGACCTTCTTATATGTAACCATTATTATTTAATTGAGAGATCAGTTTATAACTTTAATTATATGATTAATAATAAAAAGTTAATTTCTGAAATGAAGCATGGGAAAATTAAACATCATCAACCTTATAAGAAAACAACTAAAATAACTGATGTTATGAAACAGACTGACAACATATTAAATAGTTATTATCCTAATTCTAATTTAACTGATGCACAAGGGTTAAGTAGAGCATATGGTAATGGTAAAGGTATTTATATTGATGGTGATAAAATGTATGTAAGCGGAACATTTGGAAAAGGAACGTTTGGAGGTGCTGTTAATGACATTCTGGCGGATGTAGGACTTCCGTTTAAAATGGCTAAATATTCACAACGATATAAAGACACATTAAAAGCACTGGATGAAAACAATGAAGTTAAACACCTGATAACACACAGGTTCAAGTGTAGGGGCACAAATAACAAAAGATTATCCTGAAAGAGAATTAACTTTAACCACTTAGGGAGCGCCGTCTATATCACGAAGGTCTAAAATTATTGATGATTACATTAATTTCAGAAGTATCTTAGACCCTGTCAGTATTTTAGATAGGTCTGCTGTAACTGTTTATACTGGTTCATTAAATCCATCTACTACCCACGATTACATAACTGGATACGGAGACCAAGGCAAAGATGTTTCAAGAAGTGTTGAACCTGTAAGTGCGATAATATAGTTAAATAACTACTTAAATATATAAATATATAATATTATATATGTATAATCAGTTACATGAAGACTTGGCAGAAAGTGAAACAAAATATTGAATTGATATAGAGACAATAAACGAACATATGTAAAATGCCAATGTGGATGTTATATATTTAGAGGTTTTGAATATTCCAACTGTTATAATTTTATCTTGTTTAAAGCAAAAGTCGTAAATAATAAGTTGTTGTTATTAAATGACAACAACAGTTGTGATCACACTAAATCAGACATAGACGAAATAGCAAAAAGACAAAACATAAATATATTATCATAATATTATTACTGATACAACAAGAGATATGACAATGAAACAACGGATGATGTGATTAAGAATGGGAGTAAAAAGTATAAGAAAAGTTCATATGGTGAAATTAGAGAACTAGTAATGGAGAAAGAAAAATGCAATAATCCAGTTGAAGATAAGATTAAGAAAATAAAATGAAAATATTTAAAATCATAATCTAGTCAAAAGGATTATGCGAAATTATTCAATTTGTAAAAGCATATATTTTTAGAAATTGATGAAGTTACAATTTCATCAATTTGTAAAACATATATAAAATATGTTTTAGAAATTGATAAATGTATAAACTTATCAATTTAGTGTAAATTTTTCTATATTAAATTATATATAGCAATGGAAACTTTTAGTGCTGAAGATATTCTAATTGACAACCTCTCATTCAAATAAATAAAGGGGCAAGTTATGTAAATGAGAGGCGTTCTGTCTCGTTCTTTCAGTCTGGTTCAAATGTTTATACTCCTTCATCAGGTAATCGTGTATTGAAAATCGCATTAAATGCCGAAGGTAATAGTTGGTTAGACCCTCAATCAGTGATGGTGTATTTCAATGTTGAAAACAAGGAAACTACAAACAACAAACGGTTACGTCCTCTGTCCCCTGCTTATTCCTTCTTTAGAAGAGCACGATTAGTTGCTGGTAATCAACTTGTTGAAGACATTGATTATTATAACAGAAATCATCAAATGATGGGTTGTTTAATGTCTCAGGGTGCTCGTGATAATGAAGATGCCCAGAGTTTTGGTTATAGATTTGATGATGATTTAACACAAAGAGTAGCAAGCACTACAACTGGTGCTACTGGAGCTGCTTATGACAGTGGAACTATTCCAGGTTTTCAAAAGAAAATGGTTGTAGGATTTAAACCTATGCTTGGTTTATTCAATCAGTTTAAGTATATATTCCTTTAAAAGCTTGTCCTCTTGGTTTAGAACTTGAACTGGTTTCAAACTTCCTTGATTGTATTGTTGAACCTGGTGTTTCTCCTGGTTTCCCTATCAGTGATGACACTAATACTTTCAATAACACGAGCGGACAATTTGAACTAAGTATTACTTCCTTCAATGCGATGTAGTAAGTTTGGATAATGATTTACATAATAAATATGTCGCCCATCTACTTGATGGAAAAGAATTGCCTATAACTTATAATACTTATACTTGTCAGTGTAATTCAGTTGTTGGTCAAGCAACAATAAACACTACTGTTGTTCGTTCTGTGTCTAAACTCGCTGCCACATTCATCACCTTAGGAAAAGCCGACATTACAGGTTCAAGTGCTGAAGTTCATAAAGAATTCAATAGATTTTATCATCCTCATGAGCCGTATTACTTATTCTGCTTCTGGAAATTATGAACATGACCTTGATTTAGAATTTCAATTACAACTTGGTTCAAAGCTATTTCCTGAATATCCCTGTAAGAGCACAACGCAAGCTTTTTATTATGTACGAAAAGCATTGAATTTACCTTTATTTCATCAACATCATTTATCTATTGAATTTAATCAGTATAAATCAAATAAGGTCATCTTTGCTATGAATATGGAGAAGGTTCCAGATAGTTCATACACAGGAATAAACACGAAATCTGGGCAACAGCTTTTAATCCGTGTTAAACCGTCTGGTTCTATGAATACTGCTTTGATGCCAGATACAATTTACATAACATTAGTATCAGAAAAAATACTTTCCATTAGAGACGCCGGAGTTCAGATTTTAGAGAAAATAATAATATTAAAAAGAAATATATATTTACATTTTCGACCATTAAAATATAATGCCTTCAATTAATTTAACAAACTTTGAGAATGTTGTAGCGCACACAATTAGCGAAATCAATTCTACAAGCGGGGTAGCTAACATTAGAAACATATACGCTAATCAATCAGATATATTTGATTTACTCAACAACAAAGCAGACCAAGTAGATACTTACACGAAAGCACAGATTGACGCTAATTTTTTTGATATAACTCAATCATACAATAAGATAGTTAATGCATTATCAAATAATATTAGTTCAAATGCGTATTTCATTCAAAACAGCACAGCAACGATAGCGAGCAATTTAGTTAATGTTTCATCAAATACATTTTTAATAGGTAATCTTACAATAACTTCAAAGACAAATTTTAACAATATTTCATCAACTACACATTTAATAAATACTTTAAATGCTTCATCAACAACGCATTTTAGTAATATTAGTTCTAATATTAATTTAATTAATACAAATATTAATAATATTTCCTCAAATACACATTGAATAAATCATCTAAATTCTACTATGCCATCTAATTTTAAGAATTTTAGTTCTAATTCTAATTTAATAACAGGACTAAATAGCACAATCAATTCACATATTATTGCAATATCAGATATACAGAACGGATGTTCATTTGATAGTAATCTATATTATACAAAAACATCAACTAATAATTTATTATCAGAAAAATTAGATACATCAATATTAAATAATACATTACTTCATAATATAACAACAACATCATCATTTAAAATAGTAGAATTTGGAAACTATAGTTATTATCACGAAATATACAATAATTATATTGATACTTATGTTTATGGAAGTTTGACTGGTGCAACAATGTTTTTGAACCAAAGAGGCTTTGGAGATGTAGAAATTAGCAACAGTGCTAATTTTCAAAGTGATAACATAATATTAAATCATAATACTACAATATTAAGTAATGTACAAGCATCAGGTTTATATTCTTGTTCGTCTATCTTAGATATAACTGGTTCTGATGCTCGATATGTTTTACAATCAGATAATTTAGCAGGGTTCATAACAGGAAATACAAATACAATTAATTCAAGAATTACTATCAATAATTCACAGGATACATCATTGGGACGAAAGTTAGACAAAATAGATACTAACGCTCAAGCAATAACAAGTGCTATCAATTTTAGTAGTAATACAACTTTACACAGTAATTTAAATTTGCTGACTACTGGTTCTATAATATGTAATAAGTTTAGCGCTACACCTTCACCAAATGTTGGATTGCAAATGACTTTTCAAATGTTTAATCGTGAATTTAATATGAATCGTGATGGTCGGATGTGGATGAGTAGCGCAGGAGGCCAGTGGGAGACTCAAATAGGAGACGCTAATGTTGGTCGTGCGTGGGTAAAGGATAGGTTCGGTTTAGGCGCAGTTGGAGTTACTGGTTATGTTTTAAATTGTGCTGGACAAGCGAGATTTACAAGTGCTGTTCAGTTTTCAGGAACTGACAGTGCAATAAGTCTTAACAATGGCTCATATTTGAATTTTAATAGTAATGGTTCAATAAGAAGATCTACACCAGATGCTATAGAAGGTTTATATATGGCTCATAAGAATTTTGTTGCTGTTAGTGTTGGTGATGTTTGTAATGCCTCTAACCAAAATATGATGTGTGATGGATTATTGAATAAAACCATACTTAATAAGCCTACTGATGTTTAAGGAAACATCTATACAAATGCTGCTGTTAATTGTGATAATGTCAATATTGCTACGGATGGTAAACTAGAAAATTGATACAAACTGTTCATTATACAGATATGTTAGTGCTTTTTCATCTTTGGATATGAGAAATACTGACGCTAATTCTTCAATTAGGTTCATTTGTGGAGATCCTGCCGTTCAATCTAATATAGTCGGGGCTGTTAATATTTCTATCGGATGGACTTTTAATACTGCAGCCGCTGATGCTATGGGTAATTTAACTGCTGATGATGTTTATGTTAAAACCGGTGGAGCATTAAGAAGTATTCATATAGCGCCTAGTGGTGGAACATTAGTAACCGTTGATACCAATTTAGCAGTTCAAAACGCGTATTTAGCAACTAATACCATTCAATCATTCGATTTAACAACGGTTTCATTTTTGAATAATATTTCAATGACTACTGGAACAGATATATTAATGGGAACAAGTGAATTGTCAACTTATTATGATGGAACTAATTTATCTACAATTGATGTAATATTCAGAACATCAAATACAGCTTTTAGAGTTTCAGATAGTTCAACTACACCTTCAGTTTTATTATCTATTGAGAAGACATTTGGAACTGGAAGCTTTACAAATAATGCTTCATCAACTTTTAATGAAAATAAAAAATTGCTATGTAATTCACTTGAACCATCAACAGGAACTAGTATAGATTTAACAGCAACGACAGTAACCATTACCGGGACATTCGTTGATTCATCTGATTCGCGGTTGAAATATGACATAGACAATGTCAAATCTAACTGTATGAATATGATAAAAAATTAAACCGAAGAAGTTTAAGAGACACGATAGAAACGATTGTGGTAAACACATAAAGGATATATCGCTGACGAAGTATTAAAAGCAATTCCGAAAGAGTTCGACAATATTGTATGTAAAGATAAAGAGTATTTAGGATTGAACTATTTAGTTTTACCCGTGCTAGTTCATAAGGCAGTATTAGAATTAAATGATAAAATAGATAAACTTGAAAAAGAAAATAAGGAATAGTAGTGTTGAAACTTCAAGTATTGATAAAATCAATGATATTAATGAAGAAGAACTAGATTTAAGTAATATTGATAAATTACAGTTGAAAAAAATTAAAAAAATGAGTGAAAGATTAGAAAAACTGGAGAAAATGAAATGTGACAAATCAATATATACATTACCAGTGTTGAATTTATGTAGTTATAGTTTGTTCTGAATTAATAACATTAAGCCATAGGCTTAATGCTATTCATTAAAAAATATGAACAAAATTTACTAATATAACTTTGTTTATCATCATCGATTATGTTAATAGTTATTTCTTTCAATTGTAATGAAGAAAAATCATCAACCATACATTTAAATGTATTTGTATGACTATTATTGTCTTTATTCATAAAATAATAAATATCAAATAAGCCATTTGATGTTAAAATGCGATTATCAACAGGACGCGGACTTTTAATTGACTCGGTACTAACAAACATAACGTAACCAGTTGATAATTTTAATGGTTTATGTTTTTGATGTAATTTATCTAACTCACTTAAATTAATTATATATGAAATTCCATTATTTATATTAATATTGTCAATTTCAAAATAATGTGTATTGTTAAATATATTAGTTGATTTGTAAGACTTCTGCACTGGTTCAAGTTTCTTTGTATAATTTTTAGTAATATTACAATTTCTTGTTTTTAATAATCTAACATCACCTAAATTACAAGATACTACAGGGTTTTCAATGTCTAATGGTAAATCATAAAATATCATAATATATTTAAATATTTATTCTATTTTAAATGCTTTTTCAATGTACCATATTTAAATATATGCTATAATCATCTTGCACTCTTGTTGAACCATCATCACTATAATTATCAATTTCATCTTCACTATCGGTATCATTTTCTATACGTAAATGTTCTTCTAATTCCTTCCTTCTTGTTTCTTCTTCCTTAAAAGTAATATGACAATCACTTTCAATATGGTTAGGAGCATCCTTCATTAAAGTTTCACAACATTCACACTCTACTAATTGATGTAGTCTTTGCTTCCGGTATTCTTGAATCTGTTTTGGTATGTCACCACAGCTTCGTCCTGATGAGGGACTACGTTCGTCACCGCCGAAAAACCTTACTGGTTCTTCATATATTCTTTCTTGAAGCATTTTTAACATTTTGTAATATTGAATTTGTTTTATTTTAAATGCTTTCTCACATCTAACACAAAACATATTATTAACATCTTTGGATGTCATATTAACATAGAAGAAACTATAAGGTGCATCATCTACTGCTTAATGACATATATTTAACAGTTGCTCTTTATCAACAATGGCAGAGTTTTCCTCAATGAATGACATTAACTCTGATACAGTCTTTAACTTGAAGATATACAACGAACTTGAATTCAACCTAATGATTGTTGCTAGGACACGATATTTTTGAACGCTTAAACAAAAACTAATGGCATCGTGCCTACCTCTCGTTGCCAGTCCATGAAGTAGCTTACTATATCTAACAAATTTAGGGTCGTCTGCAAAATCATCAACAATTATTAAAATTGAACGCAGTTTCTTCATCTTCTGTTCCTTCATATAATGAATTATCTTTCTTTGTGTGTTAATTATTTCTTCCAGTTCTTCAGGTTGGTAGGTGTCATAATATAACTTTTCTTCTTTTTCATCATCAACCTTCATATTATCTTTTTGGTATTTCTTGACTTCGACAAATGTAGGGCCATTATGAACTGACGGGCTAAAAATGAATATACGGGCGAAGCAGTCCCTAGAAACATTTAGGATAAGGTTTTGGATTAAAACTGTTTTGCCGCCCGTGGATGAAGCAACAACGATGGAGCGGAATGGTAGTTTTGGCGCGTGCTCATATTTAGATTGTTTGAAATCGTAATCAGTTATGTTTATTGGTTCTTTTTTTTGGACATCTGGCATAATAAAAGATATTAGAGTTATTTAGAAAATACTATATACTTATTATTTTATATGAATAGAAGTTATTCAGATTATCTTGATATAATAGATGAAGTAGAACATATAGAACAAGTTGTTATAACTGATAATAAAACCAAAACATGCTGTTATTATTCATTAGAACTAAGTAAGTTTGTGATGCAATATATCAAAAATACAAGTGTAAATAGTAATATAAATGGGAAGAAAGGAAAAGAAGTAGACAGAACCAGTTGTTTCTTCAACAGATGAAGAAAAAGAAGAATCTGTTAAAGAAACATCAGTTATTGAGTTTTCTTGTCCGATGTGTAAAAAGATGTTAGAAATGAAGAATGAATTAGAAATACAAAAGAAAGGAAATTGTAAATGCTCGTGTATTCCATAAGTAAAAATGATAAGAAAATAAAATTGATAAAACTAAAGACAGTATCAACTTAGAGACAGATGTTCATAATTTCGCTATCAAATGGGGAAGGCATGCATCACCATCCGATAAGGGTGATAACGAAACTCAGGAAACTATACGTGAAAGGATGAAAAATTAGTGTTTAAAGAGTAGATTTAACATAATTGCAACATTTAGTTTTCAAAGTTTAGTTTTATAATTTAGTATTTATATATATGGAGGAACATTTAGCGAACCTTGACAGTAGTTTGGAGTTGTTGTTTCCAAGATTAGAAAAAGTGTTGGAGCAAAATGAATACATACTGAGAGTCTTAAAGAGCATGAATATTAAACCTACATATAACAACAATAACAATTATCAAGCAAAATAAGTAGATAGAGACAGTAGCAAATACAAAAATAAGCGGCACATTTATGTTCAAAAACTTAATGAAAAAGTCATAAAAGAACCTAAACAACCAAGTTTGGATTACTATCAAGTCAAGTATAACGAAGACACCAAGAAATACGTTTAATCCTATTTAAAGAAAAGAATACTTAAACATAGATATGAGCAGATATGATAACGGTAAGATTTACAAAATTGTTGATAGTAATTTTCAGAAATGTATGTTGGAAGCACTTGTGAAAGTTTGAGCTAAAGAATGGCAAGGCATCGGAACAAATACATCGGAACAAATACCAACAGTGAGGAAAATTGTAAAATATACTTGATTGAAAGCTATCCGTGTAACAATACAGAAAAACTTTTAAGAAGGGAAGGTCACTGTATAAGGAATAATGACTGTGTAGATAAAAATAACAGTTGGAAGAACAAAGAAAGAATATCATGAAGAACATAAGGAAGAAAACAAGCAAAGATGTAAAGAATGGATGGCGAATAACCAAGAAAAAAGAAAGCAATATGTAGAGAAGCGAAAAGACATAATTAACCAATACAACAGAGAGTGGAAACAGAATAACGAAGAGCACGTCAAAGAATACAACAGAACGTATCGTGAAGAACATAAGGACAAACTAACTAAAAAACAATATGTAATGTGTGTGGTGCTTCAATACGAAAATACGATATTAAAAATCACCAACTGACTAACAGGTGTCAGTCGTTTAATCAACAAGTAGAACCTCATGCCGAAGATATGGTTTAGTTAAACCTTCTAACTTGTATGTTTTATTGCCCATAACATCATATTCAATCTTCTCAACTTCGAATAAGTTATTACTCCAACGACTGACATACTCCTTTCTGTCGGTGTAATTACCCCTTTCTTTTGGAACACTTTTACTTTGTCGTTTTCCTCTATTCTGGATACTTTCTTTTGTTCTTTCTTTTGTTCTTTTCTCGTAGTTTCAGATTGACCTTTACATTTATTTCATTGTCGTCCTTGTGTGCCTCGGTAGGTGTCATCCTTGTTGATGAGTGTGATGTGCTGTTATACTGTTTCAATGCTGGTGTTAGGGCGTCGGTCCATTTCATGTTGTTAAACCTAACTCTATCGTGAATTTTGTTTTCATTGTCGTAATAAAACGCTCGGCTACATTTGCGTGGGTCTTCGTGACGATGTGGTTTTTTCCTTCACTGTTGAAGAAATCCTGAACTTGATTTTTAGTTGCAAACGCGCCATCGTCATCAGAATACACGGACATCGGATAACCCATCTTTTTAAAACTTGCTCTCAACGCCTTCAAAACGTGCTCTCCGTCTCTTTCCTCCATCGGTAATACATCTGCTAATTTACTGAAGATGTCAATCACGACTAAAGCATACTGTGGAACGTTCTTGTCTTTTGCTAAAGGTGACATATGCACTATGTCTGTTTGATTTTCATTTCGTGCGAATGGAGCGGTATAGGAATTGGTGCCTCTATAATTTTTGATTTGTTTATTTGGTTGTTTCTTTAAGAAAGACTTTACATCGTCTAATGTTATTGCTGGGTCTTCTTCCTTTGCCTTCTTGTGTGTCGCTTGTGTGCTTCCGAAACCCTCGTCTAAGTCGTAATAGATGTTGCTGATTACTTGGTCTTTTGTTAATCTCGCCATTTATATTAAATTGTTAGAAAATAATTTTATCAACATAAACCCCCCACCTGTTAACATAAAGTAATATATACTTAAAGAAATAACACCTTATAATATTAGGTGAGAAAATGAGAAATATTAAGATTGAAGAGTTGAACTTAGAAAATGTCGGAGTGATTGCCGACTTATCAAACTTGACGCTATCAGACGAAGAAGATGATGATAATGACAGTTATAGAAAGGAATTAGCAGAAGTGTTGAACAAAATAAAGGATTTCATCAAAAGACACCCTTTGCCACCAGTTGATGAAAACGAAGAATTCTGGAAAGATGTCATTAACAGGTTTAGGGATAATAGCGGATTAAACTTGATGACAATATACTCATTTGTTAGGTTTGACATCATGAAAGAAATGTATGAAAACCTAACAGACGAAGACATCATAAAAGACTGTGGTAAAAAGTCAAACCGAGATGGAACGTTTGGAACGTTTAAAGCAATGATGATTAACCACTGTATCTTATCAGGTGCGATACGGACACTAAACAAAGAAGACAGTCTAGTAGATGGACAGATGCGAGTTATTGAGTTCTGGTGGGATGGAATAGGTGGATGGAAAGCGTGAGTGATTTAGTTTAATGATATTATTCAATTATAATATGATTCAACCTAGTTTGTATATTAGTTTGTTAGAAAATAAATTTCTCAACATAAACCCCCACCCCTTAACAAAAAACTACTTAAAGAAAAATGAATATATATAGTAAGAGAAAAAGCGACACTACTTGATTATGATAATTGTCCTTGTAAAAAAACTGTAAGTCTGTGGTAGCACTAGGTAGTATTTTACCTGTTGATGTTTGTAATCTTATTGGTGGTTATATTGAACCAACTTGCTTTGATTGTAGTGGTTTGTTGGACGCAGAAGAACATTTTTGTGAGAGATAAAGACATTCCTGAAGGACTGGAAAAAGCAGAACTTCAACTAAAAAATATTACAATAATGCAAAATAACGATATTACACAACTAGCAGAAAACCAATATAGTATAAAACAATACAGAAAACATTGACCGAGCATTTGATAAACAAGAAGCTAAAGAATGGTTTAAACAAAGAAAATGTATTATTAAGCATTAAAACCAGACTGTAAAAGTTACAGTCACGAAGTTAGTCTAATTTTGCGAAAATGTATTAAAATTGAACAATTAACATTTATGAAAATAATGATTTGAACTTTCCTAACCTAAACAGCTGGTGGTCATATAGAAATAGCTATTATATGAGAAACATATTAAGCGACTTAATTTAAATTTACACAGGCCAATCAATAAAAATATACAAGCATTATTGTAGTGAGTATAGTATGAGTTGTTATAGTGGTTGTATCGCTGGTGAGATTGAACACGGGACAAATTAGTTGTTGTTTCTTAATTTTATTATTATCTAATAGTATGATTAAACATTGTTTTATAATCTAACAAGAAGGTTAAGACATTTAAATTAAACCTGAATTGAAGGCGAGTGCAAGCATGAGCTAGATTTTCAGACGGTTTGCGTCGATGCCTCAGAGGACCTTCTGGAATTTTCTCACTTGGTACATGCTGGAGGAATGACTCAGATCAACAGTTCTTCCGGAAGCGAAACTTCTAGTGATTCGAGCAGTGAGACGGATGACAGCTCAAGCGAGAGTTTTGCAAATGCTTTGCCTGCACCTTTGTACACTGAGCAGGTTCCTGATGGAGTTGCCTTCTTCGTGCACAACAAGAGCAGGATTATGCACAAGGCAAAGCTTGGAGCAGGTGCTGCAACTTGTAGATTGCAATGAATGCAAATTTTCGAGAGACCGAACGAACAATGCATTTCCAGTATCCTAAGTGCATGCGTTGTTTTCCGAAGGATCACAACAGGTTCACCACAGCTGATCAGATAGCTGATCGTCTTGGCGAGTTGGCAGCCTTGAGGAAGTCCAGAGCTGCGGAGTGAAGACGGTGAGCCAAAAAGAGTGCCTCCCTTGCTTTACAAGCTGAGCTTGAAGAGGGAGATCGCCGGAAAGCCGGATTCACACAGCGGTTCCGGAAAGCCGGCGTGCTGTTGTGATAAGTGAAAGTTGATCAAAAGGGGCGTTCGCCCTAAGGGGAAAGCGGTCACGAGATCATGAGCTCAAGTTTTTCTGTGCAGGCATTTTGGCTGTTTCGCACACGTTCATGCTTTGACTTCAAAGCCTTGTGCCACAGTAGGAGCCATGAGTTTGCTTCTGGAATCAGAGGCGCAGTTCGCCTCAAGGGCGAATGAAATCGGCCTTTCGGATGAGGTGGTTCGGGCACTGAAGGTTGCCGGAGTCGGGAACTTATCCCAATTAGCCTTTCCAATTGGGCAGCCTGGACAACCCATCCATGCGGTAGAGGTCGACACACTTTTGCAGAATGCAGTGGGCCGTCCAGGTCCTTGCAGAAGCCACTTTGGTCAGGCGATTGGCCTTCGAAGCCCAGACACTGCTGGTGGCGAGCCTCAGGCAGATGGTTGAACAGAAGGATGATGGGGCTCCAAAGAAGATTGGGGCAGCTGAGCGTGAGTCTCGCATGGATGCGATTCGCTCCGAGCTTGGAGGCATTTCCATACAGGATGACAATGACCCTTCGCACGCGCTACTCGAGAAAGCGTGCCAGATTTACGAGACGAACGCCTTGAAGTACATTGAACCGTCGGCTGCGACCTCGCGATCTCAAGAAGTCCAAGGTGGGACAAAATCCAAGGAGTTGTGCTTTGAAGGCGGATCACTGGTCGTCAAGGACAAAGAAGACAGGACTCTGGCGCCCACATCCAGTGAGCTTCAGTTTCTTTACGCAATGACCAGAAGGGCAGTTGCATTCAAATTTGCAAGACTCATGAGTTTTGAGCAGCACAATCAGTGGATGAAATTTCTCCTCCAATCGATGCAACGTGAAGCGCCGCCTGGATACAGCAAGGCCTTCGCTTCATCAGATCATGTTGTGTGACAAAGCGGCATTCACAAGGCTGGCAGTCACCATGGCAAGTGTAAGACCCAGGAGCCATGGAACCTTTTTGGAGAAGGCCTTCTGGCATTGAGGACGGATCCAGCAGTGGCGTTGCACCTTGTGCCCTTGGCCAGGAGCTCAGGGTCAGCAGACAACGACAGAAGGACCGGGCCCTACCAGCGTCCACATTGGCAGCTACAGCAGCCAGGGGATGAGCAGAAGCCTTGGGACAAGAAAGGCAAAGGCAAGGGCAGGAGAGGGAAGAACCCACCATTGCCCGTGGAGCTGAAAGGAAAGTGGCACAGAACTTCTTCAGGAGAGCCACTTTGCTATGCGTACAACATCAATGGCTGCGATCAAGCAAAAGATGGTGAGAAGTGCCCAAGGGGTTGGCGTCTCTGTGCGGAGCCAAAATGTTTGCAGCCACATTGCCTAAGGAGCCATGTGAAAGCTTCGTGACGGTGTCAGAAGGACTGGACAGGGTGTGGTTTGCAGCAGTGCTTCATGATTGAACTTTTCTGCGGGACTGCCACAGTGTGTTCGGTCGCAAAGCAGCATGGAATGCTGGTGTACATTGCGTTTGCCAATTCCACTCGCTGCTTCTGAGCGGGAGTCAAGTTGTTGAGCCCCATGGGTTCTGCATCGGACCTCAGTGGCTCGGGTCCACCGTTTCTGATCTGTCTGGCTCGTGAGCGTGTTCCACACACAGGAGCCGCATGCGCCCAGCATAGTTGCTCTGAGTTGGTCCAGTGATGCAAGAGCTCCAAATCCTTAGGATTGAAAACGTCAAAAACTAGTATTGTCGACCTGGCACCTGCTTCTTCACTTTGTGCGAGCCTAACACGTGCAAGTATCTGGAGCAGTGCAATTCCAAGGGGATTTTGATTACTTTGGAGAATCCGACAAACAGCCTCTTCTGGAAGACCGCGCCTTTCCTAAAGTTGCAGGATGCGGTGCAACTTTTTCACAGTGATTCACAGATGTGCATGATGGGAGGCTCCAGGCCTAAATGGACCCGCATGCTTGCAAATTTTTGCGCTGTCGCAGAGTTGAACGTCGCATGTGACAAGTTGCATGAGCGTGCGCCGTGGGGCAGAACTCTCAACAAAGAGGGGCAGGAGGTTTTCGCAACCAGCCTTGAAACAGAATATCCACGTAAGTTTTGTGAGGCTGTGCTGCAATGTGTCATCAGACTGCAGCTACAAAATATGCAGCTGCCTCCCATGTCTTTGTTTGACCCCAAGGACAATCCTGAGTTTGCAATGCAATCGGCTCGCATCACTGCCGAACAGCAATCCAGGCGGAGCAGACTGCCTCCGCTTATCCCAGACACCTGCTCTGTAGGGGTGTTCTTAGTGAAGAACCCAACTGAGGTACCGTAGCTCCTCAGCCGGCTGACTTCAGATCTTCAACTGTTGACCAAAGCTGGCCTTTGGGAGACGGTGCCTAAACGATCAAAGATTTTGAGGCGATCTGCAACAACTTCCCCCTTTTCCCTTGGGGGTCTGGTCCAGGGTGACGATTGTTTTGAAGTTGCCTCCGGTCTTTCTTGGACCATGGAGGGCTTCATTTCAAAGGCTGTGGAGTTGGGACACCCCGCCAATTTCTGCAAGATGGTGACGCGGGATATTCAAGAAGCAATTCGTTTCCACTGCACACATTCAAATGCTGAGATATCAAGCGAGCCGCAGAACTGGATAGGCGTGAGAAAAGCCTTGCTGGAAGCCGAAGTCAAGCAACTGCAAATAAACGGCTTGCCTTGGCCCGTGAAATTTTGGAAAGCATCGGGTATGAGGACATAGATGCATTGAAGCTTTTAGAGTTGGGATCTCCACTGGCTGGTGAGATCGAACCGGCAGCGGTCTTCGAGAAGTCCTACAAACCCTGTTTGACTACAATCTCACAGTTGGAAGATTTGGCGTGCAAAAGGAATGACTTGGTTCTGAACATGGTGCGGAGTTCTGGTTCGCTAGAGCTTGGCGAAGCGGTCCTTAACGAAACCAAGGAGGAGGTTTCCAAGGGTTGGGCTGATGGCCCATGGCCCGTGGAATCTCTTGAGCGTGGTGCCACTGTATCGAGGCGTTTCCCGCTGTCTCAGGGAGACAAAATCCGGATGATTGATGACTACTCTGTCTTGGGAGTGAATGACAGCTGCGCGATTCATTCCAAGCTTGATCTCCATGTGGTGGACACCTTTGCGGCGACTGCAAAGTCATATTTCCGAGCTGCAGGCGATTGCAAGAAGAGTTTGGCGATGGTTGCCAAGACCTACGACTTGAAAGCTGCCTATCGCCAGGTCCCGGTGCACAAGGACCGCCTCAAACACGCTTACTTTGCAATCTTCAATCACGTGATTGGATCCTCCGAGATTTATCGTTCTAGATGCTTGCCCTGCGGGGCAACTCACAGTGTTTACAGTTTCCTCAGATTGGCCAAGATGCTCCACTGCGTTGCTTGCCGAGGTGCGAAGCTGATAACCACGAATTTCTACGATGATTTTATCTTGGCCAGTGCGGAGGATTTGCAAGACCCAGCGAGGAATTGCATGGAGCTGGTCTTTCTTTTTACCGGCTGGGATTTCGCTCGGGAAGGCAAAAAGGCGACTTCCTTTGCTCAGAATTGCAGTGCGCTCGGAGTGACTTTTGACCTTCGAGGATCATGCGATGGCACCCTTTTCATCAGGAAGTCTGAGAAGAGGGTGGCGGATCTTTTGGAGCTCATCACGCACGTCAAGCAAAGCAAAACTTTAAACAAACAAGACGCGTTGAAACTGAGAGGAAATCTTGGATTTGCAGACGGTTTTTTTTTGCATGGCCGCATCGGTGCTTTGGTCTTGAAGAGGCTTTCGCAGCACGCTTATGGCAGTTCCAGTACAATCGATCCAGAGCTTGAGTTGGCGCTTGACCTGATGGCTGCACGCCTCAACAAGGCCAAGCCCAAGTTTGTCTCTGCTACAACCGCCGATGAGTGGTGCGTCTTCTCCGATGCTTCTTTCGAGACCGACCAAAAGACAGGAGCTTTGGGCGGTGTCTTAATTGATTCAAGTTGCAAACGCAGAGCTTGGTTTTCCTTGAAGGTTTCAAAGGAGGCCGCGTTTATGTACGGAGCTGACCACAAAGACACAATCATTTACGTTCCAGCTCTTAGCTGCCTGCTTGCCACTCTCAATCTGGGCCGAGGAGCTTTCGAACTCTTTCCCAACTTTGTATTGCGACAACGACAGTGTTCGTTTCGCCTTAACCAGAGGAACTGGACAAGGTGCAGTTGCAGAGGCGATCATGCTTAGGCATTCAAACTTGGAAGTGAGCTTCAACACCAATGTGTGCTTCGCAAGGGTGCCGACAGAAGCCAATCTAGCGGATCTACCTTCTCGAGGTGTTGAACGCCCACCCCTTCCTGGTCGCCTAGATGCATCTTCACTTGCGGAGCAACACTATGCTTCATTTCGGGAAGCTGTCGAACGTAGTCGATGCGAATTGAAGAGGAAGGGGGAGGCTGGTCAATTGCATCGCCCCAAGTTCAAAAAGGTCTCATCAACTGCGCTTGCCGGAGTGTGACGATGAAGCTTTTCGCAGAAAATCGAATAGTCTGACGCAGGTAAAGCAAGATCACTTGCATGTGCAGTTTCATCCTTTACATGCAGAGCTTTTTGCTCAAGAGAGGTGGTGTGGGAGGGATTGCGCTTTAAAAGTGCTTTTGAAAGCCCAAAGCCCACCCACAAAACCACCCTGGACTTTCCTTTTTGGCCTAGCCCAACCTGAGGCTGGTCAATTGCTGACGTTTTCAATCTTGCTTGGGAGTTGCTATCCTTGTTCTTCATGTTTGGGACTGCGTTTGCACCCGCGTTCCTTCTGAAATGTCAACAGAATCTGGCATTCCAGAAAAACCACTTCAACCATGAGTAACACCTGGATAGATAAAATTTAGTAGGGGATTGTTGCTCCAATCAAAATATCGTGGATCGCCATTTTCTGGCTTATGTATCTGGGTGTGTTTTTTTATGGTCCCTCTTTGGGGCTGCTTTACACAGAGAACATGAAGGGGACTCACTGGCTGCGAATGATTCGCCAGGAGCCAGTCGCCATTAGGCCGCCGCGAGTTCCCAACTCCTGATAGGCCAGCTGATTTGAGGGCTGGCAATCTCGGTTTGTTGCAAGGCTATGAGTGGGCACACCCAGTTCCCCCCCCCACCAAGTTTCCCATGTCCCTCTTGGGAATATTAGCGACACATTTTCTGGAGCGTCCGCTGCAAGGCACCCTCGACCGTCCTTGTCAGCGCTTCCAACTGCCACTGTGGTGCGCTTCAGAACTTTGCCACGTGTTCCTATCTGATATTGTCAGCGCAGGGTTTGCTTCTTGACCTAGAAAACAAGTTCGAAAGGACAATCTCAGTGTCAGTAAAACTAATAATCTGGAGTCGTTAAGTTTTGCCTGCCATTTGGCCCTGCCATTTGGCTCCAAGCCACAGATTTTATCCACTATTTTCGCCGTCAGCCTGCACGAGCGGTGCTCAGCTCAGCCGAGCCTTTGATCAAAGTGCATGCCCTTTGCCATTGGTGTAATCAGACTCTTTATTCTCAGAGTTGTCCTCTTGCCCGTTGCCATTGGTATTCTCTTAACATTGGGCTATTCAGAGTTATCCTTGGCCGACAACAGAAACTACTGGAATTTGGAACAGATCTTGGGCCAGGCGCAGCCCAGGTTTACACGAGGAGCTGGTTCGGAGCCTTTGTAAAAAGGAACTCACACACGCGACTGGTAGCCGAGAAACTCGCACAGACAAGAAGAGAGCTTCAAGCACACGTAACAAGCCAAGCCAAGCAAGGCTAGAGAGGGAAGCTCAGAAAAAAGTAGGAGGGCGACGAAAGCCAAAAAATAGTGTGCTGTGCCGCCACACTTGAGAAACCCCCAACAAGTGAATCGATCAGCATACTCGCCACAGCCGAGTACACACACACACAGCATAGCACATGACAAGTGCAATGCTGCTTGGACACACCACGAAGAAGTATGAAGCTCTCGTATGCTAGCATCGACACACCAGTTGCTTTAAAGCGCAGCATATCTATCCTTTACGCTTGAGCTTGGTGGGGTGCGCCAGAAGTGGCTCCATTTCTCAGCTTGACCACATTGTTCGGGTGACAAGGGCTCCAGCGCACCCCCCCCACCAGCATTCCATTTCTGATCAAACCCAAGGCAGGCTTAAACCTAGTTGGGGTGGGTGTTTGCCCTACAAGGCGACAGATTCCTGGTTTTATGTCCACTGGGGTTCCCAAAACTGGGACCCTGGCGTTTAATCAATTGCGCAGCCAAGGTCATGGCTTTGCAGCCATTTTCCGGCGCTTTCGTGCTGCCGCTGCAGCCCAGCCTGGTGCTTGGAGCTCTTCGGGCTGCGGGATGTCCCAAAACGGTGCCGTTTGCGATTCACGTTTTGCGAAGGGGATCCGAAGGGGTCGAGTTTCCTTTGGTTGGGGATCCGAACGTTCCCTTTGAACAACTTGTAGGCTGTTTCTTTGGACCTGAGGTCAGAGCCGTGTGCAGCATCCTGGTGCCTTGGCGAGCGCCGAGAAGCATGCCACCAGATTTGGCTCTGTCAAGCATGATGGCAGCTGATAAGGAGTTTGGGTTGCTGTGGGCTTTTGTGAAATCCACATTCACTATGCAGCTGACTCTCAAGCAAACCGATTCAATCGTAGCCAAGTGCGTGTTGCAAGACTGAGGCGAGGCTCAGTCCTCCAAATCCAGCGGTGCGCCTATGCCAGGCATTGTCGGGATATCTGTGGGTGCTGCGCTTGCAGCCACGCGAAAAGGTAGGGGCATGCCGGGCACGGCCCAGAAGGCTTCCACACAGGAAGTGCTCTTCAAGGGAGGGGCAGGATCCGTGGACGGAGGAAGCGGCTTCTCTAGTGCCCCCGCAGCATCCTCGGCTTCAGCATCGGTGTCCACAACTCTGGGCGTGCAGGCTCCGGTCGGCTACTGGGATCCCCTCGGCCTGAACAAGAACGCCGACACGGCCACGTTCAACAGGCGCAGGGCAGTGGAGATCAAGCATGGTCGCGTGGCCATGTACGCGACCATGGGATACATCGTCCCAGAGTACTACAAATTTCCAGGCGGGGAGTTACGCGAGCTTTGCAAGTCGAGAGCATTGGCATTGCGGACATCGGGGGACATCGGGGGCCATGCGGAGAGATGTCTGTTTTATCTTGCATGTCCCATAGGATACCTGTCCCCTTCTCTGGGCTTGAAGTTTTCCGACGTCCCGAGTGGCTTGGCAGCCATCTCCAAGGTGCCCGTGCTGGCCTCAGCTGTCGGTGCTCTGAGCTTGGTATTTGAGTGCCGTGGCAGCTCCTTTCAGATGGTTCGTAAGTGCCGAGTGCTGAGTCGACTGCAAGGTGCTCGGCTGGCTGCAGATTCTGTGGTTCATTGGCCTCATTGAAGGCTCTGGCTTCTTCTCCGGCCAGTATGGCCTGGGGTTCATGAAGGACGCCACCATGAACGGCACGCCTGGCGACTATGGCGTGGGATTCCCAACCTTCGTCGGAAGGGTCTCGGACCCTACGGCGAAGTCAACGAAGTTGGCAGCCGAGCTTTCCAATGGCCGGCTGGCGATGATGGCCATCATCGGCATGTTTTTCCAAGATGGTTTCCCAGTTGCATTGGGCATGCATAAAGATAGTTTAGAAACACACGAGTTGACTGGCATGATTCCAACATGAAGCAGTGGTTTGAGAGCTGGCGATAGACACGATAGGGAGAATAGTTGTTCCAGAGTCCAGAGTTGATTGCTCGGATGCGGGCAATCAGTTTTGGTAGGGAAAACTCAGTAAAACTTATGGAGACCTTTGCACTTGCGGCTTTCACATGCTTTTCCTGCTTAGTGAGCGTGCAGGCCTGACTGGTTCTGCCTGGGGTGACT
This sequence comes from Effrenium voratum, assembly GCA_963377175.1. Taxonomy (NCBI): domain Eukaryota; class Dinophyceae; order Suessiales; family Symbiodiniaceae; genus Effrenium; species Effrenium voratum. The sequence goes on from CAUJNA010000833.1 coordinate 88,527, forward strand.
GGGCGCTGTACGCTGACTCTCCTTTGCGTGCTTCCACACAGGAAGTGCTCTTCAAGGGAGGGGCAGGATCCGTGGACGGAGGAAGCGGCTTCTCTAGTGCCCCCGCAGCATCCTCGGCTTCAGCATCGGTGTCCACAACTCTGGGCGTGCAGGCTCCGGTCGGCTACTGGGATCCCCTCGGCCTGAACAAGAACGCCGACACGGCCACGTTCAACAGGCGCAGGGCAGTGGAGATCAAGCATGGTCGCGTGGCCATGTACGCGACCATGGGATACATCGTCCCAGAGTACTACAAATTTCCAGGCGGGGAGTTACGCGAGCTTTGCAAGTCGAGAGCATTGGCATTGCGGACATCGGGGGACATCGGGGGCCATGCGGAGAGATGTCTGTTTTATCTTGCATGTCCCATAGGATACCTGTCCCCTTCTCTGGGCTTGAAGTTTTCCGACGTGCCGAGTGGCTTGGCAGCCATCTCCAAGGTGCCCGTGCTGGCCTCAGCTGTCGGTGCTCTGAGCTTGGTATTTGAGTGCCGTGGCAGCTCCTTTCAGATGGTTCGTAAGTGCCGAGTGCTGAGTCGACTGCAAGGTGCTCGGCTGGCTGCAGATTCTGTGGTTCATTGGCCTCATTGAAGGCTCTGGCTTCTTCTCCGGCCAGTATGGCCTGGGGTTCATGAAGGACGCCACCATGAACGGCACGCCTGGCGACTATGGCGTGGGATTCCCAACCTTCGTCGGAAGGGTCTCGGACCCTACGGCGAAGTCAACGAAGTTGGCAGCCGAGCTTTCCAATGGCCGGCTGGCGATGATGGCCATCATCGGCATGTTTTTCCAAGATGGTTTCCCAGTTGCATTGGGCACGCATAAAGATAGTGTAGAAACACACGAGTTGACTGGCATGATTCCAACATGAAGCAGTGGTTTGAGAGCTGGCGATAGACACGATAGGGAGAATAGTTGTTCCAGAGTTGATTGCTCGGATGCGGGCAATCAGTTTTGGTAGGGAAAACTCAGTAAAACTTATGGAGACCTTTGCACTTGCGGCTTTCACATGCTTTTCCTGCTTAGTGAGCGTGCAGGCCTGACTGGTTCTGCCTGGGGTGACTGGGCGCTGTACGCTGACTCTCCTTTGCGTGCTTCCACACAGGAAGTGCTCTTCAAGGGAGGGGCAGGATCCGTGGACGGAGGAAGCGGCTTCTCTAGTGCCCCCGCAGCATCCTCGGCTTCGGCATCGGTGTCCACAACTCTGGGCGTGCAGGCTCCGGTCGGTTACTGGGATCCCCTCGGCCTGAACAAGAACGCCGACACGGCCACGTTCAACAGGCGCAGGGCAGTGGAGATCAAGCATGGTCGCGTGGCCATGTACGCGACCATGGGATACATCGTCCCAGAGTACTACAAATTTCCAGGCGGGGAGTTACGCGAGCTTTGCAAGTCGAGAGCATTGGCATTGCGGACATCGGGGGACATCGGGGGCCATGCGGAGAGATGTCTGTTTTATCTTGCATGTCCCATAGGATACCTGTCCCCTTCTCTGGGCTTGAAGTTTTCCGACGTGCCGAGTGGCTTGGCAGCCATCTCCAAGGTGCCCGTGCTGGCCTCAGCTGTCGGTGCTCTGAGCTTGGTATTTGAGTGCCGTGGCAGCTCCTTTCAGATGGTTCGTAAGTGCCGAGTGCTGAGTCGACTGCAAGGTGCTCGGCTGGCTGCAGATTCTGTGGTTCATTGGCCTCATTGAAGGCTCTGGCTTCTTCTCCGGCCAGTATGGCCTGGGGTTCATGAAGGACGCCACCATGAACGGCACGCCTGGCGACTATGGCGTGGGATTCCCAACCTTCGTCGGAAAGGTCTCGGACCCTACGGCGAAGTCAACGAAGTTGGCAGCCGAGCTTTCCAATGGCCGGCTGGCGATGATGGCCATCATCGGCATGTTTTTCCAAGATGGTTTCCCAGTTGCATTGGGCATGCATAAAGATAGTTTAGAAACACACGAGTTGACTGGCATGATTCCAACGTGAAGCAGTGGTTTGAGAGCTGGCGATAGACACGATAGGGAGAATAGTTGTTCCAGAGTCCAGAGTTGATTGCTCGGATGCGGGCAATCAGTTTTGGTAGGGAAAACTCAGTAAAACTTATGGAGACCTTTGCACTTGCGGCTTTCACATGCTTTTCCTGCTTAGTGAGCGTGCAGGCCTGACTGGTTCTGCCTGGGGTGACTGGGCGCTGTACGCTGACTCTCCTTTGCGTGCTTCCACACAGGAAGTGCTCTTCAAGGGAGGGGCAGGATCCGTGGACGGAGGAAGCGGCTTCTCTAGTGCCCCCGCAGCATCCTCGGCTTCGGCATCGGTGTCCACAACTCTGGGCGTGCAGGCTCCGGTCGGTTACTGGGATCCCCTCGGCCTGAACAAGAACGCCGACACGGCCACGTTCAACAGGCGCAGGGCAGTGGAGATCAAGCATGGTCGCGTGGCCATGTACGCGACCATGGGATACATCGTCCCAGAGTACTACAAATTTCCAGGCGGGGAGTTACGCGAGCTTTGCAAGTCGAGAGCATTGGCATTGCGGACATCGGGGGACATCGGGGGCCATGCGGAGAGATGTCTGTTTTATCTTGCATGTCCCATAGGATACCTGTCCCCTTCTCTGGGCTTGAAGTTTTCCGACGTGCCGAGTGGCTTGGCAGCCATCTCCAAGGTGCCCGTGCTGGCCTCAGCTGTCGGTGCTCTGAGCTTGGTATTTGAGTGCCGTGGCAGCTCCTTTCAGATGGTTCGTAAGTGCCGAGTGCTGAGTCGACTGCAAGGTGCTCGGCTGGCTGCAGATTCTGTGGTTCATTGGCCTCATTGAAGGCTCTGGCTTCTTCTCCGGCCAGTATGGCCTGGGGTTCATGAAGGACGCCACCATGAACGGCACGCCTGGCGACTATGGCGTGGGATTCCCAACCTTCGTCGGAAAGGTCTTGGACCCTACGGCAAAGTCAACGAAGTTGGCAGCTGAGCTTTCCAATGGCCGGCTGGCGATGATGGCCATCATCGGCATGTTTTTCCAAGATGGTTTCCCAGTTGCATTGGGCATGCATAAAGATAGTTTAGAAACACACGAGTTGACTGGCATGATTCCAACATGAAGCAGTGGTTTGAGAGCTGGCGATAGACACGATAGGGAGAATAGTTGCTCCAGAGTCCAGAGTTGATTGCTCGGATGCGGGCAATCAGTTTTGGTAGGGAAAACTCAGTAAAACTTATGGAGACCTTTGCACTTGCGGCTTTCACATGCTTTTCCTGCTTAGTGAGCGTGCAGGCCTGACTGGTTCTGCCTGGGGTGACTGGGCGCTGTACGCTGACTCTCCTTTGCGTGCTTCCACACAGGAAGTGCTCTTCAAGGGAGGGGCAGGATCCGTGGACGGAGGAAGCGGCTTCTCTAGTGCCCCCGCAGCATCCTCGGCTTCGGCATCGGTGTCCACAACTCTGGGCGTGCAGGCTCCGGTCGGTTACTGGGATCCCCTCGGCCTGAACAAGAACGCCGACACGGCCACGTTCAACAGGCGCAGGGCAGTGGAGATCAAGCATGGTCGCGTGGCCATGTACGCGACCATGGGATACATCGTCCCAGAGTACTACAAATTTCCAGGCGGGGAGTTACGCGAGCTTTGCAAGTCGAGAGCATTGGCATTGCGGACATCGGGGGGACATCGGGGGCCATGCGGAGAGATGTCTGTTTTATCTTGCATGTCCCATAGGATACCTGTCCCCTTCTCTGGGCTTGAAGTTTTCCGACGTGCCGAGTGGCTTGGCAGCCATCTCCAAGGTGCCCGTGCTGGCCTCAGCTGTTGGTGCTCTGAGCTTGGTATTTGAGTGCCGTGGCAGCTCCTCTCAGATGGTTCGTAAGTGCCGAGTGCTGAGTCGACTGCAAGGTGCTCGGCTGGCTGCAGATTCTGTGGTTCATTGGCCTCATTGAAGGCTCTGGCTTCTTCTCCGGCCAGTATGGCCTGGGGTTCATGAAGGACGCCACCATGAACGGCACGCCTGGCGACTATGGCGTGGGATTCCCAACCTTCGTCGGAAAGGTCTCGGACCCTACGGCGAAGTCAACGAAGTTGGCAGCCGAGCTTTCCAATGGCCGGCTGGCGATGATGGCCATCATCGGCATGTTTTTCCAAGATGGTTTCCCAGTCGTAGGAGGTCAATTTTGTCAGTTTTTTCCACGCGTTATATCTTTGTCAGTTATATCATATCTTTGTTGATTTTATTCAGCGTTTTAGTCGAAGGTTTGACCGGCTCTGCGTGGGGCGACTGGTCTTTGTACGCGGAGTCTTGGCCAGGTTTTTGACATTAGTTTGAATGTGACATTTGTCAGTCTTTTGCCAAACATGGTGTTTGTCAGCTATCACATGGTGTCTCAGGACTCGCCGTTGCGGGCTTCGGAGTAGAGAACTGTGATTCGCTTTTGCAGAATGATTAATTCCGTGCAGGCCAACAGGGCAGTGGTCAGGTATAGCTTGCTTGGCGTTGAATTTTCGTAGCGGCACTCGTGGGGCATTTGCACAGGCAGTCAGTCTCTCTCCAGCTAAAGCTTGTATTTGTCTCGCCATTTTCCTCTAAAGCCAGCTGCGAAATCTTGGGCAAGTGAAAGTCGTCTGAGTCAAGATGGGATCTGGCAGATTGACTGCTCTGATGTCAGCGAATTGTCGCTCATGTTTCCTCTTGGTAGACTACCATTTTCTCGATTTCACACCACTGCAAATAGACAGATGAACCAAAGCTGCCCGCAGAAAGGATGATATTTACACGCTGACGCGACACAGCCAGCCAACGGGCACCCTGCCCTTCTGTTTTCTTCCCAAACTTTCCCTTCGTTTTCTTTCAGTTCCCTTCACTTCCCTTCATTTGCAATCCTTTTCCTTAATTTCCTTTACTTCCCTTCAGTTCCCATGATTTTTCCTCACTTCCCTATTTCACTTCAGTTGCCTCTCCTGCATTTCCCCTTCAGTTCCCTTCGCTTCCTTATTTCACTTCGTCTCTCTTCAGCTCCCTTCATCTCCCTTGATGTCCTTTCATTTCCCTTCATTTTCTTTCATTTCTTCCCCCTGCATTTCCCTTCATTTTCCCTACATCTTCCCTTCATTTCCCTGTATTTCCTTTCATGGTCCCTTCATTTGCAATCATTTCCTTGCCTTGCCTATTATTTCCAGTAATTTCCGTTAATGTCCCTTCATTTCGCACAATTGTCCTTCATCCTTCAGGTTCCTTTCATTTCTCTGCATTTCAGTTGATGTCCCTTCATGTCCTTTCATGTCCGGTCATTTCCCTTCATTTAGCTCTTCGTTTCCTTGCATTTGCCTATTTGCCTTCATTCCCCTTTGTTTGCACTCACCTACTTTCGCATCCCATCATGTCCAGCAATGCTGGGGATGCTCTCCAGCCTCCCCAAAAACGCTCATTTGTTATCTCTGTAAGGAAATGGTCAAAATCATTTGAACAAAGCCACAAATCCTTCGCCCCATAGCAGGAGCGACACGAAAACGTATGTGCATGTTCTGCGCATGGTCGGCGGCATGGGGACAGCCTTATACCTGAAGGTAGCCCTCGAGACGCTGACACGCAGCTGGCCACCGGGCACCCTGCGCTTCCCCTCGTGGAAGGCACAAAACTTTTCCCTTCCTTTCAGCTGCCTTCGCTTCCCTTCTTTTGCACTTTCCCTGAATTCCTTATCTCGCTTTAGTTCGGTGATTTCTCCTCACTTCCTTATCTCGCTTGAGTTTTCAGTTCCCCTTCCTTACCCCGCGTTTCACCTTTAAGTTCCCTTCGCTTCCCTTCCTTTCACTTTCTTGCTCCTTCGCTTCCTGCTATTTTCTGTGTATTTCTGCTCAGCCCACTTCAGTTGCAATAATTTCCTTTCATTTCCCTTCATCTCCACGCATTTCTTGTCATTTCCGTGCAATTCCCTTCAGTTTCCCTTCGCTGCCCCTTACTTCCATACCCTGTCATGTCCCTTCACATTCCTTCATGCTTCTCCATTTCCCTGCATTTCGCTTCACTTCCCTTCATGTCCGCTGCTGTCCCTTCACTTCTCCAGCCCCCTATCCATTTCCTTGCGTTTCCCTTCAGTTCCCTTCACCCACCTTATATCCTTCTGACTTCACTTCCCATCACATCCATTCACTTTGTTCCGTCGTGCCCCTTCCTATCCCAAACCCATTCGTTTTACTTCGCCACACACCTAGCATCACCCGCATTAGTTGGAATGACTGGGGTGCTGTCCAGTACCGGGCACATGGTCAAAAACCACTTGAACGCATCCACAAATCCTGTCCCGCTGCGGCGGTCGCAGCGCGTTCTGCTCATGGCCCTCATGGCCGGCGGCGTGGCGCAGACGGCCTTGTACCGGCTCGGTCACGTCTGGTGGCCGGATTACGACACAGCCGGCCACCGGGAACCATCCCCACCCACCCACCACCCAACCACCCACCCACCCACCCACCCACCCACCACCCAACCACCCACCCACCCACCCACGCACGCACGCACGCGCCCACCCACCCGCACGCACGCACCCACCCACCCACGCACCCACCCACCCACCCACCCACCCACCCACCCGCCCACCCACCCACCCACCCACCCACCCACCCACCGAACCACTCATTTTAATTATTTCGCTTGAGTCCGTTCATGCCATCTATCCAAAGTTGCCCAGTCCAAGTTGCCCGCGGGCGCTGCTAAGACATGTGCTTCTCCAGCCACTGGAAGTTTCTCTTGCTCAGGCTGCTTATCCGACGCAGAGCCAAGCCAGACAACGCTCGCAGATTGAACAACCCTCACCTCAACCAAGCATTGCGCAGTGTCGCTGTGCATTTTTTGCAAGCGCTGTTTTTGCGCGGCAGAGCGTAGCTCCGGCAGCTTTTTTTCCCCAACACAGCGTCGGCTTTCCGCAAGCAAGCGTGACTGCAGGAGGGCGCAGAGCGTAGCTCAACGCGTAGCTCAGCGCGAAAGGCATGTGGGGCGAGACTTGGCAATTGAAGGCAAGTGAAGCCAAGAAAAGAGCCGAGGGAAAAAACGCGACCAGACTCCGCATCTGTTGCGCCGCATGGCCGTGCCTAGTCCAGGCAGTGGTTTCCCGGCCGACGCAGAGTTCGTGTGTAAGCGCAAAAAGACATGTGTAGGCGGCCACAAGTGTTCGCCGCAGCGAATGTGACGAGACCGCGGGTGCCAACTCAAGCCAAGCAAGGCCAAGGGAAGCCCGGCAACACGAGCGCGTTGAACCCTGCTGAACGCTGCGCAGCGTTGCCGTGCCTTGCCCAGGCAGTGTTTGCCTAGAATCGGCTTGTTGCAAGCAAGTGTGACCGCGCGCAGAGCATATACTCATGAGGGCGCTCGAAATCAAGCCGAGTGAAGGCAAGGCAAGTCAAGGGAAGCCAACCAACACGAGGAGATTGTGCGCCCCACACGCGTTGACCATGAGTTGCAGTGTTGTCATGTTTAGGGTTGGGCGCACCGTCGTGAACCATGCAGCCGCGAGCAGATTGAACAACCCACGCCTGTGGACCTTGCGCCGCGCAGCGCTGCCGCAGGTATGAGGCCGTCCACACCTAGCGAGGACCCAGCGCAGAACTTTTGCGCTTCACCGCGCCTGCTATTGGGCGAAGGATTTGCGCATTTGTGTAGATTTTTCTGGCATCCTTCTGCGTGCCCATAGTGGACAGCATCCCCTGACGCGGGGGATGTTGTCCACCCGGTTGAAGGGGCGAGTTGCGAAATGAAAGAAATGTGGGTGAGTGAAATAAATGAAATGTGGATGGAAAAGGGAAAATTGTTGGAAAATGACAAAAAAGATAAAATTGCTGGGCAATCGTGGGGGGAGGATGCCGATGCAAAATGGATGGAACCTGTGGTGGAAAATTGATGGACGCTGGGTGGAAGGGTGATGGAATGCAACATGGATAAAAATGGATGGAAAATAGGCGGAACGTGAAAATGATAGACTGGAAGTCACATGGGTGCCTGGGTGTGTGTTCCTGGTGGCCGGCTGTGTTGCCAGCGCCTTTGCCCGCACCGCGCCAGCTTGGCGTCTGGAACCTGTGCCTCCACGACGCCGCCGCGCCGCCGAACGCAGTTGCAGTGTGTTTCTGGCGGACAGGCTGCCTTGATTGTTGCGGCGTTTGGTCCAGCCAGTGCCGCCCGCAGCCGCTCTAGCGCCTGCAAGTAGATATCCGCTGCAGCACGCAGATGTATTTTGTTAGGGCGTGGAAAGAGGCGCTGCCATCTCCTGCTGCAACTACGCCACCGGCTCGGAGCGGCCAGCCCGCGCCGCAGCCCTCCGTTTTTGGAACGGCCGGCGCCGCTTCCCAACAACAGCTCTGACAGAGAATTTTTTGCGGCGCCACGGCCGTCCCAAAAGCGGAGGTTTTCGCTAAAGCGAGTCAGACGCGGCCCAACCTGCGCCCTCTTCCCGTTCTAATGCGTGTGGGTTCAGCGCGTTAGCGTATGCGGTTCCAGCCGTTAAACAGCGCAGAGGTCTGAGCTGCGAGCTGCAACTGCTGTGAAAAGGCCCAAACACAGGCAGGTTTTGCGCAGAAAAGTGCTCCAAATAGTAGCTCCGGGTGTCTTTGGGCCCTTTTTAGAGAAGAAATTGGATATAGCAGCAACATCACCAGCATCCCCAGCAAAGCCGCTTGTGAGCCGCAAGGCCTCGCAAAAGGCACGGGCCCACAGACAGGCGTGTGTCTAACGTCGCTTTTGGATCCTATATAGACAAGAAGTTAGATAAGATATAGCAGCAACATCGCCGGCGTCGCCAGCAAAATCGCTTGTGATCGGCAAAATGGCACGCCTCAAAAAAGTTGGATCCTAAATAGAAAAATAGCAAGGCCGCTTGTGCACGAGCTGAAAAAAGGCACGCCTTGAAAGGGCCCAAAAACGGCGCTCTAAATAGGAGCCCGGCGGAAGGAAACCGGATATAGCAGCCGGATCACCGGCGTCACCAGCAAAGCTGCTTGTAAGCCAGCCGCAAGCCTCGAAAAAATAGAAATGAAATCGGATTTAGAAGCAGCATCGCCGGCGTCACCAGCAAAGCCGCTTACAAGTGAGCCGCAAGGCCTCGAAAATAGGCGCGCCTCAAAAGGGCCTAAGCACGGGCAGGGTTCGAGCCGAAAAGCGCTCCACATAGTAGCCGGGCGGGTGTCTAACGTCACTCTTGGATTTGGATCCTTTGTAGAAAAGAAGTCGGATATAGCAGCAACCTCGCCGGCATCACCAGCAAAGCCGCTCATGAACGAGCCGCAAAAAGGCCCGCCTCAAAAGGAAACAAACGCGAGTAGGTTTGAGCCGAATTGTGTTCCAAATGGTAGCACGGGTGTCTAGCTTCACTTTTAGATGCAAAATAGAAAAGAAAGCAGATATAGCGGCAACGTCGCCGGCGTCACCAGCAACGTGCTTGTAGCCGGCCTCGAAAAAAGGTGGGGAGGAATTGGAGCCGGAAAGTGGTCCAAATTGCCCGACGGTGTCACTTTTGGTTCCTATAGAGAAAAGACCTTGGACGCAGGTGAGGCGAGAATGCCCACAAGAGCTTAGATGCACTCACCCTTTCCCATGCGCCTCACCCTTGCAGACACGGGCTCGGCGGATTTCTTCACTGAGTCAACATGACATGCCTTTGTCCAGTACCGTTCCGGGTGTTGTTATTGGGGCAGGTTCAAAGGAAGACAAACAGACCACCAAGCATTCTGCGGATGTTCTCCTTGTGCTTCTACGCAGGTGGATAAGGCTCCCACGCCGCAGCCTGAGGTTTGAGTCTTGGACAAACCTCTGCCCTTTTTAACTTGGTGGCTCTTTTTGGGAGGGTCTGGTCCGGAACTACACCTTTTGAGTAATACCGCTGATGTCGGGGTTTCCAGTTGGAAGTTCTGGGAGGTGTCCTAGATCTGGCAAGGGTTGGCGCCAATCTTCAGGTTCATTTGGCAATTAGTTCCAACCGAACGCTCTTTTGAATGGTGTGTAAAGGGACACAAGCTGAGCAGATGAAAAATATGAGGGAGGCGCCTTGGATCCTCCAAGGTTTCCTAGACCAAGCTTCGCCCAGTCCTGCTCCGTGCCATCTCTTCGAGTTGAGTGGGGGGCGCAGAGGGAGGCTTCGAAAGCAGCTACACGACATTGTGAGCAAAATGTGCTTACTGGCGGCTTGGGGTGGTCAGGGATGTCAGGATTTCAGAACGTCCACAGGCAAGGAGTTTGCGGAAAGCCTTGACTTTTGGAGGGTTTTGCAGGAATTTGTCCATATTACTCTGGCTGCGATTTAGCAATGTGGAAGTTCTCACGTTGGCAAATCCGGGTATTGCAAACGCTTCGCGTTTGCCGCCCAGCGTGCAGCGTCTGTGGCTCGAAAGCAAGCGCGACTCATAGGTGCCAGTCACGCAGGGGCACTGTGTGCAAGAAGATGTTAAGGGCTGATTAATCTACTTCCAAAAGCGAACTCCCTCTTAGAAGCGCCCCTGGCTTCAAACTGATTTTGGGGAGAACTGCTGGCGTGGGCTGCTCAGGTCAAGGTCGCCGGAGCCAACGGCGACTGCCTCCTTGGCGCAGGTGGCCATGCGCTGGCAGGCGACGTTGTCTTGCGCCGAACGAGTCAAGGTGAATGTCCAACCAAGGCTTTTCGTCTGGAAAGGAGGCCACTGCGCTTCTCTACTTGTTGTCAGTCCGCCACTGCTTTTGCGCGTGGCGGCCAAAATCGGCGCAGTCATCAGCCCATTATTGACCGCGGCTCAATCGGGGCCAACAGGGTGTGCTTTGAAAGAGTTTCGGAAACACACCTCCGAGTACAACCTTGGAAAATGACCCGAACATGGCAACCAAGACAGAATTGCAACAGGATGTGTTCTCTCATGCTAGGGCTTACGGAGTAGCGCAAGTTCTCTTGGCCTTGGCTCCAACATCGCTGGTGCCAGGTGCAGCGTGAGTGCCAGGCGCAGCCTCGTGCCCCAGCGGTCCTAAAAGTGGCAGAGGCTATTCCAGGCGTGCAGCCGCCCAGCGCGCCGGGCGGCGCTACCCGTTTGGCAGACTTCAAGCCAATACTGACGGATCTCTTCGACGAAGGGGGGCAATCGAACCAATCCCCCCAGCAGCTGCAAGCCAAGATCGAGCAGCTGCAACGGCTGCAGCAGCTCCTCCAAAAGCAGCAGGAGGGGCTGAAGCGGCAGAACCAGAGGCAGAGGCAGACCCCACAAGGCTGGGTCCTCTGGCCCAAACAAAGCAGCCTACTGCTTGCCTCAGGCGCGCGCGGAGCAAGTCAGGGCAGCGAGGCCGTGCCGTTGCTTTCTTCGTCGCAAAGTCGGCCAGTCCGACCGCAGTTGCTGCAAAGGCTTTTCGGCGCTTCTCTCCAAGAGTTTATGCGTATCTTCTGTCCCTTCCCTACCACTCACTCTTTGCTCGCCGCGCAGGGCCGGCGGCGCTTCCTGGTTTAATTAAACAGCAGCTTCATTGCTGCCGTGCGTGGGACGCTGTTTGCAACGTCCAATGCAGCGGCGAATGTCAAAGCAGCTCGCACTGTCTCACAGGCCGAACAAGTGGCCGATAATTGAGACCCGGGCTTTGGGTCCTGGACTCTCGGTTCAGTCGCAACCCCAATCTCAAGTCGATCGAAATGATTGTAATGAGCCGAATCGGTTGTTTGGTTCTGAACTTCAGGTTGCGACGGCGGCTCAAAGCGCCTTTGAATCTAGCACAGTGCATGTGGAGAAGGGCCTTGTGTCACGCACGCATAAAGCGGAACCGGTGCTCGCATCATCTCTGATTTCACTGGCTGGGGGGTCTGATGTCATTTCATGATCTGAGGGTTTGATGTCATGTGACAGCTTCCTGCTTCCGTTTTTTGTTGCGGCTTGGGAAATCCAGCGCTGGCTTTACCACATGAAAGGATCAAGTTACCGCGGGAGAATGGAATGCGCTCGCTGCGACACTTTGCAGAGCAACCCTTGTCTCATGCTACCGGTGTTCTATGTGGCAACATTTTACACAAGCGCCAGTGGCTCGAAACTGTTTCACACTGCCACGTGGAAAATAGATGGGGTTCCTTTGGACCGTTTGCCTTCTTAAAGAGATCGTGTGGTGGCTGCCATGTTGGGAGAGTAGCTCCATCGCGCGCCAGGCCAAGGAACCGCCGGCTGGGCCCGGCGTGGGGCCACCTCCGCCGAACGGCCGGTGTTACGCGGATGATGTTGCTTTTACACGAAAGCCGAAAAGAAAACCGCTGGGAAAAGCTGCGCCCAATCCAAGAACCTGTGATGACAGCTGATCAGAAAGGCCAGCTGGAACTGTCTCCTCTTCTATCCGAACACCCGAGCCCAAGATGCCCAAGACTTGTCCCGGAAAACAGATCGTAGGTGAACAGATCGTAAGGCCCCCAGAAAAAAAAACCGACAGAAACCGACAGAAACCGACAGAAGCCGACAAAAACCAACAGAGTTTGAAAAAAACAACAAAACAATTTCAGGCGGCTACGGCGCCCAATTATGTACTACGAGTAATACATTGAACATTTAAGCATTAACAGCCAAAAATCAGTAACCAACCAACAACAAGCAACAAAGTAACAACAAACAACACAAACACAACACGAGCAACAACGCACCAACCAACTGTCTAATAACAGTAACGGACAACCAATCTTAAACAGACAAACTAGACTTTCCAAGACATGGAAGAAGCGACCGGGCACAGAACTTTAACGACGTGGAAAAAGCGACCAGCAAGAACCGTGACGGACAGAGATGTTCAATGACATGGAAAAAAGCGAACGTTGAGAACCGTGACGGACAGATAATTTTAACAACGTGGAAAAGCAACCAGTAAGAACCGTGACGGACAGAGATTTGCAAAGACATGGAACACGCGACCGTTGATAACCGTGACAGACAGAGAACTTTAACGACGTGGAAAAAGCGACCAGTATGTATGATGTATGTGTGAAATGTAATGTAATGTAATGTACTGTAAAGTAAGGTAAGGTAAGCTAATGTGATGTGATGTGATGTGATATAGTGGAATGTATGTATGCGTGCATATATGCAATGCATATATGCATATATGCGTGTATGTGTGTAATGTAATATAGTGCTAGGTCTCATTATTGAACATAGGTTATAAACAGGTGATGCCAGAGTGCCGCCGAGCAAATGGGCGACGCCGAAGCCTATTAATGGACATGGACTGTCCGCGCGCAAGAAAGACACACGTGCAATACTCATACCCTGTTTTAGCGGCGGATGTTTTATTCCATGTGTAAATTTCACGCACCTGATTCACGGGCAGAAATTGTGAGGCTTCTAGGCTACGAGCATTTGCTTATGGCTTTCCCGTATCTGATGTTGTAAAATAGTTGTGCACCGAGACGTGGTCTAGCTTTCACGACTTTCACGGTCGCTTGACTTTCTAGCCAACAAAGGTTTACGCTGCAACCTCGAACTTGCCTGTTTCCCTACAACGCTGATTGGTGAGGTTGTCAGAGGAGTCATACTATTCGTAATGTGTGTGTTCATAGCTCAGCTTGGACTTGTCACTTTTGAACAGCCCGGGTCAACACAGGCAGTATATCGGTAGATGCTTAGCTTGTGCGAAATTGGCGGAACTACATGACTGGTTAAAGTACCGAAGGCGTTTAGATTCCAGAAGGCTCAGGAGACGTAGACCAACTATGACCAAATCTTGAAACAGAGGCTGTGCAATTCGCAACTGGATCAAAAGGTCAAATTGGGGACCACTCCCAGGCGCGAGCCATAATACGGGTCACTATCAAGCATGTATCATACTTGCCGCTCTGGGCTCTGCTTCAAAAACACATGCTTCGTCGCGTTAGATAGTTTTGCTTTGCCAAGATAAACTAAGTCGAAGTAGACTCTTCCCGAAAGCAAGTCCGCCGACCCCTTGTCTGAACCATCATCATCATCGTCGTCATCGTCGTCATCCTCATCATCATCATCATCACGCCAAGGCGTCGCTCGGCTCCAGTGGCGATTCAAGGGATGCTACTATGATAGTTATCCAGGCGCCGCTAGACATGCAGAGGATGTTGCGATGATAGTTGTGATGACGCGGATGATCGCCATCATCTTCCTCATAGCCCTCATCGTCATCATCATCACCGTTGTCATCATCATCATCGTCATCATCATCCACTGTTGGAGACGCAGGGGATGCTGCGATGATACTTCTCATCGTCATCGCTGGAGATGCAGTGGGTGCTACGATGATGCTTTTCATCATGTTCCTAGTCATCATCGTCATCATGACCGTTAGGTGCTACGATGATACTTGTTATCGTCATCGTTGGAGATGCAGCGGATGCTCATCATCATCACCACCGTTAGATGCATCATCATCATCATCATCACCGTTATCATCATCATCATCATCATCATCATCATCATCATCATCATCATCCTTTCTTTACTTCTTATTTTCCGGGCCTGCCGCCTCTAGCCGGCTACGCCCCTTTGAAGTTATACCATATCATGTCATGTTTTTGTATGAGAAACGTATCCTGTGCTATGATATGGCTGGTTAGGTTATGCATGTTGCCCACCCCAACCCCAGATCATGCCGGGGATGCCAGCTTTCTGGGCCCTAGCCGGGACCCAAACCAGAAGGCTGACATGGGGTCGCGCGCGCGCGCGCCAAAGGCCGCAGAAACAGCAGCCCAAAAAGAACAGCCCGCAAGCCAGCCCGGAAACGCAAAAGCAACAACGCACCGTAAGTAGCAGCGTTTTGTGGCTGGGGTCGCGCGCGCGCGCCAGAAGGCCCGAAAACCAACGTGAAAAAAGCAAGGACCGCGCAGCACGACAAAAGTAAAACGGACAGAACAACAGCCCACCGCTCAGCACAGCAGTTTTTGGCGGTATTTACAGCGTTTTGTACAGCGAGGACCCAGCATCGCCGGCATGCCCGGCAGCGCTTGGCGCCAAAATGCGCAAAAATGAGCCTCGCTTATATCCCTCCGATACCTTCTAAAAAACAGTGCTTCATGGGTTGAGAGAATTTTTGGAAGGAAGTCTTGATGATGCAGACCAAGCCCCGCGGAAGCATCACCCAGGCACAACCCCAGACCCTGATGATGTCAGCCACATGGCCTAAACCCTGCATATACGCGATTCTGCGAGGGTTTCCAGCAGGCAAGCAAAACCGCAAGCCCGAGCTGGTGATGCAGAGTGCCGGATTTAGGCCACGCATCACGACCAAGTGACGAGGGTGGGCGGCACCAGGGTGCAGCCCCTATAGCTAGAGCTAGCAGGCTAATTGCCTAGCGGCGACATGCTACCCTAGGAGGCGTAGCCGGATTTACGGGCTGCCGCCCAGTGCCACCGCCCCGCAGGGTCACTGTCCTGTGTGTTGGCCTTGAGGTAGACCCCGAAATCTGTGAATTCTTTGGCCGGCTTTGGTAGGCTCTTGTTTCCTTTTGGGGCAGCGTTCCTTTGCCTTTTTTAGACTTTCCGGTATGTCGGCCTCTGAGGCAGACTGCGGGGTCTGCAGATATTCGCTGCCTTTTGGTATTGGTTCTTTTATTTTGTTGGGGGACTTGCCTGTATACTGGTCTCTTAAGTAGACCTCGGGGTTTGCGGACTTGTTTTCTTTTTTGGGGGGACTTCCCTCCATGCTGGTTTATGAAGTAGATTCTGGGGTCTGCGGATGCTGGGGCTGTGTTTGGTAGTGCTGCTTTTTTTGGGGGGACTTTCCTGCATGTTGGTTTGTGAGGGTCTGCGGATACTCGGGCTGCCTTTGGTAGTACTTTCCTGTATGTCCGTCTGTGAGGTAGACCCCGGTCTGTGGACGCTCGGGCTGCTGTTGGCAGTGTTTCTTTTTCTTGGGGGGGCTGTCTTGTATGTTGGTTTGTGTGGTAGATTTTGGGGTCTGTGGATACCCGGGCTGGGACGCGCTGGCTCATGGCCAGCCGTTTTTGTCGGTCTGAGAGTTTCAGTGGGAGGCCGTGCCCTCAATCGTCCCCAGCAGAAAGTTATTGGGTTGAAAGGCCCAAATAAATAGGCGCTGGGGTGGTTTGGAGGGTTCATTCTGTTTCCCGAAAAACTGGTCGGAAAACTCTTTGTTTAGAAAACCCTATCTAAAGGCTGCTGCTTTGAGTGGGGTGATGTTGAAACGGCGAAGAGAAATTCAGACATCCAACCACAAAGTCAGAGACCCAGATGTCAGACATCGCCGCGCAAAGACTCAGACATCACAGCACGAAGAGTCAGACATCGCAGCACGGAGAGTCAGACATCATGGCCGCCAACACCCGCCGACCGCCGTGCGTCAAGATCGCAACTCGCCACCCGACACCATGTCTGTTAGCTTGCCTTTTTGTGTGACTGCTTGGCTGCTTTTCTTTCTCCTGCCTGGCGCCTGTCTGCGCGCCTGTTTTTTTGCTTGCTTGTCTGTTTGCAGGTCTTCTTGTTCTGCTCGTCTGCTCGCCTGTTGCCTGCCTGCGTGCTGTCCTGCCTGCCTGCCCTGCCTGTTGTCTTGTTTGCTCGCTTTGCTTCGTGCCCGGGCGATGGCTTGTCCGCGTGCTTTCTTACTTATACGTCTGTCTGCCGGCCTATTGGGATATGACCCTGGCACCGGAGCTGCTTCAGGCGGAAACTGGCACAGCCGCCGGGCAAAGCACGCGGTGGAGGAGGGCGCAGAAATCGAGAGCGCGCCGTCGTACTGCAGGCGCCGTGCGAAGGGAGTGTTGTTCTGAGGTTGACTTTCATTTGCCAGAAGAGGGGGGAACAGAAGAGACAGTTTCATGCCCTGAGCACGCGATCTGACGGGATTGACCCGAGGATTCACAAAGGCCGGGGTTGCGCGGAGATTGATCCGCGTACGCGTGTGCAGGCCTTGAAGCTGTCTCATGTTCTCCTCTGTTCTGGCAGCGGGGGGGTTGATGGGGGGTGATGATGATGTTGGTGCGCTGGTGATGCATTTGTTTTTTACATAGCCCCCGGGTGGCTATAACTCCCGACCCCCGGGGATAACCCCCGTAAAGTGAAATGCCGCAGTCATTTTGATTGAGCTGTTGCGTTTTTGTCCAACCCGAGCGGTGCTCCCAGGTACCGCTCCGGCCTTACTTCGGTCTGTTTTCTGTTTCTGGGTTTTGCACGTTTGCGCCGGTTGATGCAGAGACGCGGGGATGAGGGATTCCTGTGTCTGTGATGCTGCTTTTTGTGGCCCGTTTTGCTGATTTTTGTCGGTGCTTCCGGGCACGACCTCCCCTAATTATTTTGGGCCGTTGCCGGCTGCCTGCCTGCCTGCCTGCCTGCCTGCCCGTTTGTTAGCTTGCCTTCCTACGTGGCTGCCTTTTTTTGCCTCTCCTGGCTCTTTGCCTGTCCGCGCGCCCGCTTTTTTGATCGCTTGCCTTTCTTGTGTTCCTACGTCTGTATGTATATGCATATGTATATGTATAAGTTTATGTGCATGTTTTGTGATGTTGGGTGCAACAATGCAATGTAATTCAATGCAATGCAATGTAATGTAGTGTAGTGTAGTGTAGTGTGTAGTGTGTAGTGTAGTGTAGTGTAGTGTAGTGTAGTGTAGTGTATGTGTGATGTATGTATGTACTGTATGTCTGTATGTATGCATGCATGCGTGCATGTATGAATGTATGTATTGTATGTATGAATGAATGTATGTATGAAAAGTTATGCATGTAATGTATGTAATGTATGTATGTATGTAATGTATGTATGTATGTATGTGTGTATGTATGTAATGTATGCGTGTAATGTATGTGCGTAATGTATGTGTGTATGTATGCATGTATGTAACGTAGTGTGTGTATGTAATGTATGCATGTAATTCATGCATGTATGTATGTAGGTACGTACGTACGTTATGTGTATGATGTATGTAGGGACGTAATATATGTATGTAAGTATGCATGTTTATGTATGTATGTATGTATGTAATGTAATGTAATGTAATGTAATGTAATGTAATGTAATGTAATGTAATGTAATGTAATGTAATTAATGTAATGTAATGTAATGTAATGTATGTATGTACGTATGTATGTATGTAATGTATGTATGTATGTATGTATGTAGGTGTGTATGTATGTATGTATGTATGTATGTATGTATGTATGGAATGTATGTGTGTATGTATGTATGTATGTATGTATGTATGTATGTATGTATGTATGTGTGTAATTATGTATGTATGTATGTATGTATGTATGTATGTGTGTTATGCATGCATGTGTGTAATGTATGTATGTATGTAATGTATGTATGTAATGTAATGTCATGTAGTGTAATGTAATGTAATGTAGTGTATGTATGTTATGTTGTGCTATGTTATGTATGTATGTATGTATGTATGCTTGTATGTATGTGTGTGTATGTAGGGAATGTAATGTTATGTAATGTAGTGTAGTGTAGTGTAGTGTAGTGTAATGTATGTATGTATGCATGCATGTATGTATGTGTGTGTATGTATGTAATGTACGTCGTCTATGTATGTATGTGTGTAGTATGTATGTATGTACGTATGTACGTATGTACGTATGATGATGATGTGGATGTTGACGATGACAATGATGACAACGGTGATGATGATGACGATGATGATGATGACCATGAGGAAGATGAGGAAAAGTATCATCGTAGCATCCGCTGCATCTCCAACGAGGACGATGACAAGTATCATCGCAGCACGCCCCTGCATCTCCAACAGTGGATGATGATGACGACGATGATGATGATGACAACGGTGATGATGGCGAGGATGACTATGAGGAAGATGATAGTGATCATTCGCGTCATAACAAGTATCATCACAACATCCTCTTCTCCAACAGTGGATTATGATGACGATGACAATGATGACAACGGTGGTGATGATGACGCTGATGATGATGATGATGACCACGAGGAAGATGATAGTATAGTGATCGTTCGCGTCATCACAAGCATTATCCGTCTCTAGCAGTGCCTGGATAACTATCATCGTAGCACCCGTTGCGTTGCAAGTGGTGTTTAACGTCCCTTTTGATTTCTGCATAAGAAGTAAAGAAACGATGACGATGATGATGATAACGGTCATGAAGTATCATCGTAGCATCCGCTGACGATGATAAGTATCATCGTAGCATCCCTTGGCAATGATGACGATGATGATGATGACCGTGAGGAAGATGAGGAAAAGTATCATCCTAGCATCCGCTACATCTCCAACGAGGACGGTGACAAGCATCATCGCAGCACGCCATGCATCTCCAACAGTGGATGATGATGACGATGATGTTGGTGACAACGGTGATGATGACGAGGATGACTATGAGGAAGATGATAGTGATCATTCGCGTCATCACAAGTATCATTGCAACATTTTCTGCATCTCCAGCAGTGCCTAGATAACTATCATCGTAGCATCCGTCGCATTGCAAGTGGTGCCTAACGTTCCTTTTGATTTCTATAGAAGAAGTAAAGAAAGGATGGTGATGGTGATAACGGTCATGAAGTATCATCGTAGCATCCGCTGCATCTCCATCGATGACGATGATAAGTATCATCGTAGCATCCCTTGATGGTGATGACGATGATGATGACCATGAGGAAGATGAGGCAAAGTATCATCGTAGCATCTAACGGTGATGATGATGATGATGACCATGAGGAAGATGAGGAAAAGTATCATCCTAGCATCCGCTGCCTCTCCAACGAGGATGATGACAAGTATTCTCGCAGCATCCTGCATCTCTAACAGTGGATGATGACGACGATGATGATGATGATGACAACGGTGATGATGATGAGGATGACTAAGAGGCAGATCACAGGAACCAGCCGCGTCATCACAAGTATCATCGCAACATCTTCTGCATCACCAGCAGTATCTCAAAACGGATGATAATCATCACTATGCATCCTCAGCATCACCAACAGTCATGATGACAATCATGAATGCGCATCTTCTGCATCTTAAATCGGGCGATGACAATTATCACGACGCATCCCCAGCATCTCTTGCAGGAATGCTCATATGATGATGATGATAGCGGTGATGATGAGGATGTTGACTATGAGGAAGATGGTGAAAAGTATCATCGTAGCGTCATCTCCAACGATGACGCTGGTAAGTATCATCGTAGCACCCCCTGCATCTCCAACAGTGGATGTTGATGACGATGAGAATGATGACAACGGTGATGATGATGACGATGATGATGATGATGACGGTGAGGAAGATGATGAAAAGTATCATCGTAGCATCCGCTGCATCTCCAACGATGATGACGACGACAAGCATCATCGTAGCACCCCCTGCATCTCCAACACTGGAAGATGATGACGATGATAATGATGACAACGGTGACAATGAATGAGGAGGATGATGGCGATCATCCGCGTTATCGCAACTATCATCGCGACACCCTCTGCGTCTCCAGCGGTGCCTTGACCACTATCATCGTAGCATCCCTTGAATCGCCAATGGACCGAGCGCCACGCCTTGGCGTGATGATGAGGAGGATGACGATGATGATGATGATGATGACACCCTTCCCATGCGCCTCTCCCTAGCAGACAAAGGGTCGGCGGATATAGAAACCAAAAGGGGCGTTAGACACCACTTGCAATGCAACGAATGCTACGATGATAGTTATCCAGGCGCTGCCAGAGATGCAGAGGATGTTGCAATGATACTTGTGATGACGCGAATGATCACTATTATCTTCCTCATAGTCATCCTCGTCATCATCACCGTTGTCA
This sequence comes from Effrenium voratum, assembly GCA_963377175.1. Classification (NCBI taxonomy): domain Eukaryota; class Dinophyceae; order Suessiales; family Symbiodiniaceae; genus Effrenium; species Effrenium voratum. Next base: position 109,251 of record CAUJNA010000833.1, read on the forward strand.
TCATCATCATCGTCATCATCACCCACTGTCGGAGATGCAGGGGATGCTGCAATGACACTGGTCATCGTCCACGTTGGAGTTGCAGCGGATGCTACGATGATACCTTTCAGCATCTTCCTCATGGTCATCATCATCATCATCATCGTTATCACCGTTAGATGCTACGATGATACTTTTCATCATCTTCCTCATAGTCATCCTCATCATCATCACCGCTAGCATCGTCCTCACCCTCGTCCTTGCAGCGAAGCTACGATGATACTTTTCATCATCTTTCTCCTAGTCAAGATCATCATCATCATCATCGCCGGTATCATCATCGTCATCGTTTCTTTACTTCTTATATAGAAATCAAAAGGGACGTTAGGCACCACTTGCAACGCAAGGAATGCTACGTGATAGTTGTCCAGGAGCTGCTAGAGACGCAGAGGATGTTGCGATGAGACTTGTGATGACGCGCGTGATCACTATCATCTTCCTCATAGTCATCCTCGTCATCATCACCGTTGTCATCATCATCATCGTCATCACTATCCACTGTTGGAGATGCAGTGGATGCTGCGTCCTCGTTGGAGATGCAGCGGATGCTACGATGTTGCTTTTCATCATCTTCCTGATCATCATCACCGTTAGATGCTACGATGATACTTGTCATCCGTCATCATCATCCACTGTTGGAGTTGCAGGGGATGCTACGAGGATACTTGTCTTCGTTCTCATTGGAGATGCAGCGGATGCTACGATGATACTTTTCATCATCTTCCTCGTAGTCATCATCATCATCACCGTTATCATCATCATCACCCTCCTTTTGTATTTCTTATATAGAAATCAAAAGGGACGTTGTCGTCATTATCATCGTCATCGTCATCCATGCAGGGGATGCTACGATGATACTACTCCTTTTCATCGTGGAGATGCAGCGGATGCAACGCAGATGCTTTTCATCATCTTCCTCATAGTCATCAGCATCATCATCCTTATCATCATCGCCGTGATCATTGTCATCGTCATTCGGAACAAGCCAGCCACGGCCTGCCTCCAAGCCGCTGCAGTCAGATATCATAGCATAACATACATGCACACATACGATTACATACCATTGCAGTACATTACCATACATTAGTACATGCATACATAGCATGCACGTACGCACACACACACATACCTACATGCATACAGAAATACGTGTCATGGCAGAAATGGCATACTGTGACACAACAAAACATTACATATATACATGCACACATTACATTACATTGCATTGCATTACATTACATTGCATTGCATTACATTACAAACATGCATACATTACACACATACATTACTTACACACATACTTACACACATACATACAACACATACAATACAATACAATACATTACATACAGACATGCATACATACATACATTACATTTCATTGCGTTACATTACATTACATTACATTACATACACACATACACACATACACACATACATTACAGACATACACACATACATACATTGCATTACATGACATACGAACATACATACATACACTGCAATACATGACATTACAATACAACACATTCCATTTTATACATACATACATACACACATTACATTACATTACATTACATTACATTACATACATACATAGTTACATGACATTACATTACATGACATCATATTTCATTACATTACGTGTATGCATACATACATACACACATACATACATACATTACATGACATTACATGATGTTACATTACATTACATGACATTACATTACATTACATGTACCATTACATTACATTTACTATCTCATACCACTTGCCATTACCAATGCCATTTCCATTACCACTACCATTACATTACATTACATTGCAGCACATGACATACATGACATACATGATCCACATACATACCACACATACCATACATCCCATACATACCAGACATACCACACATACCATACATACCATACATACCATACATACCGCACATACCACACATACCATACATACCATACATACCATACATACCACACATACAATACGTACGTACATACATACATACATACATACATGCATACATACATACATAAATACAATACAATACATACATAGATGCATACATTACATACATACATACATACATACATGCATACATACATACATAAATACAATACAATACAATACAATACAATACATACATAGGTGCATACATTACATACACACATACATACATACATACATACATACATACATACATACATACATACATACATACATACATACATACATACTCACACATACATACATACATACATACATACATACATACATACACACATACATACATACATACATACATACATACCATCATACATACATAAATACCATCATACTTCTACATACATACATACACACACATACATACATACATACTTACTTACATACATACATGTATATATTCAATACATACACACATGCATACATACATACACACATACATACATACATACTTACATGTGTATACACACATACATACAGAAAGGCAAGCGATCAATCAAACGGGATCACGGACAGGCGCATAGGCAGGAGAGGAAAAAAGTCAAGCAGCCGCACAGGAAGGCAAGCTATCAGGCAAGCTATCAGGCAGGCAGGCAGGCAGGCAGGCAGGCAGGCAGGCAGGCAGGCAGGCAGGCAGGCAGGCAGGCAGGCAGGCAGGCAGGCAGCTAGGGCCTAGGAAGACAACAGGCCAGCCGCCAACCGCCAAAAATAGGGGAGGGGTCTTGCCCAAACGGGAGGGGTCGTGCCCGGAAGCACCGACAAAAATCAGCCCACGTCTCCGCATCATCCAAACCGGCGCAAACGTGCAAAACCCACAAACAGAAAACAGCCCGAAGTAAGGCCGGAGCGGTACCTGGGAGCACCGTTCGGGTTGGACAAAAACACAGAAAAAACACCTCCGGGAGCCCTCAAGACCAAAAGGCTCAAAACAAAAAGACTGCGGCAATTCACTTTACGGGGGTTATCCCCGGGGGGTCGGGAGTTTTAGCGACCGGGGGCTATGCAAAAACCAAATGCATCACCAGTCATCATCCCCCATCAAACCCCCCCTGCCAGAACAGAGGAGAACACAAGAGACGGTTTCAAGGCCTGCGCACGCGTACGCGGATCAATCTCCGCGCAACCCCGGCCATGGTGTATCCTCGGGTCAATCCCTTCGGATCGCGTGCTCAGGGCATGAAACTGTCTCTTCTGATCCCCCTCTTCTAGCAAATGAAAGTCAACCTCAGAACAACACTCCCTTCGCACGGCGCCTGCAGTACGACGGCGCGCTCTCGATTCTGCGTTCCACCGCGTGAAGCAGCTCCAGGGGTCATATCCCAATAGGCCGGCAGGCCGGCAGACAGACGCGCAAGCAAGAAAGCACGCGGACAAGCCATCGCCCGGGCAGGAAGCAAGCGAGGAAACAAGAAAACCGGCAGGGCAGGCTGGCAGGACAGCGCGCAGGCAGGCAACAGGCAAGCAAAAAAGCAGGCGCGCAACAGGCGCCAGGCAGACAAGCAGTCGCACAGGAAGGCAAGCGAACAGACATGGTGTCGGGTGGCAAGTTGTGATCTTGACGCACAGCGGGCGGCGGGTGTCGGCGGCTATGATGTCTGACACTCCGTGCTGTGATGTCTGCGCGCGGTGATGTCTGACATTTGGGTGTCTGACTTTGTGCTTGGATGTCTGAATTTCTCTTCGCTGTTTCAACATCACCCCACTCAAAGCAGCACCCTGTAGATACGGTTTTCCAAACAAAGAATTTTCCGACCAGCTTTTTGGGAAGCAGAATGAACCCTCCAAACCACCCCAGCGCCTATTTATTTGGGCCTTTCAACCCAATAACTTTCTGCTGGGGAACGATTGAGGGCACGGCCTCCCGCTGGGGCTCTCAGACCGCCAAAAACGGCTGGCCATGAGCCAGCGCGTCCCGCTTCAGCTCCGCAATCTCGAAGCGCCGCACCGTGGCGCATCGGACAGGCGCAAAACGCCGATCTGTCTGTGTGTGTGTGTGTCTGTGTGTGTGTCCGTTTTTGGGAAGGAAGTCCCCAAAAAAGGAAAGAAACCCAGGCACATACAGGAACGTCGCAAAAAAAGGAAGGGACACACTGCCAACGCCCGAGATCCCCAAAAAAGAAAAGAAACACCCCCAAAACGCAGCCAAGTCTCCGCAGACCCCGTGCAGCCCGAGCACCGCAGACCTCGGGGTCTACCTCAGAGACCAGCATACAGGCAAGTCCCCAAACAAAAAAAATTAACCACTACCAATAGGCAGCCCGAATATCCGCAGACCCCGCAGTTGCCTCAGAGGCCGACATACCGGAAAATCCAAAAAATGCAAAGGAACGCTGCCCAAAAAGGAGAGAATCTCGGGGTCTACCTCAAAGGCCAACACACAGGACAGGGGGCGGCGCCGGGGGCCTTCCGGGGTAGCATGTCGCCGCTAGGCAATTAGCCTGCTAGCTATAGGGGCTGCGCCCGGGTGCTGCCGACCCTCGCCGCTTGGTCGTGACGCGCCGCCTAGATCCGGCACCTCTGCATCACCAGCTGTTTTGCTTGCCTGTGGGAAACCCTCGCAAAACATCGCGTATATGCAGGGTTTAGGCCCCGTAATTCTGCGGAGGCTAAATTGAGTACGATCTGACTGTAATTTCTGCGGAGACTAAAATTGGTTACGATCTCACAGTAATTCAGCGGAGACTAAAATTGACGCGATCGGACCGAAAATTCTGTGGAGACTAAGATTGATGACGATCTGACCGTAATTTCTGCGGAAACTAAAATTGATGACGATCTGACCGTAACTCTGTGGAGATTTAAATTGATGACGATCTGACCGGAATTCTGCGGAGACTAAAAAAAGATGACGATCTACCTTCACTGATTTCGATATGACCGTAATTCTGCGGAGACTAAAACTGATCACGATCTGACCGAAAATTCTGCGGAGAGTAAAATTGATGACGATCTGACCGTAATTTCTGCGGAGACTAAAATTGATTACAATCTGACCGTAATTCTGCGGAGACTAAAATTGATTACGATCTGACTGTAATTCTGCAGAGACTACAATTGATGACGATCTGACCGTAATTGTTGCGGAGACTAAAATTGATGACGATCTGACCGTAATTTCTGCGGAGACTAAAATTGATGACGATCTGACCGTAACTCTGTGGAGACTAAAATTGATTACAATCTGACCGTAATTCTGCGCAGACTAAAACTGATTACGATCTGACCGTAATTCTGCGGTTACAATTGATGACGATCTGACCGTAATTCTGCGGAGACTAGAGTGGATTACGATCTGACCGGAATTCTGCGGAGACTGAATTTGATGACGATCGGACCGTAATTCTGCGGAGACCACTTATGATAGTTGATTTCTGTGTTGTTTCATTTGTTCATATTTTTCATCGTTTTTCGCCAAAATATTGCAGTCATCATGAAGTTGTTGACGATCTGACCGCAAATGCGGGTTTTTACAAAATTTGACAGAATTTGACAAACAATGTCAAAAGGTGTTATTTTCCTGCAGTGAAAATTGATGACGATCTGAATGTAATTTTTGGGGACGTCATAAAAGTTGATGACGATCTGACCGTTATTTACGCGGACGTGATGCAAATTGATGACGTCCTGACTGTTTTTTGAGGGGCCGCGATAAAAATTGATGACGAGCTGACCGTAAGTCTGCGGAGACTAAACTTGATGACGATCTGACCGTAATTCTGCGGAGACTAAAATTGATGACGATCTACTAAAATTTATTACACGATTTGACTGTAATTCAGCGGAGACTACAATTGATGACGATCTGACCGTAATTGTTGCGGAGACTAAAATTGATGACGATCTGACCGTAATTTCTGCGGAGACTAAAATTGATGACGATCTGACCGTAACTCTGTGGAGACTAAAATTGATTACAATCTGACAGTAATTCTGCGGAGACTACTTATGATAGTTGATTACTGTGTTGTTTCATTTGTTCATATTTTTCATCGTTTTTCGCCGAAATATTGCAGTCATCATGAAGTTGTTGACGATCTGACCGTAAATGCGGGTTTTGACAAAATTTGACAGAATTTGACAAACAATGTCAAAAGGTGTTATTTTCCTGCGCAGATGAAAATTGATGACGATCTGAATGTCGTTTTTGGGGACGTCATCAAAGTTGATGACAATCTGACCGTTATTTTCGCGGACGTGATACAAACTGATGGCGGCCTGACCGTAATTTGACGGGGACGCGGTAAAAATTGATGACGATCTAACCGAAATTTCTGCGGAGACGAAAATAGATTACGATCTGACCGTAATTCTGCGGAGACTAAAATTGACGATCTGACCGTAATTCTGCGGAGACTAAAATTGATGATGATCTGACCGTAGTTCTGTGGAGACCAAGATTGATGATTATCTGACCGGAATTCTGCGGAGATGCGCAATTGATGACGATCTGACCGTAATTCTGCGGCGATTAAAATTGATGACGATCTGTCCGTAATTTCCGGGGACGTGATAGAATTGTGAACGATCTGACCGTCATTTTGGGGATGTGATAAAAAATTGTGCACGATCTGACCGTAATTTCCGTGACAATCCGGCGATCACTTCTGCGGAATGACGATCTGACCGTATTTTTTTTTTGGGGGGGGGTGAGAAAATTTGTGAACGATCTGACCGTAATTTCTGCGGAGAGGTAAAATTGATGACGATCTGACCGTAATTCTGCGGAGAGGTAAAACTGATGACGATCTGACCGTAATTCCGCGGAGAGGTAAAATTGACGATCTGACCGAAATTCTGCGGAGGGGTAAAATTGATGACGATCTGACCGAAATTCCGCGGAGAGGTAAAATTGATAACGATCTGCTCGTAATCGGACCGTCGTTCTGCGGAGACTAAAATTGAGTACGATCTGACCGGAATTCTGCGGAGACTAAATCTTAATTACGATCTGACCGTACCCTAGGGACCCAAGACCGGCCTTTGCAAAGACCCCAAATTTCCAGGAACCAAACCTGACCCCTCGAAACTTGAGGTTGTTTGTTTCGGACAGTCCGCCAAAGACCCGTGCGCAAAGAACACCCATGGAGACAGTACTGGTAACTATTCGGAATTTGCAGGCATCCGCCCCTGCGTTTCTCGTGACTAGGTCTCAGGCCTCACGGAGTTTAAATATCATACGCGGAATGCATGTTCCATGTGCATGTGGATGTGCGGCCTTCCATCATAAAATGGTATTGCGTACACATTATTTATACACACATCAATGTATACACATACACATATGCATACATATGCATACATATGCATATATAGAGAGATTGTTAACCAGCAAGCAAACAAATAGCGATAACATGAGTCCAGTTGTGTTGCAAATGTTGCGCCATATGGCCGCTTTGCCGCCGAGTACGCCCATACATCAAAATCAAAACTTAGTCAAGCTCTGCCCATAGCACGACGCCCACCAAAACCAAATCAGTTGTCCGGAGCTCAACTTCAGGCGCAAGCGTGACGGAAGAGTCAACCACAGAAGTTGCCTGACAGGTCGCGGACTAATAAGCTGCCGAACACATTAAATTGAGATAAGTTCCAAACGTATTTAACATAGCCCTTTCGGCACACGCATCGTGAGAACATAGTCAAGTAGCAGTGTCGTAAGCTTGAACCGGTTTGAGTGGTTAAGCTCTAGGACGGAACACGCTCAAGGCGCTCGATGGGTAAGAATACGGAGACGCTTCCATTGCCTATCGATCTGATACGAAAATCTACAGCCGAGGTAAAGTTGTCACCTTGCTTACAAGTACATATTTTCTAGGCCTGCGGCCTCTAGCGGCTTCGCCTCTTTGAAGTTCTACCATGTCATGTCATGTTTTTTGTATGAGAAACGTATCCTGTGCTATGATATGGCTGGTTAGGTTATTGTTGTTGCCCGCCCAGCCCCAGATGATGCCGGGGATGCCAGCTTTCTGGGGCCCAGCCGGGCCCCAACCCAGAAGGCTGTCATGGGGTCGCGCACGCGCGCGCGCCAGAGGCCCCACGCAAGCCAGCCCGGAAACGCATATGCAACAAAACACACTAAATAGCAGTCGCGCGCGCGCACGCCAGAAGGCCCGAAAACCAACGGGAAAACCAGGACCGCGCAGCACGCGAGCCAGCCGCAGCAAAAGCAGGACAACAGCCCAACGCTCAGCGAAGCAGTTTTTGGCGGTATTTACAGCGTTTTGTACAGCGAGGACCCAGCATCGACGGCATGCCCGGCAGCGCTTGGCGCCAAAATGCGCAAAAATGAGCCTCGCTTATATCCCTCCGATACCTTCTAAAAAACAGTGCTTCATGGGTTGAGAGGCTTTTTGGAAGGAAGTCTTGATGATGCAGACCAAGCCCCGCTGAAGCATCACCCAGGCCCAACCCCAGACCCTGATGATGTCAGCCACATTCAGATCGTAACCAATTTTAGTCTCCGCAGAATTACGGTCAGATCGCAGTTGCATTTAGTCTCCGCAGAAATGCACACCTAGGGACCCAAAACTTTCATATTTTGCGGTCTTGGCAAAGACCCCAAAATTCCAAGGAACCAAGCCTGAAACCTCCAAAATTTGAGGTTTTTTTGTTTGGGACAGTCCCCGTGCGCAAAGAACACCCGTGCATTCTCGCGACTAAGTTTCAGGCTTCACGGGGTACACACATTTTAAAATCATACACGGAATGTATGTTGCGTATGCATGTTGATGTGCGGCCTTCCATCGTAAAGGAGTATTGCATGCGCATTATATATATATATATATATACACATGTATACACATACACATTTGCATGTGCATATATAGATTTTCAACCGGCAAGCAAACCTCTTTGCCGAGTATGCCTATGCATCAAAACCAAAACTTAGTCAAGCTCTGCTAATGTATAGTTGTAGCTCGCACAGCTGCAACGGGTCAGCCAGGCCGAAGTCATGAAACAGATCTATAGCCGCAAGACACATCGCCGTGTTAGTTGGAATATTGGGGTGCACACCTGTACGAGTGGCTTAACATCCATCGCGCCCCTCGTGTGAAGCAAAAACCTACCATACCACGACGCCCGCAAAAACAAAATCAGTAACTCAATTGCATGCGCAAGCGTGATTGAAGAGTCACTCACAGAAGTTGCCTGACAGAGCTCAAAAACGACGCGCGTCATAAGGGCCCTTACAACGCGTTTCGAATTTGACCGGTGTTGGCCTTGGCCGGTACACCACAGTACACACATAACATACAAACATGCATTAACTACATACATTACATGACATCCATCGTGAGAACATAGTCAAGTAGCTATTTGTGGGGGTGTCACAAGCTTGGACTGGTTTGAATGGTTAAGCTCGAGGACGGAACATGCTCAAGGCGCTTGTTGGGTAATTAAGAATACGGGAATCATGCTTCCATTGCCTATCGATCTGACTCAGTAATCTGCAGCCGAGGTAGCAAAGTTGTCACCTTGGTTGTAAGTATACACTTGCTTTCGGGAAGAGTCTTCTTAGCTTTAGTTTGTCTTGGCAAAGCAAAAGCTATCTAACTCGACGAAGCATGTGTTGTTGAAGCAGAGCCGAAAGCGGCAATTGTGATAGCGACCCTGAAAAATGCATGTTTGATAATGACCCGTATTATGGCTCGCGCCTGGGCGTGGTCCCCAATTTGACCATTTAAATCGATTACGAATTGCGCAGCCTTTGTTTCAAGATTTGGTCATAGTTGGCCTAAGTCTCCTGAGCCTTCTGGAGTCTAAACGCCTTCGATACTATAACCAGCATGTCAAGCCATCCACGTAGTTTCCGCCAATTTCGCACAAGCTAAGCATCTACCGATATACTGCCTGTGTTGACCCGGGCTGTTCAAAAGTGACAAGTCCAAGCTGAGCTATCAAACAAAGACATTACGAATAGTATGGTTCCTGTTTGAACGTTGTGAACGTGACGCCTGACAACCTCACTAATCAGCGTTGTAGAGAAATAAGGCAAGTTCGAGGTTGCGCCGTAAACCTTTGTTGGGTAGAAAGTAAAACAACCGTCAAAGCGAGGCCACTGTCTTATTATTGGACCACCTTTTTACAACGTCAGATACTGGGGAACCATAAGCAAAGGCTCGTAGCCTTGAAGCCTCATAGATTATGCGCGGGAATCAGGTGCGTGAACTATACACACGCAATAAAAGGCCATCCGCCGCTAAAACAAAGTGAGCACGAGTATCGCACGTGTGTCTTGCTTGTGCGCCTCGAGCGGATAGTCCATGTCCATGAATGGGCTTCGGCGTCGCCCATTTGCTAGGATGAATGAATGAATGGATGGATGAATGAGTGGATGAATGGGTGCTGAACGGATGAATGAATGAATGAATGAATGAATGAATGAATGAATTAATGAATGAATGAATGAATGAAAGGAATGAATGAATGAATGAATGAATGAATGAATGAATGAATGAATGAATGAATGACGTGACGTGACGTGACGTGACGTGACATGACATGACATGAATGACATGAATGAAGGACATGACATGAATGAATGAATGAATGAATGAATGAATGAATGAATGAATGAATGAATGAATGAATGAATGAATGAATGAATGAATGGATGGATGGATGGATGGATGGATGGATGGATGGATGAATGAATGAATGAACGAACGAACGAGGAAATAAATGAATGAGTGAGTGAGTGAGTGAATGAAGTGAATGAATGAATGAATGAATGAATGAATGAATGAATGAATGAATGAATGAAGGAAGGAAGGAAGGAAGGAAGGAAGGAATGAATGAATGGATGGATGGATGGATGGATGGATGCATGAATGAATGCATGCATGAATGAATGAATGAATGAATGAATGAATGAATGAATGAAAGGAATGAATGAATGAATGAATGAATGAATGACGTGATGAATGAATGAATGAATGAATGAATGAATGAATGAATGAATGAATGATGAATGAATGAATGAATGAATGAATGAATGAATGAATGAATGAACGAATGAATGAATGAATGAATGCATGAATGAATGAATGAATGAATGAATGAATGAATTAATGAATGAATGAATGAAATGAATGAAATGAATGAAATGAATGAAATGAATGAAATGAATGAAATGAATGAATGAATCAACTGAATGAAATGAATGAAATGAATGAAATGAATGAAATGAATGAAATGAACGAAATGAACGAAATGAACGAAATGAACGACATGAAATGAACGAAATGAAATGAACGAAATGAACGAAATGAACGAAATGAACGAAATGAACGAAATGAACGAAATGAATGAAATGAATGAAATGGAATGAAATGGAAGGAAATGAACGAAATGAACGAAATGAACGAAATGAACGAAATGAATGAAATGGAATGAAATGGAAGGAAATGGAAGGAAATGGAATGAAATGGACTGAAATGGAATGAAATGGACTGAAATGGACTGAAATGGACTGAAATGGAATGAAATGAAATGAAATGAAATGAATGGAAATGGAAATGAAGTGAATGGAAATGGAAATGGAAATGGAAATGGAAATGGAAATGGAAATGGAAATGGAAATGGAAATGGTAATGGGAATGGGAATGGGAATGGGAATGGGAATGGGAATGGGAATGGAAATGGAAATGGAAGGAAAGGAAAGGAAAGGAAACGAAAGGAAACGAAAGGAAACGAAAGGAAAGGAAAGGAAACGAAACGAAACGAAACGAAACGAACGAACGAACGAACGAATGAATGGATGGATGGATGGATGGACGGATGGATGGATGAATGGGAATTCAACGATTGAAATGAATGAATGCACTGACTGAATGAGTGAGTGAGTGAAGGAAGGAATGAATCAGCCAGTCACTCAATCAATCAATCAATCAATTAATCAGTCAATCAACCAAGCAATCAAGCAACCCGAAGAAACAAACACAAAACAAACAAGCCAAACAAACAAGCAATCAAGAAAACATGAATCAAACACACACACACAAACAAGCAAGCAAGCAAGCAAGCAAGCAAACCATCAAACAAACAAACAAACAAGCAAACAAGCAAACAAGCAAACAAGCAGTCAATCAAGCCAAAAACACACAAACAAGCAAGCAAGCAAGCAAGCAAGCAAGCAAGCAAGCAAGCAAGCAAGCAAGCAAGCAAGCAAGCAAGCAAGCAAGCAAGCAAGCAAGCAAACAAACAAACAATCAAACAACACAGAACAAACAACCAGCAAACAAACGCCACACAACTAACAATTGACAACAGCGACAGCAGCAACAACAGCAAGCGCCAAGCTAAAGGAACGAACAAGAACGAACGCCAACCGTTGAAAATGACAAGTTGCCAACAAAGCCCGACAAAATCCGACAAACACCGACAAAAGCCGGCAAGCCGACAAAAGCCGACAAGCCGACAACAACCGACAAAAGCCGACAAAAGCCGACAGAATCCGTCAAGAGCGCGAAACTGGCCCAAGATGACAAAGCTTTTAACAAACTGTTCCCCCACATTCTGTCCCCAAACTCATTTTAATGAGTACGCCTGCAGCCTAAGTGGCAGGTTAGTGGCGGGGATTGAGGTTGTTTATCATAGTTCTGTGCGTGTTGTTGCTGCGTCTACCGCGGCCACCAAAGCATTGCAAAGGCATTTCCCGTAGATGTCGGCCCCGCGCTTTGGTGCGGCGTCGCAGGCTTGGACGTTGCCGCTGCTGTCCTTACCTTGCTCAGCCGCGCGCGTAAAGACAAGCGTCGCTCCAGTTTCTTTTTGCCAGATTCTCCACCGAGCAGATGTGCGTTGCAAAGACCGACTGGGTTTGCGAGCAGGGCTTGCGGTGTAGCGGCAGCTCCCGCGTCTAGTTTCCAAAAGTTTTCGCTGGAGCAACGTATGTGCGCGGCGCAGCTTCCGTGTCTGTTGCCTGTGGCTCAAGACCTGTTCAATGTTGCGTCTCTTGCGCGCGCGGCAGTGATCGAAGAGCTCAAGCTGCTCTTGTTTCGGAATGGAGTTCATGAAGATATCCCCACCTGGCTAGGTCCCGCAAGGCTGCCTTGAGGTCAAGCAGATAACATTGCGCAGCTGCAGCAAGTGTGGAACGGTGCCAATGAGACGGCCAACCCTGCTGGTGGAGGTTCGCGGTGCGTCGCAGCTGTGCGTGCTTCTCCCGGAGACGCACGGCGGAAGCAGCGCCGTGTTCTTTCGCAGCGCAAGCGCCCGTTGCACTGCGGTTCTTGGAGACCTACTCTGCCTGGAAGGCTGGCCAGTTTCCACTTTTTTAGGAGGCGCTGGCTTGGCGACATGTGGCAACCTGCTTCGCACGAGCCTTTCTTCTGGCGGTATGTCGGTGGGGACAAGCGCGCGCAATTTCGGCGCAGGTGTGCTTTGTTGCGTGTTCGCCGTGTCGCCCGGCGCTCCCACGCTATGCTTGCCACCAGTCATCAGGCTGACGCTGGACACTGTAAGCCAAGTTGCAGAAGGGAGGCTTCTCGATGGCATTTTTCAAGAGAAGAGGCAAGTGTGTTGCGCAAGGCGACGTGGGGCGGCCCACCTTCTGGCACCGATTTTCATTGACGCCTTGCTTGGCAGATTTTGGTCCTGTTACCCAGGCCATTCGCTTGCGGCTGGCAACCTCAGGAGCAACATGCTGGTTTGAGCGTGTCGAAACCAGGCGGATGGCGGCACACGGGTAGGCGCTGCGTGCTGGGAAGGTGGTCGTTTTTGAACGCGTGTTTTGGCTCGTTTTTGAACGCGTGTTTTGGCTCGTTTTTGAACGCGGTTTTGCTCAAGTGCATGTGATTTGCAGCAGCACGGCCATTTTCCAAGTGTCCATGCACACCACGATGAGGCGCACGAACACGCACCACGATGCACGTGTAGCACATGGATGGCGCCGTGCTTTTGGGAGACAATCGTCAACTGTAGACCCGGGAGCACAAAGCACAAGGAACGCAAAGCGACATCATCATCATCACCATCATAATCATCATCGTCGTCAACATCATCATCATCATCATCATCATCATTACCATCATCGTCAACATCGTCATCATCACTACCAACAACATCACCATCATCACCATCAACATCATCATCACCATCATCAACATCACCACCAACATCTATATCATCATCATCATCATCAACAACACCGTCAACATCACCATCATCACCATCATCATCATCATCATCATCATCATCACCATCATCATCACCATTATCATCATCATCAACATCACCATCATCAAAATTATCATCAACATCGTCAACATGAACATCATCACCATCATCATCATCATTAACAACATCATCACCATTATCAACATCAACGTCGACATCACCATCATCATCGACATTATCAAAGCCATCGCCATCGACATCCTCATCGGCAACATCAATATCATCATCATTAACATCATCACCATCATCATCAACATCATTACCGTCATCATCATCATTATCATCATCATCATCAACATCATCATCATCATCAACATGGTCAACATAATCATCATCATCATCATCATGACCATCATCATCAACATCGTCATCATCGCTACCAACAACACCGCCATCACCACCAGCGCGCAGTCGCACGGTCACGCAGTATGAGGCGAACGTAACTGCCCCACCCCATCCCCCCCCCTCAGGACGCAGTCGCACGGTCACGCAGCAAGAAGCGAACGTAACTGCCCCACCCCACCCCCCCCCCCCCCAGCCCCAACACGCAGTTGCGCCGCCGCGCAGTAAGCGGCGATCGCAATTCCAGGAGGCTCCGATTCGCAAGTTACTTTGGCCGTATGAGCTAAGGAGGCTTTTTGTGTCGCGAGGACAAGATAACTCAGAGCTTGAAATTTCACGAGTTTTCACGGCTTTTTCACGGAGTAGTAGCGGCCTTTCAGTTTCCCGCGCGAGTTATTACGGCCGTTAGACCGAGCTTTCACGGCTTTACGGGGGCCAACGAGCGCAAGTCGCCGAGGACATCTTAGCTCAAAAAGCCAAGGTAACTTGGGACTCGGAGCCTCCTGGCCCCCCACCCCACGGGTGCCGCAGGATAGCCCCCCCATGTGTTCGAAAATGACCCACTCTGTGTTCGAAAATGATCCAGGACATCGGTGTTCGAAAATGATCCAAAATCGGTGTTCGAAAATGATCCCCCTCCCCTGCGTGCTGGCCTTCCTGTAGCGCAACTGCTTGACCCCCTCCGAAAGCAACCTTGATGCCAAAGTGCGCGCTTGCAAACAGCTCGAGTTTCGCACGCCATTTGCAAAAAAGTAGGTAGTGAGTGACGCGCTGCGTTGCCTGGCGCACGCGCACGTTCAACACTTGTGACTGAACAGTAACGATTTGAGTAACAAGAACACCAACCTAACAAAACAAGACAGGAGGGGAAGGAGTGTCTTTCACAGGAAGAGCAGCTTCTTCTATTCCCTTGCCCTTGCTGTGCAATTGCAAAACATAACTTGCGCTGGTGGAGGCAAGCCGACTGAAGGTTTTTCGGCGCGCACGGCCAGGAAGGCCGCCCGGGATCGGCCTTTGAACCTGGGGGAGGCGAAGGAGCTGCTAAAGGTGGGGAGGCGAATCGTTTGACTCAGACGGGTTCCGTCCTGCAAGCAGGTTTCTTCAGTTGCTTGTCCTGTAGTATGTTTTTTCGTCAAGCCTCTTTTAGCTAAACCTTGAGGCACGGTCAGATTCTTGTCCTCTGAGGCCTATTCCAACTTTTTTTGATTCGGGTTTCGGCAGGTCTTTCGATTTGAGCTTGTTGCGCCTTCTGCCTGTTTGCATGTTTCGGGCCTTGTCCTTGTGACCCACCACGCCCTGCCTTTTCGTCTTACCTACCTCGTGTCCCGGCTCCCGCTGTGCCTTTTGCAGGCTTTCCGTGAGATCGCCAGCTCCAAGGCGGGAGACACGACCAGAAACCAGCTGATTCAGTGATACGGCTTCGCGCCCGCATGAGCGTGCGCCCCTTGGAGCGATGTAGGGTAGCCATGTGTGCAGAAGCATTCGCTGCATGTGGGTTGCGCGGCGAATCATGGAGTGTTGGTGGCTTCATCATCACACAGCAGCGCTGCCATGAAAGGAGTGTCGGTGACACCGCCGCTCTTCAGGAGGAAAGGGGCAAGGTAGCAACCCTTAAACTCGCGAGGCCAAAGAATTGCCGAAAGTGGCGTCAAGGACGACGTTCCGTTCTCCTGGAGGTTCAGACCCAGGCTGTGGCGAGAACTCAGCCGTGACCCCCAAGCTGCGCCACATTCTGGCCCAGCAGGCGAAGAAATCAGCATCCGTCATGTAGGGGGGAGGGGGCAAGAGGACAAGCCCTGAACAACAAGAATGGGCAGGCGCTGAGACACAAAAGCAAAGGCTGCAGCGAACGCAAAAAGAAATCAAAGTCCTACGGCCAACACGTACCAAATCCCTGCTAGACACCAAGCGCCCGCAACACGCAAAAGAAAGAAGCGTGTGTTACGTTTACGTTGTAGGAGCCAACAGGCGCGAAATTCTGGCCGGGAGCCAAGTCCTTGCTGGAGACCGAAGGAACTGGGGGTACAAATTCAGGACGCGGGCAAAGAAATGTCTACATTTCTGGGAGCCCAAAGCTCCCAAATTCTTCTGGACACTACTCCATAAAATAGGCGACACCGCGGCACAAAGTCAAAGGAGCCGAAGCAGGCAAACACCTCCTACAGTGCAGATGCAGCGGGCACTTCTTTCTTTGCCTGATGTTTCCCCTTTGAATGTGCGCCGCGGTGTCCGCGTCTTCGAGTTGCGCCCAGAACTTGAACGGGCGGCCTACTTGCTATGTAGTTGGCGAACTTATGCGACTTGCTAAGCCACTTGCAAGTTGCCTAACTTGAGTTAGTAAGTCCGCTAAGCCTGACTTTGCAGATTTACAACCTGGCTAAGTCCACTTGGCGAGTTAGAGGACTTAGCCAATGACTTAGAACTGCTCAGCATCTGCTCAGCATCTGTATCTCAGCCCCATCTCAGATAACAATGTAAAATCTGAATTTGAACTACATATTTTCTTTACCCGTTTGGCTTAACTTGAACTTGCTGGTGTTCTTATCCTCTTGTTTGTCCATCGTAAAAAGTTTTATAGCTGTTTTTGGGATAACCTGCAAGCGTTGCAACATGTACAGTCCTATAGCTAATGTTTTTTTTTGTCTTTCGCTTCGCCCATGTACTTACTGTTTGCCATTGCCAGTTTTCGACTGACTTGACTAACCGTGTGCTTGTTCTATTTCATTTCAAGCGTTGCACCCCAAGCAAAACTAGGTAACGTGTAATGATGAGCGGGGTCGCAACCGTAGTGTTCCCTACGCCTAAAGTTTTCAAAAACATCCGTCAATAATAGAACCTCTGTGTACGATAAAGCTCGTCATACTGCCCGAGCGTCCTCACGCCGAAGTGCTTCCAGACCTTATCGCCGACGTGTTCCTTGCTCAATTGACTGTAAAAGCTTTTTTTGGGTGGCGAAGCCCTTTCCTTAAGACTATCAAAACCATCAAAGTAGTCATAAAAATAAATATCCTTGCCAGCCCAAATCTCCACAAGCTTTAGCACAGGGATTTCTATCATTGTGTCTGAAATTCTTTTCCAGTTCTCACGCTTCTCAACTTGACGAACTTCTCCAAAGGAGACGCCGAGATTCTGAAACTGTCCTTGAAACAATTTAAAACCAAAGCTGGTAAACTTCTTACTGTTCTGAGCGATGCAGTCTCTTTAAAAATATGGTTAAGCTCTTGTTATTGGTTAGGTGACGTCTTAGTTTTGAAGATTATGAAGAAACACCTGGATTTTTAAAATTCCTCATGCTAAAACGTAGATTGCACGCTTGACAAGTTGATTCTTTCTATAAATCTGTCCATATAACCCTCGCCTTTGTATAAGTAAGGCTCGCTGCTTCCACAGTCATGGCACTGGCTACGTTAGTCATGAAACCACGCGCGCGGTGATTTTGATGCGATGTCGTTTCGCTTTTGCCGATTTGCTCTTAGCATCAACGGGCACGGTCAAACACCCAAGGCCGGCGTAGACGACAAGAGGCGAATTGAGCTTCTTGAGTGCTTTAGTTTCACCAGTTTGTGGCGTTGCAGACGGTTTCCGCCGTTAGGAACGTGTTTTTTTGGGGTTGTGTTGAAAAGTTGTTATGATTGGATACCATGGAGCAGGTCCTACATTCATGTTTCGCTATTTTCTTTTGTTGGCTGACTTCCCGTCAACTTATCATAGCTCTTGATGGACTTAGCGTCATCCTCCAGTTTCATCAAATCAACCTTATGCTGTGCTTGTGGTTTCTCGCTGCTTTTGTCTAAAAAATAGTTTCAGTGTTGGTGTCAGGACGATGTTTCTCAAACCGCTCAATCTCATCGTTAGTCACCATGCCCCACTCGGTGAGTTTGTCATCCACATATTTCTTGTAACAATACACAGCGTGGATGTGTGGGTTTCTGAAAAGGACCCCCTCAGTCCTTGCTTCTGGTATTTTAAGTATGATGCACCCTTCATTGCCTGTGACTTACTGTCACTTGCGGAGTGTTAGGTGAGGCCTCCTGCTCAGTGAGGAGGACCTCCTTTCAAAAATGCTTACTGTTCATCAGTGATTTTGGTCTGCAATCGCTTGACGCAATCCAGGAAGGGTTTCCCACTTGCTGTAGTTTGATGAAATTAGCACCTTTCATTCAAGACAGTGCTTTCTGTATCTGTCGTCCCTCAGCGCCTCCTTAAGCTTCGTGCTCAAACCTTTGAGACAGGTTTGTTCTGACCGTGTTTGTAAGTCTTATCGCCTATTTTGAGTCTTTGTGGTTGTTCCCTTCTTTTTGTATTAGTTCGCCTTGTTGGCTTTTTAGAGCGTAACTTGCAAGTCTTGTTTCTGACGTACTAGCGTAGCACTTTTATTTTATATAATGTGTTTCTCTTTCAGCAGTTTTTGGGCAAGGTTGCCTGTTGGAGAAAACAGGTTGTGGACTCAACATGGGCGCATTCATCTTACTAACTGATTTTCGGATGAATGAGTTTATGCTTCATGGAGGGAAAGTTTTCTTTCCATTGCGCACAGCAGCTTGTCCAAAAGGACGCTCTAGGTTGCTCTTGTTGTTCCGAATGAACGCAACTGTTGAACGGACCACAACCCCTGTGGGTATTTCTCCTGCTGATGCTCTGCTCAAGTCTTCGTTTTTGCTTGGTCTTGGTTTGCCTGTTTTTCCTCTATTCGTCTCTCTTGTTCTTCTACTGATGTTCTGAGACTATTTTCGAGTTTGAAGAAGACCGGCTCGTTACTCTAGACGTTGATGATGGCGGCGGCTCTGCTTTTCTTACTGCCTCCTTTCTTTTCATCGTTGCCTTTCTATCTGTCACAATTCCAATTGATGGGCAGCTCTCGTTCTCTTCTACTTCAGTGTCCGCTTTCAGTTGCCCAACTTAGTGCCCACGTCATCTAACTTAGCAAAGAGCATCCACTAAGTGCTTAGAGCTCGCTTACTAAGTTCGGCAAGCGCTGCCCTCAGATATGGCTCGGTTCTAGCTAAGTTATTGCAGCGTGCGCGGAGAAGGGAACTTTTGTTGTCTTCCCGACACGCATGCGCGTGTATCCAGCTAAGCCGACGCGCGCTGCAAACCAATCAGGGTGTTTGGCCGCAACTGCGTGTTTTTGCAGTGCGTTTTTTCATGGATGAAAGGACATTTGGCTGGCCTTGAAAACGTTATACCTGCCACTGCGCAAAGGACACGTTTTGTGCACCGACGTTTAGCGGCGTATAGAGTCCGCTATATAGAGGCCGCTATGTTACAGTTCCTTCCCACGCAGTGTTTTAGGGGCTTGCGCGGGTCATTCTGCGCAGAGCCTTTCGCTGCGCGCCGGGCGCCAGAACAAGATGCTGCACGTGGTGTTTAACACGGGGCGGGTCTACACACGTGAGAGTTTGTGGCGGCGTGCTGCCACCATCAACGCGGGGCCAAGCCTCTGTGACAGGTTTTAGTGCCCCAGGGCCACCAAAAAAGAAGCACGAAGCAAAACTTAGCGCGAAACAACCTTTAGTAGGCTTGGCCGATGGCTAAACAAACTTTAGCGCCCACGCCGCTAAACCACTAAAAGGAAACTTTAGCGACCAGGGGCCGCTAGACCGCTCAGCACTTCAGGGGCCCAGGGGCCGCTAAGCCACTACAGTTATAGCAAACCGCTACACAAGCACCAATTCTTCTGGGCTGCTTCTTCTGCTTTGGGCAGACTGCCCATGCAGGACGCGTAGGGGATGTGCCAGGGTGTCGGGATGTGTTGGGGTGTGTTGGTATGTGTCGTCAGATATGTCGGGATGCGTCGGGGTCGTGTGTTGGGATGTGTCGGGGATGTTGTTGGATGTGTCGGGGAGGTGTTGGGAGTGGTAGTGGAGTCGGAGCGGGGGTGCAGTTGGAGTTGAAGTTGGGGTTGCGTTGGAGTTGGAGTTGGGGTTGGAGTTGGGGTTGGTGTTGGAGTTGAGCGAGGTTAGAGTTGGAGCTGGAGTTGAAGTGGAGCGGAGCTGGGTGGAGTTGGAGTTAGAGTTGGAGTTGAGTTGGAGTTGGAGTTGGAATTGAAGTTGGGCAGTTGGAGTTGGAGTTGGGGTGGAGTGGGGGGTTGGGCGGAG
Organism: Effrenium voratum; assembly: GCA_963377175.1. Classification (NCBI taxonomy): domain Eukaryota; class Dinophyceae; order Suessiales; family Symbiodiniaceae; genus Effrenium; species Effrenium voratum. The sequence goes on from CAUJNA010000833.1 coordinate 129,917, forward strand.
TTGGACGGAGTTGGAGTTGGAGTTGGAGCGCGGGGGGGGAAGGTTGTGGGAGTGTGGCGCAGCAGTGGATGGGGTGGGGCGAGGGTGGGTTGTGGATTGGAGTGGGGGGGAGATCCGCGGCTGAGCTGCCGCGCATGCACTCACAGCCGAAGGCTTGATAAACGATCGCCAAACAACCAACAGGAGACACGGAATCCTGGCGCAGAAGGAGGCTTCCTGCGCGCATGTTTGGCGTGACCCCAAAGCCGCTGGCCGGGTGCATTTTCGAAGTTCGCCCAGCGCCAGCTAAGTTCTTACATGTAGTTGCTCAGTTCCCGCCAAGTCCGCAGCAGGTACTTATAGATACTTACGCCGTAACTCGCTAAGCCTGCTATATCCGCCAAACAGTTGTAAGCGAGGCGAACTTTTATGTTAGCCAGAGAGTCCACTTATAACATGACTTGAAGCTGGCGCTAATCTTCGAGAATTACTTCATTTTCGAGAATGTAACGTTTTTTCATTTTCGAGAATTACTTCACCGCCAACGTCTCACGCCAACTTTTCGAGAGTTACCTGACCCAACAACTTCTCATGCCAACTTCAAGTCGCGCCTCTGGAAGTACAATTGTTGTACGCGGTCCCGCTGCTCCAGCTGCAATTTGCAAGGACGAATGTAGCACGCGGAGCGTACTCCCGCAGCTTCGGCTGGAAAATCCTAACTTCGAAGTGCAAGTGTGGCACGCAGAGCGCCTCCGCAGCTCAGGCCGGGCACCTTGCGCACAGATACAAGCGCTGAGCATCTTGCGGAGAGAAACTTGCGCAGAGCGACGTGCGCAGAACAGTTTTAAGACAGATGTCCAGCCATTCGCGCGCATCAGCTTGCAGAGACAACTTGCGCGCAGCAGCCTTGAACAATAATGCAGCTTGCGCAGGCCACTTGAGTGAGAAATCGCGCGCCGCAACTTGCGCAAAGCACATTGCGCTGGGCAGTCTCGCGCGGAGCCAACTTAAAGCCAGTTGCGAAAAGTACCTTGCGCAGAGCCAAGTGTAAGAAGGTGTCTTCGCGACTGGAAGAGCGCCGCTTGGGGAAAATGCTTTCGGGCCAATGTTCCTCTAGTTCCCATTTGTGTTTTTCTTGGGGGGGAAGGGGTTGTCCCGACTTTCCTTCTTCAAGGCTGATGTAGAAAGTTTCGTTGTGGAATGGCGAATCTAAAATGGTGATGGAACACGCAGTGGATGGCTGCTAAGCTTTCTCATGTCGAGCAGGTGTTGCTGGATAAACGCGGCACACACTCGAGACGCGAAGGACTTTCAAAGAACATTGGGCAACATCCACAAGCAAGGCGCGGCCATGTGGTTGAGTTTGAGTTTGTGTTTCCTTTTGTTCAAGCGGCCTGTACGATTGCGAAGGAATGTTGCAGTATGTTGGAAGTTGGAGTTGCAGCTTTCGGCCCGGCTTGGGAATGCAATCCTACTGTGCGACGAGCCGCCCAGTTTTGAGGTTCCTTTCGTTCTTTTGCAGGAAATTATTGGTTGGTTTCTGGACGAAGGCCCGGAGGCTGTGCAGAAGATGCAGCCGATGTTTGTGGGCCAGTCCTTTAATCCCACCATGGCCCCGTCCCCGGCTCGCACGGCTGAAAGCGTTGGGAAGTGGCCTTCAGTTGACTTTTTCCAAACCAAGGCGATGTACGATTTTCCCTTGACCAACGACGGGTATCAGGACCTTGACCTGTTGCTGCGGGGATGTCCTTGCTGGACGCGGTTGTAAATTTGTTTGGCTCCACAAATCGTGTAGGTGTCTCCAGCGGCTACCAACCCGGGTGTGTGATCCGTCATGGGCAGGACTTGGCGCAGGGGATCAGCAAGCACTCCTGGAATATCCATGTGAAGGCTCAAGCGCACGAGGCGGCTGTTTTGCGGGCTTGGGCGCACTTGGGTGCTACAAGCTCAACCAAACAAGCACTTCTGGCAAAGTCTCTCACGTTGCAGGTTGAGCGCTTGCTGCGCACGCCCCCAGGGGCATTCTTCGGCATTCCTGGAGAACCTGGACAGGACTCAACAGCGCAACTGCCCGCCCACGCAGCCGTCCGTTTGCCCACCCACCCAGTCCATCCTCTGGGAGAAAGAGGAAGGAGAGAAAGAAAGCGGGGAGAAAAAGAAGGAAGGGAGGAAAGAAGGAAAGAATTAAGGCGAAAGAGAAATAGAAAGATAAAGAAAGAAGGAATGAAAGAACAAGAACAAGATAGAAATAAATCAAGAAACAAAAAAGGCGGAAGGAAGGAATAATGACAGTAAGCAAGAAGTAGATCAAGTGTGGAAGAAAGAAGGACATATTCATACAAGGGAAGAAAGCAAGAAAGAAGGAAAGAAAAGCAATAACGGAAGAAATGCATACATACATTCTCAACCAGGTCAAAAAAGCAAGGAAGGATTCAAGGAAGGAAGGAGGGAAGGAAGGAAAGAGGGAAGGAAGTAAGGAAGGAAGTAAGGAAGGAAGGAAGTAAGGAAGGAAGGAAGTAAGGAAGGAAGGAAGGAAGAAAGGAAGAAAAATAATAAATGCCGAAAAACGATAAAAAAGACAGATGGAAAACAGAAAGAAAGAAGGAAAGAAAGGCAGAATGAAAGAAAGAAAGGAAGAAGGACAGACAGAAAGAAAGAAGATACAAAGGAAGAATCAAACAATGACAAACGAAAGAAACAAACAATGGCGAAAGAAACATTTTGAAAGAATAAACGAAAGAACAAGATCAAGATCAGAACAACAACAGTTCTGCTTGCTTCTTTGTCTCTTTGCAGCTTTCTGCCTGTCTTTCCCTTTGTTTCTCTTTGCCTTCTTGTTTCTTTCTTTCGATACCCATGTCTTTAGCTCTTGACTTTGTGGCATTCGTTCTTTCTTGCGTTCTTTCCCTCGGTCGTTATAGAATGTTTCCTTCTGTTGCATCTTCACGTCTTCCTTTTTGGTTGCGTTTCTTTTCGTCGAGCGCTTCTTTCTTTCTTGAATTCTTCCTTCTTTCTTTACTTCTTTATTATTTTCTTCCTTCCTTCCTTGCTTTCCTTGCTTATTTCACTCTCAATAATTGTTTTGTATTGTGCGTTCTGTGTTGCTTGCCGTTGCTCGTTGTTTTTCTTTGTTGCTTTCTTTATTTTCTTTATTTCTTTAATCATTTCTTGTTTGTTTCGCGATCAATTTTTGTATATTTGTTTCTGCTTCGTTATTTCTTTCCTCTCTTGCTTTCTTTCTTTCTGTATTTTTTCTGTCTTTCTTTCTTTCTTTCTTTCTTTCCTTCTTGCTTTCTTTCTCTCATACTTTGTTTCTTTCTGTCTGTCCTTTTCTTATTCATCTGTGTTTGTCTTTTTGTCTTTGTTTTCTTTCCGTGTTTCTTCTTTGTTTCTGCCTTTTCGCGTCTCTGCTGCATTGCTTCCTTTCTGTCTTTCTGTCTTTTGTTCTTTCTTTCTTTCTTTCGTGCATTTTTTCATATTTCTTGCTTCCTTCCTTCCTTCCCTCCCTCCCTCCCTCCCTCCTTCCTTCCTTCCTTCCTTCCTCCCTCCCTCCCTCCCTCCCTCCCTTCCTTGACTTCCCTTGTGTTCTTCATTGTTTCTTTCTCGCGGGCTTTCGCCGCTGTTTTCTTTCTGTCAGTCGTTCTTTTTAGTTCATTTACTTCTTTCTTCCTTGTCGTTCTTGCATTGTTCTGTCTTTCTCCTTTTCTGTATTTGTTTCTTTTTGGCTTTCTTGCTTTCTGTCTCTGTTTCTTCCTGTGTGTGTTCTTCCTGTACGTATTCTTCCTGTATGTATTCTTCCTGTATGTATTTCTTTCTTTGTTTCTTTCTTTCTTTCTTGCCTTCTTTCTTTCCTCCCTTTTTGTGTTTTCGTCTTTTTCGTTCTTTATTTTCCGTCTTTGTTTCTTCTTTCCTTCTGTCTTTCTCTCTTCTTTTTCTTTCTTCCTTCGTTTCTGCCTTTCTTTGTTGACTTGCTTGAGCATGTATGTATGTCTTTCTTTCTTTCCGTTTTCTTTTCGTGGTTGCTTGTCTTTCCGGTTTTGTTCTTTCCTTCTTGCTTTCCTTCTTGCTTTCCTTCTTTATGCGAGTATGTTTTTTTTCCCTCTCTTCCTTCTTTCCATACTGCGTTTACTTATTTCTTTTCCACTTTATCTCTTCCTTCCTTCCGCACCTTCTTTGTTGCTTGCTTTTTGTTTCTTCTTTTTTTTCTTTCTTTCTTTCTTTCCTTCCTTCTTTCTTTCTTTCTTTCTTTCTTTCTTTCTTTCTTTCTTTCTTTCTTTCTTGCTTTGTGTCTTTCTTTCTTTCTTGTTCTCGTTCTTGTTCTTGATGTTGTTCTTTCATTCCTTCTTTTGCTGTGTGTTTCATTCGCTGTTGTTTCTTTCTTTCTTTCTTTCTTTCTTTCTTTCTTTCTTTCTTTCTTCCTTGCATTCTTGCATTTTTGCATTCTTGCATTCTTTCCTGCTTTCAATATGATGCTTCTCTTCCTTTGGATCTTCTTTACGTATGTCGGCCCCTTTTTCTTTCTGCCATTCTTTCTTGCTGTCGCTCTTCCTTTCTTGCTTTCTGTCTTGCTTTCTTTCTTGCTTTCTTCCCTTCTTTCTTTTTTTTTCTTTCTTTTTGCTTACTTGCCTGCTTTCTTTTCTTGTGTTTGTGTCGTTCTATATTTCTTTCCTTCTTTCTTTCTTTCTTTCTTGCGTTCTTGTGTTTGTCTGTCTTCCTTTCTTCTTCTCATTGCTTTTCAATATTTAGTTTTCTCTTTTTTCTTTCTTTCTTTTTCGCTATCTCTTTGTTCCTTTTTTGTCCTGTTCTTGTTTGTTTACTTATTTCTTTCGTTTCCTATTTCTCTTTTTATTACAGAAATGCAGGCATAGAGAACGACATGCGTAAAGTAAGAGCTGATTAAAGAAAGAAAGGAAGACAGAAAGAAAGCGATACGGAAAACAACAAAAGAGAAAGACCGAAAGGAAGGAAGAAACCCAAACATCAATCAAAAAGAAAGAACGAAATAAAGAAGCAAACCAAGAAAGAAACACAGAAACGCAGAAAGAAGGAAAGAAAGAAAGAAAGAAAGAAAGAAAGAAAGGAAGAAAAGAGCAGAACATAAAGAATGATGAAGAAACGAAGTACAACAACCAGTGAAGAAAACGCATAGATACATGGTTGAAGAAGGAAAGAAAGAAACAACAAAGTGAAGCACAAAGTGAAGAAATACATTTACAAAAGAAATGTAAGAAGGAAGTAAGAGAGGAAAGAAAGAAGGAAACAAAGAAAGACAGAAAGAAAGAAAGAAAGAAAAGAAAGAAAGAAAGAAAGAACGAAAGAAAGAAAGAAGGAAATAAACAACGAAGTAAATGAGGACAGAACGAAAGCAAGGAAGGAAAGACGATAGAACGAAACAACTCATTAAATAAAGGAAGAAGAAGGAAGGAAAGAGAGAAAGAAATACCAGACTAACAGAAACACTAAAAATCATCAACAAAGAAAGAAAAGGCAAGAAAGGAATAAAACCTTACAGAAAGAAAGGAGTTGCAGAAAGAAACAAGGAGAGAAAGAAAGAAAGAAACAAATAAAAAAAGAAAGAGAGAAAGAAGGAGAAAGAAGGAAAGAAAGAGACAGCGACAGAAAGCAGCAAATTGAATAAATACACAAAGAAAGTCATGAACAGATAATGACAGCAGGAAGCAAAGACAACCAGGAAAAGAACGAAGAAAGAACCACTAAGTAAATAAAAAGAGACAGCAAGGACCAAACACATAAAGTAAGAAAGAAAGACAAAAAAGACACAAAGAAAGCAAGACGGAAGGCAAGAAAGAAAGAACGGAAGAGAACGAATTCAGAAGGAAAGAGAAAGAAAGATAGAAAAACAAAGAAAAGAACAACTGAAGAACGAAATATAGAAAGAAACAAAGACGGAACGAACACATATTAAAGAAAAGGACGAAACGGAAAGAGAGAAGCGACGAAGTAAATCAAGAGTGAAAGATATATAACCATGAAGGGAGCTAGAAAGAACCAAATGAAGAGAGACTGAAAGAAAGACGGAAAGAAGGACAGAAATAAAGAAAGAAATGCAGAAAGAAAGACAACAGCAAGAACGACCTAAAGACATAAGGTTACAAGGGAAGGAAGAAGTAGAGGAATAAGAAACAACCAAGTAACAAGAGAGAGAAAGAAACGCAAACAAATAGAGATAGAAAGAAACGAAGAAAGAACGAAAGAATGAAGGCCAGGGAAACTAGTAGAAAGTTAGGTTAGGAAGGTAGCTGTAGGAACCTGTAGATAGAAAGTTTGGTAGATGCTAGTTGGCAGAGAGAGGGAGGTGCGCAGGTAGAAAAGTATTCCAGCTCGAATGTCGCAGATTTTCCGATAGTAGTGCCCTGTTGGCTTTCCAAGCCCCAGCTCGAAAATTGCAACTTTTCAGTACGAAAGACCTAGCAAAGTTTATTACCTCGAAAAAACGCAGCCTGTCATGTGCAAGTGTTTGAAGTACACTTTCTTCCACTTTTCCAGCATCTTGAGGGTAGGTAAATCGATCTATGGAAAGACATACAAAGAGATAGGAGATTGATAGGTAGATAGACAGATAGGTAGACACATAGACAGATAGATGCTGACATTCGGATAGACAGGGAGATGGGTAGACAAGATGTTCGAGGGAAAGAACATGGACATATCGATGAGTAGATGCGGCGGAGGGAGCGTGGGGTGTGTAACACCTTCGGTGTTTCCTCAAGTTTTTTTGTACTGGGAAAAAGTGCCCCCGTCAGGGCTTTTCGTTCTGCGTATCTTGATCTAATTAAGGGTGCTTGGTGCCGCCGCCCCCGCGGGGTCGCTGTCCTGTATGTTGGCCTTTGAGGTAGACCCCGGGGTCTGTGGATGCTTTGGCTGGCTTTGGTAGGGTCTTGTTTCCTTGGGCAGCGTTCCTTTGGCTTTCCGGTATGTCGGCCTCTGAGGCAGACTGCGAATTCTGCGGATTTTCGGGCTGCCTTTTGGTAGTGGTTTTTTTGTTTGGGGACTTGCCTGTATGCTGGTCTCTGCGGACCCCGCGGTCTGCGGATGCTCGGGCTGCTTTGGGGTCTGCGGAGACTCGGGCTGCCTTTGGGGGTGCTTCCCTGCATGCGTGCTTGTTTGCGAGGTAGATTCCGGGGTCTGCTGCCTTTGGTAGTATGTTGGTTTGTGAGGCAGACTCCGGGATACTCGGGCTGCCTTGGTAGTACTTTCCTGTGTGTCGGTCTGTGAGGTAGATGCGGGGTCTGTGGATACTCGGGCTGCTGTTGGCAGTGTTTCTTTTTCTTGGGGGGACTGTCTTGTGTGTTGGTTTGGGGTCTGTGGATACTCGGGCTGTCTTTCGTAGTTTTTGTTTTATTTTCTTGGGGGCTTTCCTGTATGCTGGTTTGTGAGGTAGAGGTAGACCACGGGGTCTGCGGATACTCGGGCTGTTTTTGTGCTTCTTTTTGTGCGACTTTCCAGTATGTTGGTCTTTGAGGTAGACCCCGGGGTCTGCGGATACTTGGGCTGCCTTTTATAGTGTTTCCTGCATGTTGGTGTTTGAGGTAGATCCCGGGGTCTGCGGATACTCGGGCTGCCCTTGGTAGCGTTTCTTTTGTGTTTTTGGGGGACCGTCAGTATGTCGGTGTGTGAGGTAGACCCCGGGTACTCGGGCCGCTGCTGGCTTTTTTGTTTGTGTTCGGGGGGACTGTCTTGTATGTTTGTTTGTGAGGTAGTTCTCGGGGTCTGCGGATACTCGGGCTGCCTTCGGTAGTGTTTCTTTTATTGGGGGGGGTCTGCGGATACTCAGGCTGCTGTTGGTAGTGGTTTGTGAGGTAGATTCGGGGTCAGCGGATGCTCGGGCCGTTGGCAGTGTGTCCCTTCCTTTTTTTGCGACGTTCCTGTATGTGCCTGTGGTTCGGTTTCTTTCTTTTTTTGGGGACTTCCTTCCCAAAAACAGACACACACACAGACACATCGGCGTTTTGCGCCTGTCCGATGCGCCACGGTGGGGCGCTTCGAGATTGCGGAGCTGAAGCTCAGAAAATTCTTTGTTTGGAAAATCCTATCTAAAGGGTGCTTTGAGCGGGGTGATGTTGAAACAGCGAACAGAAATTCAGACATCCAACCACAAAGTCAGACACCCAAATGTCAGACATCGCCGCGCAAAGAGTCAGACACCACCGCGCGAAGAGACAGACATCGCAGCACGGAGAGTCAGACATCATAGCCGCTGACACCCGCCGCCCGCCGTGCGTCAAGATCACAGCTCGCCACCCGACACCATGTCTGTTAGCTTGCCTTCCTGTGTGACTGCTTGTCTGCTTTTCTTTCTCCTTCCTGGTGCCTGTCTGCGCGCCTGCTTTTTTGCTTGCTTGTCTGTTTGCAGGTCTTCTTGTTCTGCTCGTCTGCTCGCCTGTTGCTTGCCTGCGTGCTGTCCTGCCTGCCTGCCCTGCCTGTTTTCTTGTTTGCTCGCTTGCTTCGTGCCCGGGCAATGGCTTGTCCGCGTGCTTTCTTGCTTGCGCGTCTGTCTGCCGGCCTGCCGGCCTATTGGGATATGACCCCTGGAGCTGCTTCAAGCGGAAACTGGCACAGCCGCTGGGCAAAGCATGCGAAATCGAGAGCGCGCCGTCGTACTGCAGGCGCCGCGCGAAGGGAGTGTTGTTCTGAGGTTGACTTTGATTTGCTAGAAGAGGGGAACAGAAGAGACAGTTTCACCTGAGCACGCGATCCGAAGGGATTGGCCCGAGGATTCACCGTGGCCGGGGTTGCGAGATTGATCCGCGTTCGCGTGTGCAGGCCTTGACACCGTCTCTTATGTTCTCCTCTGTTCTGGCAGGGGGGTGGGGGGTGATGATGATGCTGGTGCGCTGGTGATGCATTTGGTTTTTACATAGCCCCCGGGTGGCTATAACTCCCGACCCCCCGGGGATAACCCCCGTAAAGTGAATTGCCGCAGTCATTTTTTCGAGCTTTTGTGTTTTCAGAGGCTCCCGGAGGTGTTTTTTCTGTGTTTTTGTCCAACCCGAACGGTGCTGCCAGGTACCGCTCCGGCCTTACTTCGGGCTGTTGTCTGTTTCTGGGTTTTGCACATTTGCGCCGGTTTGGATGATGCGGAGACGCGGGGATGAGGGATTACTGTGTCTGTGCTGCCGCTTTTTGTGGCCCGTTGTGCTGATGTTTGTCGGTGCTTCCGGGCACGACCCCTCCCGCCCGGGCACGACCCCTCCCCTATTTTGGGCCATTGCCGGCTGGCCTTTTGTCTTCCTAGGTCCTAGCTGCCTGCCTGCCTGCCTGCCTGCCTGCCTGCCTGCCTGCCTGCCTGCCTGCCTGCCTGCCTGCCTGCCTGCCTGCCCGTTTGTTAGCTTGCCTTCCTGTGTGGCTGCCTTTTTTCTCTCCTGCCTATGTGCCTGTCCGCGCGCCCGCTTCTTTGATCGCTTGCCTTTCTTGTGTTCCTACGTCTGTATGTATATGCATATGTATAGGTATATGTTTATGTGCATGTTTTGTGATGTTGGGTGCAATTCGGAATTTTCATGCTGGTGTATGAATGTATGAATGTAATGTAATGTAATGCAAGGCAATGTATGCAATGCAATGTAATGTAATGTAATCTACTTCAATGCAATGCAATGCAATGTAATGCAATGTAATGTAATGTAATGTAGTGTAGTGTGTAGTGTAGTGTAGTGTAGTCTAGTGTAGTGTAGTGTAGTGTAGTGTAGTCTAGTGTGTGTATGTATGTACTGTATGTAGGTATGTGTGTATGTATGCATGCATGCATGTATGTAATGTATGTATGTATGTATGTATGTATGTATGCAATGTCTTGTAGTGTAATGTAATGTAATGTATTGTATGTATGTATGCATGTGTGTATGTATGTATGTATGTATGTATGTATGTATGTATGTATGTATGTATGTGTGTAATGTAATGTAATCTAATGTAATGCAATGTAATATAATGTAATGCATGTATGTATGTATGTATGTAATGTATTTATGTAAGTATGTATGTGATTTTATGTTATTTTATGTTATGTTATGTTATGTTATGTATTGTATGTACGTATGTATGCTATGTATGTATGTATGTATGTATGTAGTTATGTAATGTATGTATGCATGCATGTATGTATGTATGTAATTTAGTGTAATGTATGTATGTATGCATGTATGTACTGCAATGTCATGTAATGTAATGTAGGAATGTAATGTATGCATGTCATTCATACGTGTATGCATGTAGGTACGTACGTGTATGTATGTATGTGTGCATGTATGTATGTAATGTATGTAATGTGTGTGTATGTATGTATGTATGTATGTATGTATGTATGTATGTAATGTATGTATGTATGTAATGTATGTATGTATGTATGTATGTATTCATGCACGTAGGTATGTCATGTAATGTAACGTAATGCAATGTAATGTAATGGTCATGGACATGGTAATGGTAATGGTAATGGTAAGTGGAATGTAATGGTAAATGTAATGTAATGTATTGTAATGTAATGTAATGGAATGTATGTATGTATGCATGGGTGATGACGATGACACTGATGACAACGGTGATGATGATGACGATGATTATGACGCTGACCGTGAGGAAGATGATGAAAAGTATCATCGTAGCATCCGCTGCATCTCCTACGAGGACGATGAGAAGTATCATCGCAGCACCCCCTGCATCTCCAACAGTGGATGATGATGACGATGATGATGATGACAACTGTGATGATGACGAGGATGACAATCAGGAAGATGATAGTGATCATTCGTGTCATCACACAAGTATCATCGAACATCCTCTGCATCTCTAGCAGTGCCTGGATAACTATCATCGTAGCATCCGTTGCATTGCAAGTGGCGTCTAACGTCCCTTTTGATTTCTATATAAGAAGTAAAGAAAGGATGATGACGATGATGAGAACTGTGATTATGATGATGACTAAGAGGAAGACGATGAAACGTATCATCATAACATCCGCTGCATCTCCAACAATAACAAAGACAAGTGATGATGATGAGGGTGACTTCGAGGAAGATGACGTCACCAGCAGTCATGAGGGTAATTGCCCACACATCTATTGAACCTGACAATCATTACTATGCATCCGCAGCATCAGCAGCAGTCATGATAGTCATGAATACGCATCATCTGCTTCGCAAATCGGGTGATGATACTTATCACTATGCATCCTCAGCATCACCAGCAGTCATGATGATAATCATGAATGCGCATCTTCTGCAGCTCAAATCGGGCGAACGATGCTGAGCATGAGGATGATGATGATGATAGCGGTGACGATGAGGATGATGACTATGAGGGGGATGATGAAAAGTATCATCGTATCTCCAACGAGGACGATGACAAGTATCATCGCAGCATCCCCTGACGAAGACAAGTCATAATTGAGGATGACTACAAGGAAGATGACAGGCGTCAGCCGCGTCATCACAAGTATCATCGCACAGCATCACCAGCAGTCATGAGGCTCAGCATCACCAGCAGTCATGATGATAATCATGACTACGCATCTTCTGCATCGCAAATCGGGCGATGATACTTATCATGATAAGTATGCATCCTCAGCATCGCCAGCAGTCATGATGAACATCATGAATACGCCTTCTGCATCTCAAATCGGGCGATGACAATTATCTTGACGCATCCCCAGCATCCCTTGCAGGGACGATGCTGAGCATGATGATGATGATAGCGGTGATGATGAGGATGATGACTACGATGGAGATGATGAAAAGTATCATCGTAGCATCCGCTGCATCTCCAACGATGACGATGATAAGTATCATCGTAGCGTCCCCTTGCAGCTCCAACAATGGATGATGATGCCGATGACGATGATGACAGTGGTGATGATGATGATGATGACGATGAGGAACATGATGACAAGTATAGTGATCATTCGCGCCATCACAAGTATCATCGCAACATCCTCTGCATCTCTAGCAGTGCCTGGATAACTATCATCGTAGCATCCGTTGCATTGCAAGTGGTGTCTGACGTCCCTTTTGGTTTCTATATAAGACGTAAAGAAAGGATGATGGTGATGATGATGATGACGGTGATGATGATGACCTTGGCTTCCTACTCGATTGCTGGACTACACACCACGATAGAGCAACTGCTAGCGCATGTACGCCCGCTGGCAGATGACCATGAGGAAGATGAGGAAAGGTATCATCGTAGCGTCTAAGGGTGATGATCATGATGACCATGAGGAAGATGATGAAAAGTATCATCGTCCAACGGGGACGATGACAAGTATCATCGCAGCATCCCCTGCATCTCCAACGATGACAATGATGATGATGACAACGGTGATGATGACGAGGATGACTATGAGGAAGATGGTACTGATCATTCGCGTCATCACAATGGTGTCTAACGCCCCTTTTGATCAGAAGTAAAGAAAGGATGATGATGATGATATCGGTGATGATGATGGTGATGACCATGAGGAAGATGAGGAAAAGAATCACGTGAATGATCACTATCATCTTCCTCTGCAGCAGTGCCTGGATAACTATCATCGTAGCATCCGTTGCATTGCAAGTGGTGTCTAACGGCCCTTTTGATTTCTATCTAAGAAGTAAAGAAAGGATGATGATGATGATGATAACGGTGATGATGATGATTAGCATCCGCTGCATCTCAAGACAAGTGCTGATGATGAGGATGACTACGAGGAAGATGACAGGGATCAGCCGCGTCGTCACAGGTATCATCGCAGCATCCTCAGCATCACCAGCAGTCATGAGGATAGTTGCCCACACATCTTTTGAATCTCAAACCGGATGGTAATCATCACTATGCATCCTCAGCATCACCAGCAGTCATGATAAGCATGAATACGCATCTTCGCAGTCATGATGATAATCATGAATACGCATCTTCTGCATCTCAAACCGGACAATGCATCTCAAATCGGGTGATGGCAATTGTCAGGACGCCTCCCCAGCATCCCTTGCAGGGACGATGCTGAGCATGATGATGATGATGATAGCGGTGATGATGAGGATGATGACTATGAGGAAGATGATGAAAAGTTTCATCGTAGCATCCGCTGCATCTCCAACGATGCCGATGAGAAGTATCATCGTAGCACCCCTGGTGCTGACGATGACAATGATGACAACGGTGATGATGATGACGATGATGATGATGACCATAAGGAAGATGATGGAAAGTATCATCGTAGCATCCGCTGCATCTCCAACGAGGACGATGACAAGTATCATCGCAGCTTCCCTGCATCTCCAACCGTGGATGATGATGACGATGATGATGACGATGATGATGATGAGGAGGATGACGACGATGATGATGATGACACCCTTCCCATGCGCCTCGCCCTTGCAGACAAGGGGTCGGCGGATACACTTACAGACATCTGCGCAAGCGCATAAATATGTAGCTACACATTGGTGAGGGTTTGTAGAACAGTAGAAACATGATGAGCGTGCAGCGCCAAACTTTCTCTAGCTCGTAGACAGACACAAGCCCCAGAGAAAGGCAAAAGGGCCATGTCAATGTGACCGACGTGGTGGCTGCAGCAGCCATCGCTCTGATAACCAACCATGCGAGTGGAACTGCTCGGGGGGGTGCTCGCTTTCTTTTCCAGATGTTGTATGCATGTATGCTGAGAGGTGTGTATGTAGGTGGCGCCTTGCTCGAAGTAAAGACGCTTCATGGCGCTCAAAACCAATCCTGCTTGGCTAAGATGATCGCCTTCTTTGCGCAAATGGTTAATGCGCTCAAACTTCTCGTTTGGGGCAACAAATGACTCGGCAAAGCGTTGCGAAACAAAAATGTATGCTGGAAGAATCTTCGTCAAGAGCTTGTTTGTGGGTGCCCGAGGTCTGGCGGTGACACCTAGGCAGCTGAGCTGCTCACTTGGTCTCAAAGCGGCGCGAGGTCAGGTCCGCTGCCGTTATCCTCCTTCACTGCCGCTACAGTTGCTTCGCTGTGAGTCTGTGACGTTGAGGCTGGCTGTAGATGCTGCCGGGCGCGAAGCTGCAGACGCCCCCAAAAATATTGATGTGCTGTGGTTGGGGCCCACTCGTGGCTTGGACGAGCGCGTCACGTCCAGCGAAAGGCCGGACGCGGATATTGGCTTGTTTGCCTCCAGGTCGGTCTCAAAGTGAGTAAGCCTGACAGCATTATTTCAGTCACGCGCGCCTTGGAACAATGAAGCAAATAGTGTCATTAGCCCATGTCTCGGTGTCATACTTCGCGTCTTCAACATACCAGTAGGAATTGTGCAATTATCTTGAGCCTGAATGAACACATGCTGCGTCTTAGTATGAACTCACTATGGTAATAGCCGATGTGCTGGAAAATCCGCACCGTCATGTGTGACAAAGAGGGTAATGTTTATGGTTTACGGGCATGGTGCTAGACCAACTCGCCTCATACGGGAATTAGCGAGCTTCATGATCACACCGCCGCGCAACCCATCACGATGCAACACCGCGATGACCGCTGCGCAGTGGAAGGGCCATCGCACCTTCGTCGCTTCCGCCTTCTTGTCGCTTTTCCCTACTTGCTGCAGATCCTGGCGAACCTTCTTCTTCATCTTTCAGCGAGGTGTCTGCAAATGTGAGGATGGGCTTACCTTTCCACAGGTTAACCGCTGTGAGGAGAGTCTTCAGTTGTCTCCAACAATGTCTGGATCTCCACCCTTTGCGTCGACCGTGCGGCACGCTCGCGGCTGATCTTGTCTGGGTCAGCTGGACACTGTGAACAATGCCTTCCTAGGAGTGATGTGAACACGAGTGAGTTGCTTATGCTTCTTGTCGATGATCCAATGATCCTGCTTTTCTGATCTCATGATCGTGGGAGTTGCTGACAACCTCTGTCGCTGCAGGTTCTGCGCGCATAGTGCTAGGCAGGCAGTGATCGGTCGTTGAGAGGGTGTGAGCAGAGGCTGTGTCGGCTTGTTCCTGGTGTTGAACGGCGTCGCTGCCGCACGATGCGCGCCGGATATCCACTCTCACTCATGCTGGAACCCAACGCTCGTCATTCGAACCGGCGTATGAAGGCGCTGAGAGGTCAGCGGCCGGCTGATTGGCGGGTTGCTTTTTCATTGTCGCTGCTACGGCGGCGAGTGTCTTGGCCTTGTTTTTTCGCCTTGTCTTTCTCTGTCGTTGCAGGACACCTAAAGATTCTGATATTTGATCTTTCCACCCGTTGCCTTTTCCCCGTTATTCCTGGGTAGGGATCCTGATTGCTTTCGTTGGCCAGGTGTTGCCGTCTGCGCCGCTCCTTCTGAAGGGCTTCCACCTTGTCGGCGACTGCCCTTTTCACCTTTGGGTTTCCCTTTTCCTTGGCCTGAGTTTCCTGACTGCGAACGCCGTCTAATTCCCCTTGCTCGAGGATGTAGAAGATGTTCTGACGTCTGAGTTGATGCCCAGGTCGCGATGAAGAGATCGTTGTACTGTGCCTGTAGCATCTCACATGTGTAGCGCTCAAGCTGGATGTTCCTCAAAGACATTGCACGGACTCATCTTTCTGTCTGTTGGTCTGTCAACCCACCCTGGATGATGGAAAACTGTGCGATGAGATTGTTGTTGAACGGGGACGCGTCGCGGTGTCGTTGAACCATTCCTGCTGTAGATTGTTTCAGTGTTTCCGCGCCATCCGGATTCAGGAATTTTACGGGCTGTGCGCCAGCTGCAGTCTGTCGTTGTGGTGTGCGGCTCTTCTGACATCTGCGCCCCGTGCGGTTTGGGCGTAATCAGGTGGCTGTGCCGTAATGACGGACGTCAGGTCCCTCCATGCTGATGTCAATCTTCTCAGCAAGATCTGAAACTTGGGTAGGAAAACGAGAAACTCGCTGCCGAGGAAGATACACGTTTGTAGCTCCTTTCAAAAAGTACATCTTCAGCGTTGTCTTGAAGTCGCTGACTCCTTCGTTTGGATGTCTGAGCTGCGCGTTGTTGAGCAGTTCGCGGCGCATGGGTGAGTCCTGAGACCGGTCTGCGG
>CAUJNA010000834.1:0-10000 GCA_963377175.1 Effrenium voratum
CGAAATCCAGTAAAAAACATGAACACCTATGCCAAACCTACACCTTAAACCAAACCCCAGCCGCAGCCCCAAACAAAACCTACACCCCATTCCTAGCCAAACCTAAACCCTAACCCTAAAACCCATGAAACCCTGAACCATTCCAAAGAAATGCCGGGGACGAGACACCAACTAACCAATTGCCCATAGATCGCGCGTCCGGCCCCCGCCTGCCACTGCAGCCGCCTTGGCGCAGTGCCAGCCGCCTGCAATGTGTCGCGGTGGTTTGGGGCAGCTGGTTGAGGGCTCATGTACAGTCAATGTAGGATGGGCTTACGGTTCTACATGGATTTAGGACGGGTTTAGGGTTGGGTTAGGGCTCATTTAGGGTTCCTTTTGGGAGATTCAGGGTTGGGTTAGGGTTGTTGTAGGGTTGTTTTAGAGAAGAATTGGGGCGGAGTGGTGGTGACTTCAAGATACTTCAAGGTTGGTGTGCTGTGAATCAAGGGCCGGCTTAGGGTGGGGAAATTCGATAACACTCCTGAGACCGTCATTCAATTTCCCCTTCCCCGGGGCAGTTTGTGTTGGGGGGAATTCGATGGCAGCACTGAGGGTGGGTTTAGGGCGGGTTGAGGGTTGGAGTAAGGTCCGATGGTGGAGATGCAGGGCAATGGATTTAGGGTGTGTTTAGGGTAGTTGTAGCGTTGTTGCAGGTCTGGCTCAAGTGCACTGAGTCAGCCAAGCTTCGAAGTGGGACAGCTCAACAACCGTGGGATAGCCACCCGTGTCTGATCAAGCTTACCTGCTACATTCCGCGTTGCCACCCCTCCACCGTTTTTGGAACAACCTATACTCGCACAAGGGCGCGCTTATCAATCCTATCCAACATGAACCCTGTTCAGAACATTCGCCAAAACTCGCATTAGCTAGCACGGCTCGTTTCATGCAAGAGGCGCCTGCTTGATGATGCCAGGTCCCCTTTTTGTCAACCTTGTTTTGACTTGCAGTTGCGATAGGTTCGCCGGGCCCGTTTCAAACTGGAGGCTAACATGGACGTCAACTTCTGCAATTAAATTTCCTCCAAAGCTTACTCAGGTTTTATTGGCCTGACTGCGATGCGAACAGCCCAAATCCCCGCTTGCCTGCGTCGACGCGGGGTGGCCGTGTGCTGCGGCTTCCTGGGACGACCCCCGGACACCCAACAAGATTGCCGTTCACCATGCAACAAGCCGCTGTCAAGGCGAGCACACCAAATACAGTCGATGCAACGCGATAGCAAAGGGGTAGAAGGAAGTTATCTCAACCCCTTTGCCTGCCGGATGGCTAGGATGATCGCGGATTGGATGTTTGCAACGGGACATACGAATGCCTACAGAAAGGCGTTGCCTACAGAATGAAGCGCTTGTGAAGAAATCGACAATTCACCAAAAGAAACAAACAGAGACAGCAACTCCCTCAGAATTCCCGTGGTACCAGCAGCCAGGCAACTCCTATGCACCACCCAATCTACCACAGGAGCATGGCAAGTAATATCTAAACCCTAAAACCCATGAAAACCCTAAACCCTAACCCTAAAACCCATAAACCCTGAACCATTCCAAAGAAATGCCGAGGACGAGACACCAACTAACCAATTGCCCATAGATCGCGCGTCCGGCCCCCGCCTGCCACTGCAGCCGCCTTGGCGCAGTGCCAGCCGCCTGCAATGTGTCGTTCTGGTTTGGGGCAGCTGGTTGAGGGCTCATGTACAGTCAATGTAGGGTGGGCTTGCGGTTCTACATGGATTTAGGACGGGTTTAGGGTTGGGTTGGGGTTCCTTTAGGGTTCCTTTTGGGAGATTTAGGGTTGGTTTAGGGTTGTTGTAGGGTTGTTTTAGAGAAGGATTGGTGGTGACTTCAAGGTTGGTGTGCTGTGAATCAAGGGCCGGCTTAGGGTGGGGAAATTCGATAACACTCCTGAGACCGTCATTCAATTTCCCCTTCCCCGGGGCAGTTTGTGTTGGGGGGTGGAATTCGAGGGCTTGAAGCAATTAGGGGTTTTTAGGGCGGGTTGGGTGGTGGGTTTGGAGTATGTCGATGGTGGAGATGCGGGCAATGGTTTTAGGGTGATTGAGGGTTTAGGGTAGGCTTAGCGTTGATGCAGGTTGGCTTTCGCATTGCGTGTCAGCCAAGCTTCAAAGTGGGACAGCTCAACAACCGTGGGATAGCCACCCGTGTCTGATCAAGCTTACCTGCTACATTCCGCGTTGCCACCCCTCCACCGTTTTTGGAGCAACCTATACTCGCACAAGGGCGCGCTTATGCATCCTATCCAACATGAACCCTGTTCAGAACATTTGCCAAAACTCGCATTAGCTAGCACGGCTCGTTTCATGCAAGAGGCGCCTGCTTGATGATGCCAGGTCCCCTTTTTGTCAACCTTGTTTTGACTTGCAGTTGCGATAGGTTCGCCGGGCCCGTTTCAAACTGGAGGCTAACATGGACGTCAACTTCTGCAATTAAATTGGCTCCAAAGCTTACTCAGGATTTATTGGGCTGACTGCGATGCGAACAGCCCAAATCCCCCCTTGCCTGCGTCGACGCGGGGTGGCCGTGTGCTGCGGCTTCCTGGGACGACCCCCGGACACCCAACAAGATTGCCGTTCACCATGCGACAAGCCGCTGTCAAGGTGAGCACACCAAATACAGTCGATGCAACGCGGTAGCAAAGGGGTAGAAGGAAGTTATCTCAACCCCTTTGCCTGCCGGATGGCTAGGATGATCGCGGATTGGATGTTTGCAACAGGACATACGAATGCCTACAGAAAGGCGTTGCCTACAGAATGAAGCGCTTGTGAAGAAATCGACAATTCACCGAAAGAAACAAACTGAGACAGCAACTCCCTCAGAATTCCCGTGGTACCAGCAGCCAGGCAACTCCTATGCACCACCCAATCTACCACAGGAGCATGGCAAGTAATATCTAAACCCTAAAACCCATGAAAACCCTAAACCCTAACCCTAAAACCCATGAAACCCTGAACCATTCCAAAGAAATGCCGGGGACGAGACACCAACTAACCAATTGCCCGCCTGCCACTGCAGCCGCCTTGGCGCAGTGCCAGCCGCCTGCAATGTGTCGCGGTGGTTTGGGGCAGCTGGTTGAGGGCTCATGTACAGTCAATGTAGGGTGGGCTTACGGTTCTACATGGATTTAGGACGGGTTTAGGGTTGGGTTAGGGTTCATTTAGGGTTCCTTTTGGGAGATTTAGGGTTGGTTTTGGGTTGTTGTAGGGTTGTTCTAGAGAAGAATTAGGGCGGAGTGGTGGTGACTTCAAGGTTGGTGTACTGTGAATCAAGGGTTGGTCTAGGGCTGGTTTTGGGTGGGGAAATTCGATGACACCCCTGAGACCGTCATTCACTTTCCCCTTCCCGGGTCAGTTTTGGTTGGGGGTGGGGGAAGAAATTTGATGGCAGCCCTGAGGGCGGGTTGAGGGTTGGAGTAAGGTTCGATGGTGGAGATGCAGGGTCAATGGACTTAGGGTGTGTTCAGGGTGGCTGTAGCGTTATTGTAGGTCTGGCTGCTTGATGATGTCAGGTCCCCTTTTCGTCAACCTTGTTTTGACTTGCATTTGCGATAGGTTTGCGGGCCCTGTGTCAAGAACCGAAGTTTACTCAGGGTTTATTGGCCTGACTGCGATGCGAACAGCCCAAATCCCCGCTTGCCTGCGTCGACGCGCTTGCCATGGGGCGAGGGTCCGGCGGCATTGTGGAAGTATTTTAGAATTTTCTTTGGTTAACGTAATTAGTTAAGAATTGCTTTTGATCTTGTTCTTTGTTTAGATTGACTGTCATTCCCAGAAGCGGTGTTTAGGAAGTTATGTAATGTTAGTTATGTGAGCTGCGTTTGGGCTAACAACCTAGCCTACCATGTCCTTGTAGGCCTCCTGGTAGCTCCTTAGATCCCTCTTTAAAGGCAAGTTTGGATACCCTAGCTCCTTGGCTCCCTTCGAACCACCATCAGTTAGACGACCCACGTACGGCTTTGCTGCTTGTGGCCTTGGTGGTGCTCCCCTTCACCTCAACTCGCTTTTAGGCAGTGACCAACTGTGATGAAGTATCCAAATGCGCTGATTAAACAAAATGAAATGCAACTGAAAGGCTTCAACAAAGAAATGACATGAAAACCAACAACTCAAACGAACGAACCATAATTATTCAGTATAACGAGAAACTCAACACCTGAAAAGTGGAAACACTAACTCATGAGCATGTATAGTGTTTTTAGTGATGAACAGGCAGTAACAATGCAGAAATCAGTAAATAATGTTTGAAATGCCAAGCTGCTAGGCACTTACGGCCCTGCAGCCAGGCAACCACAATGAAATTGCAGGTTGGCAAGTGCCAATGTGACATGTGTGCATGTGTGTGGTGGTGGTGCGTGCCTGGGCATGCAAGTGAGTCACTAAGCTCAAGAGACCTGTTGGGCCAAAATCAGCGGACACAAACTCCCAGCACTCCTGCTCCCCGAATCATGCCGAACATATTTGATTTTCTTGAAAGATCAAAGAATCCACATGAGAAACCAAATTGGATCGAATTGGAATGCCGTTCTAATACCAAAAACTCACACACACGCACACACTGGATTTATTCTTCATGAATTTTCTACGGGGGTCAACCTGCTAACAGGTGCACAAGAATGATCAGACATAAATTACATAAATTACGGCGTCAGAAAAGAACAGACATGTTGAACATGATCTGATCTGACTACATAACCTAAGACTTTGACTCGGAGGTGGGCCCCGATTTACGGCGTCAGAAAAGACCAAACAAGTTGAACATGATCTAGCCACATAACCTAAGACTTTGACTCGGAGGTGGGCCCCGAAGTACGGCGTCAGAAAAGAACACACATGTTGAACATGATGTACATGATCTACCTATGCATAAGCTAAGACTTTTTGACTCGGAGGTGGGCCCCGAATTACGGGGACAGAAAAGAAAACACAGGTTGAACATGATGTACATGATCTAATTATACATAACCTAAGACTTTGACTCGGAGGTGGGCCCCGAATTACGGCGTCAGAAAAAACATACATGTTGAACATCCAACTACATAACCTAAGACTTTGACTCGGAGGTGGGCCCCGATTTACGGCGTCAGAAAAGACCAAACAAGTTGAACATGATCTAGCTACATAACCTAAGACTTTGACTCGGAGGTGGGCCCCGAATTACGGCGTCAGAAAAGAACAGACATGTTGAACATGATGTACATGATCTACCTATGCATAAGCTAAAACTTTGACTCGGAGGTGGGCCCCGAATTACGGGGACAGAAAAGAAAACACAGGTTGAACATGATGTACATGATCTAATTATACATAACCTAAGACTTTGACTCGGGTGGGCCCCGAACTACGGCGTCAGAAAAGAACAGACTCGGAGGTGGGCCCCGAATTGCGCCCAAGGCAAGCGGTAAGTAAAGTGCGGCAAGGATACGTTGGACATGTACAAGACTGAGGAAGGACGACCCGTGGCAGCCAACCTGAGGCTAACACATTGTAAATTAAAATCACGATCACTCTATTGCCAACCAAGCGTTCCCTGAAAGCTTTTCTTTGAGGAGCAAAGCTGACTGAGCTTTTCACGGGCAACAAGTTGCGAGGCGGAAGCGAACAACCCTGGACAAGAGCCAATTGGGCGGGTGGATTACGAAAGCCCAGTCAATTCAGCTGCATGGATATAGCCAGCCCTGTGCTCATTTTGCATTTGCCATTCAAGAAGCTTGTGCTTCTCAGAAAAACGCCCCGGGGCGATGATGCATAGGGTCCTCGGGACTGCGAGCATGGAAGGACACTTGCAGGCCCAGGCGCCCACCAACTGCGCTAGTGAATGCCCAGTGCATTCAAACTTGCTCAAGTAATAGAACTTGAACAATGCCATCAAGGCTGGTGTTCCCCCAGATCAACACCTTGGGCAAAACAAATCGATGCTCATATTTCAAAACGGGTGCAAGAAACAAGGAGCTGAGCTCAGCCAATTCCACTGGGCTTCTTGCTTTTGCAGCTGTGCGCATGTGGGGGGCGTGCTGAGTGGCACGTGGGAAAGGGTCTGGGAAAAGGGAAAGGGTCTGGGAAAAGAGTGGCTGGGAAAAGGTTTCCCGCTGGGAAAGGGTCTTGGAAAAGAGTGGCTGCTGGGAAAGGGTCTGGGAAAAGAGTGGCTGGGAAAAGGCTTCCCGCTGGGAAAGGGTCTGGGAAAAGAGTGGCTGGGAAAAGGCTTCCCGCTGGGAAAGGGTCTGGGAAAAGAGTGGCTGGGAAAAGGTTTCCCGCTGGGAAAGGGTCTGGGAAAAGAGTGGCTGGGAAAAGGTTTCCCGCTGGGAAAGGGTCTGGGAAAAGAGTGGCTGGGAAAAGGTTTCCCGCTGGGAAAGAATCTAAGAACAGAGTGGCTGGGAAAAGGTTTATCGCTGGGAAAGGGTCTGGGAAAAGAGTGGCTGGGAAAAGGTTTCCCGCTGGGAAAGGGTCTGGGAAAAGAGTGGCTGGGAAAAGGTTTCCCGCTGGGAAAGGGTCTGGGAAAAGAGTGGCTGGGAAAAGGTTTCCCGCTGGGAAAGGGTCTGGGAAAAGAGTGGCTGGGAAAAGGTTTCCCGCTGGGAAAGGGTCTGGGAAAAGAGTGGCTGGGAAAAGGTTTCCCGCTGGGAAAGGGTCTGGGAAAAGAGTGGCTGGGAAAAGGTTTCCCGCTGGGAAAGGGTCTGGGAAAAGAGTGGCTGGGAAAAGGTTTCCCGCTGGGAAAGGGTCTGGGAAAAGAGTGGCTGGGAAAAGGTTTCCCGCTGGGAAAGGGTCTGGGAAAAGAGTGGCTGGGAAAAGGTTCCTGTGCATTTTGCCACCAACCAAATTACCACTCTCCAGGCGGAGGACATTTGCGGGGAGAAAAGGAAAGGCCTGGCTGGGTTGGACAACAAATGTGACATGCATGTCTAGAGGCTTCGCTCACGAGTGTGCACTTGCAACACCCCTGTAGCCAAGCCAAAGCAGCGCCGGAATCGTGCTGTTGCCTGCACAAAGTATGCTGTTGCCCTCCGCAGCTTCATCCAGAGATCAAAGTCCCTTCGCCGCAGTATTAAGCAAGCGTTCTTGAACTAAAGGGGCCATGCATCAGATACTGGGTGTGATCTGCATTTTTTCGGCCCTGAGGAATTTGAAGAGTTCCGCTGGTGACTGGAAAAAATACCGAAGCCTGACAGCGAGCCCAAAGTACAAAAGGCATGCAAAGAGGGCAAGCTGTCATGAAAGCCTACGGACTCACATCTGGTTTCCAATGCCGTAGAATTTGTCATCTTTGCACATCCAGTGAGCTTTGGACAAACAGTCTGATGCAGCCATTTGAGCTTTCATGTGTTTACCCCTGGCCTCCCTCCCCTTTGCTTTTGAGGAGTGGTGGAATGTTGGAAAACAACGCCGAGATGCGCGCCTGGTGCCAAGTCGTTGGCGATGTGCCTTTCAAGGCCAACGAGGGTCTGCCTATGAGGGAAGCCCCTGGCCTAGAAGCTCTCGGATGCGCCCCGACCAAGTGCATATTTACGCGTACGGGTGCGGAAAGGATTTTGCAGCGTCTTCTGTTATCTTTTGTTGCTTCTTGCGCCGTTGGCCGGGGAGAAGCCTGCAATCAAAACTTGACAACACCTTTGAACGCTTCAAGCTGTGGTGCGCCAACCATCGGCTGTCAACATCTCTCAAGACGTTCGACAAAAAGGTCTTCAAAATGCAGGGAACGAACCGTTGCTTGTTTAGTCCTGCTTAAGGTTGGGAAGGTTCGGGGAGACCTTGTGCCCGTGTGTCACCTCAAGGCGAACTGGAGCCTTGACTCTGTTGGACCCTGAAGCACACGAGCATCTTCTGTGCCTTGTACTCCTCGGGCGTTTCGACACCAGACCTTGCCCGGGCTAGCGCAAGCGACTGAGCCACGGCTCGAAGTTTCGTGGGTGGGAATGTCTTCCCTACAAGCCGGGAAAGTGGAACCATGGTGGAATTCCCACTTGGGTTACCCAAAAACCCTCCCCCAATTCCACGTTTAAGTGGGGGGGATGTGATGAGTCGGATTTCCAGTGGCCAAGGGCTGATGGCATTCATGGGGTCTGTGTGGAACGCTGTGGGGGGCCCGAGGAGGGATTTGGCACGCTAGCCTGTCTGACCGCCAAAAAGGGCCTACGCCTTTATCGCGCACGCCCGCAAATCCACTTGCAGCAGCACAATATGTGGCTAGTTCGCACAACATTGCGCATGCCTATGTTTCTTTGATAACCACTTGGCCCACAATGCATTTGATGGCCTAGACGTGACATCGAAATCCAAGCAACCAATGCACTGCAAAGGGTGCTAAATCCGCTGATAACCTTGCCTGCACCATGTGTGTGAAAGAATTCTGAAGAAAGGGCATAGTGTTTGCTTTTCACGAGGGTTTCAGCACATGGAGCGATGGGGATGTTGTTGGCAGGGCTGCTCGCATATCTCGCCGATGCAGCCCTGCCAACATGCCCCTGCGTTTGCTCCAGACCTGCTTGCAAAAGTACAGGCGGCACTGGCAACTGAAAGGCGGTCAGGGTCAGGAGCATCAGCAGCTTCCCGGCGAAGATGCGGACAAAGACCACGCCGCCCACGTGCTTGTGTGTGTGTGGCTGTGTCGGTGTGTGGGTGTGGGTGTGTGTGTGTGTCTGTGTCTGTGTCTGTGTCTGTGTCTGTGTCTGTGTGTCTGTGTGTCTGTGTGTGTGTGTTTGCGTGTTTGTGTGATTGTGGCTGTGTTTGTTTGTGTGTGTGTGTGTTCGCACTTCTCCGTGTGTAGGTACGTGCTTGTAAGTGTGTTTGTGCGCGCGTGTCTGTGTGTGTGTGTCTGTGTGCGTCTGTATCTGTCTCTGTTTCTGTCTCTGTCTCTTTGTCTGGCTGTGTGTTTGCAAGTGTGTGTGCGCGCGGGTAATACATGTGTGACCCAAGCGGGGGCACAGGGTGCATACACACATGACACCGCACGCACGCCCACACACACACACCCACACACACACACACACAAACACGCCGCAGCTGGCCATTGCTGACCGAGCGCGAGTTTTGCTATTTTTTGCTACCCTTGTGAGCAAAGCAGTTCACCAGCTTCACAGCTTGCACCATGGCCCTCCCGTCAAACAGCATGATCTATCTCCAACCCTTTGAGGCCCTTACGAAAAAACAATGGAATAAATATCTCTAGAGGCTTGGCTTTGAAGGGCGTCCTTCATTTTGCAGCAGTTTTGGTCACGCAGGCAACATCGCTCATATGAAGTCAGCTGGCCCTCGTTTCGCAAGCTAGCGTCGCTGTCATCAGCGTTGGGTGCTTTGCAAGCTTGGTACTTGCTTCTCTTCTTGAGCCCACTGCCCCAAAACAAACTGTTCGTAAAATTAGGCTTCGGGCTAGGCTTTGTGTTTTCATCGTTCCAAGACCCTCGAAAAACGCAGACCAACTTGAACAGTAATCAAGCGGAAAATGTCACCGCTGAGTTCTGAGCAACCTGCTGACAAAATGGGAGGATTGCAGAAAGGCGCATCGCCCGATAAACTTGCGTTCAATCAGAAGGCTTGATTTTAAAGGCTCGCCTATGTCTTTGCGGATTTCTGACCCTTTTCCTGCCTTTTCCATTCCAGCACAGATCGCAAGTGCAAACCTTTTCGGTAGCAGATAACAAAACTGCATCTGAAAGAAAGATGGCAGAGGAATCGCCCAGAACACAAGCCCGGCCTCGAAAATGCAACCGGGCCTGCTGTCACATAATGGACCCCCCTTGGTTACATTCTAAAAGGGGTCCCTCGACCGGATGTTGAACAACGTGTCCCGGATGTTGAAAACCGTGTCCTTCATGTTGAAACACGTGCCACGGAAAGCGGCGCCGCGGAGGTTGGAAAATGTGGCTGAAGAGGGCAATGTGTCCCGGATTCTGAAACACTTGCCCCGGATGTTAAACAAATGCGGTCCGTATGTTGGAACATGCGCTCCCGACGTTGAAACATGTG
>CAUJNA010000834.1:15000-77500 GCA_963377175.1 Effrenium voratum
CGCTGCCTAATTTCTTTGCGCAATCTCTCTAGGCAGTCTTCCTACGCAATTCAGTAATCAGTCTTCCTGCACAATCTCTTTGCGCGTTCTCAAGCGATCTCTTGGTGACATCTCCCTGCGCTCTGATGCCTTCGCAAAATGTCTCCGTGCAATCACTCAGGCGAGCTCTTAGTGGCATTTCTGCACGCAACCCCTTTCAGCAATCAATCTGTGCAATCTCTCTGCGACGTTCCCAGGAAAGCATAATGGGTCCGCACGCGCGCGCACTCTGTCCACTGTCCTTACCATTGCATTTATGGCACGCGCCTCCCGTACTGAGTTCTTGGAACTGAGGCTGTGCAAGCGCGCTTCAATACGGCTTTCGTGCAAAAAAAAGTTGCGATTTTCGAGCCGGGTCTCCAAAAGTGCATATCACGTTCACTTTCGTAGTTTGCAGGCTGCGATCGTCAAGCCGGGGCTGCGAACGCACTCTTCGCATAATGCTTTTGGACTTCAACAATGGCAATGCTCGAGCCGGGGCGGCAAAAGTGCGATTCGTTCAGTACTTTCGTCTAAAAACAAGCATCGAGCCGGGGCTGCGAAAGTGCAGAATGACGGTCTCGGCTAGGGTGTCATCGAATTGTCCCTCCAATAATTGGCCAGAAGTTTCACTGGGAAATTGAAGACGGCCTCAGGGGTGTCATCGAATTTCCTGCCCGTAACTGACCCAGGGAATTCCACGAGGAGATTGAATGACGGTCTCAGGGGTGTCATCGAATTTCCCCCCCAAATAAATGACCAGAAGTCCCACTGGGAAATTGAATGACGGTCTCAGGGGTGTCATCAAATTTCCAGCAAACCCAACCCAAGCCCGGCACCCTGAACTCACCACCAATCCGCCCCAAGCCTCCTCAAAACAAATCTCCCAAAACGAATCCTAAATGCACCCCAACCCAACCCAAAAAACGTCCTAAATCCATTTAGAACCAGGCCAAAATCAATAGTGATCCCCTACCTGAGCCGTACATGAGCCCTAAACCACGCCGGACAACAATCATGAAGCAAGCGTTTGTTCGGGCAAATGCCTTTCTAGACGGGAACCACTTGCCACTTTTCAAGCACAAACTCGGGGGTTTGCACATGACAGCACAAAGGGTTCCAGTTCCAGTCAAGGAGCTCAAAGAAATAGCCTGAACAAATATGAAAGGGGCTCCATTTTGTCAACGCCCCTCGTGCATTGCGGCGCTGTTGTTGCCTTCCCGGACAAAATCACACAACCGCACGAAGCGCCAGGGGCGTTCACAAAACGGAGCCTCTTCTTTGAGCTTCTCGAATAGCAAACCATGGGAAGCCGTTGTGCCCTGTGTTTTGATTGCGACACGGGGGGGCGGGCGTTCGGCTGGATGCCAAAACAATTCAACAACTGTCAGCTCTCGGATGTAACGCCTAGGTGCAAAATCATGTTGAAACATTTTGAGCCATTCATCAAACCAAACGAAACCCTCCTAGCGCGGGGAGGGCACCAACAGCCAGACGAGACAAACCGAATCATAACAACATCGCATCTCAGGCGCAGGCTCCAGTGGTTGCAGCTGCTGAAGGCCACATTGTATTGCCGGCCGCTGGGCTCCTGAAAAGCTGCGGAGGATTGCGGAGGTACCCCCTTTCAAGGCTAGACTCCCCCGAATAATAAAGGCATTCTCCAGCCCTGTGAATCAAAATCGCATGTGTCCTTTTACTTTCCTATTGCAGTCCTATTTGCCAAACAGGGCTCCAAACAGGAAAGGACCGGAGAGGACCGGAGAGGACACGAGAAGTCCGGATTACTAGCCCAAGAGGGGGCCCTCCCAAATCCAGTTTGTCCGGACCTTGTCGACCTTGGGGGGGTGTTATTAATCATGTGCCAACATTATCGCATTTGCACACCTGAGGTGTCCTCGGCTAGGGCCTAGTTCCCCTCCGCAATTGCGAGTGCTCGCATTTCCACTCACCTTCCAAGAGTTCACTCAATCGCCCCGCCGATCGCCGATGGAATTGCCTGATTCACAATCCCCAATCCAACGATCGTTGTGGCTGAGCAGCCTGTGGCAGTCGAGCAACATCTAGATGACAACTTTCAATTCAAGGTGAGTTCATATAGGTAAATTAAGCGACAGAGCCTTGTCAACGTGACGGTGGCAGTTGAGCTCAGTAATTATTTCGCAATAGCAGCTCGCAGACAGCAATGGCAACACTCATCTTGTGCCACAGCCCTGGTTTGCACTGCCCTGTGCTGACCATGACGCGGAACCTGCAAAGCCACAACCACAACGCGTGCCGAAATCATAACGATGTGTTTTGTAATTCCTCATGTCCCAAGGCCCCAGCAAAACAAGAAGGCTCTCCGAACAACAAGCGTAAGATACAAATCACCACATTTGCCACCTATGGCGGCTTCAGAGTGCCCTTGTCAAACCTGTTTTTTCAAAACAAACTTTCAGGGGAATTTTCAGGTACCCCCCAGGGAGGTAACCCCTTTCGTAAGGGTATAATAAGAGCCTTACCAGGCCACCAGGCTACCTAGGAATCTGGGGAGAGGCATATAAGAGGCTCGCAAGTGGGGGTTTCCTCCCTGGGGGGTACCTGACAATTCCCTTGAAACAATCGTGGGCTGTTCCGGCAATCTATTTTTCGTGGTTTGCAAATGGCGACCTTTGAGATTATCAAAGGAGTTAGTATTGGTATGTATTGGCCAATGGGAAAAGACTTCTGCTATTGCTGCTGCTTCCGGATTTTTCTGGGGGGGCCGGAGAGCGGCTTTAATCAATGGGGGTTTTGGAAGGGTGCCAACAAATCATGCAAAGGAGTCTGTTGGCCAAACCGCAAACCTGATGGGGGCCTTTTGTTTCAGTAGTATTGGCCGGAAGTCGGCTGGGAAAAACGGGGGTCTTTAATCGGAGCGCGTCCTCTGCGAGGATCTGCGCCAGCTCGTCCCGGTCGCACCGCAGCCATCCCAGGCGAAACCGCGACAAGAGCCTCAGCATGGCACACGAACCAAGAAAAAAAGAAACCCTTAAAACCAAAGCTGATTTTGTTATATATGATGGCTTGTCGGCATGTTGGTGTGTGGAATACGAAGAATGACATGTTGTAGTGGATGTGTTTGGCGTTGCCTGGAATTCATTCGGAATATACATATATATATATATATTTATTTATACCGGTGAACCATGTTGTAGATAAACCAACCTACCACACCCAACCATTCACGAACTGCACGCCCAGCCTGGACCAGCCTCACCAAATCCATCCAAGTCCGTCCATCCAACCGCTACAAACAAACAATCACAAACAGTGCTTCTACAAAATGCCATTCTTACCAAAGCTCTTCTCTGCAAAATGGATTTGCCAAGCCTTGACACCCCTGTTTCATCTAAACCAAACGGTTTATAGGCAGGTCAAGATCACCCGTTCTAAAGGAAATCCAAAAGGGGATGAAAAACCAAGAGAACGGGCCAGCAAAAGAGGGCTAGGCTTCTGGCTCCTCCTGGCCATTGCTATCCTCCCCAAGGAGGAGGCCGGCAGAGCCCCAGCCCACGTTTATGGCCTGCGAGAAGCCCAGCAACGCGTGTTTTACTACGAGCTAAATACTGGGAA
The DNA here is from genome assembly GCA_963377175.1 of Effrenium voratum. Classification (NCBI taxonomy): domain Eukaryota; class Dinophyceae; order Suessiales; family Symbiodiniaceae; genus Effrenium; species Effrenium voratum. The sequence goes on from CAUJNA010000834.1 coordinate 18,616, forward strand.
GCTCCCGGAACTTTTCTGGTTGGTTCTAGGGAGCTCCCGGGGGAAAACTAACAAAAACTAAAAAAAATGAAAAAAAACAAAAAAAAAAAACAAAAAAAAAAAAACAAAACATAAAATAAAAAAAAAAAAAAAAAAATAAAAAAAACAAAACTAAAAAAAAAAAAACTAAAAAAAAACATACAAAACAAAACAAAAAAAACGATAATAAATACTAACCAAAAACAAACAAAAAAAAAAAAAACAAAAAAGAATAAAAAAAAACAAAAAAAAAAAAAAACATAAAGAAAAAAAAAAAAAACTTTACTTTCATGACTTTTCTAGTTGGTGACCTTTCTGGTTGGTTTCTTGGAAGCTAACCAAGGAAACTTGCGTAAAGCGACAAAGCCCGCCTCCCCGTGCTGGCCCTGAAAACGTAGGCTGGAGTGCACCTCCAGGCCAGCCAATGCCTGGGCAAACAATGCGTCAAACCAGCCGTGAAGCCAACCTAAACCAATCCTGAATCCAACCGCCACCAAAACCAAGCCTTAATACCAAACCTACTGCGAATCAGCCCCAAAGCCAACCCCTAACTGTACACTTACATCCTGCCCAAACCAGATTGTTTTAGGGAGGGCGCACCGCTGGTTTTGGGTGGGCTTTGGGGTTGGTCTTGGGTTGGTTTGGGGGTGGGCTTTGGCTTAATTTAGGGTGGGTTTAGGCCCGCTTTTTACAGGCCCCGAGGTATTGTTTCCTAGGATGTTCTTGCGGGTTCCTAAATGCAGCGGCCAGTTTGGCGTTTTACGGTGGGATTCAACGCTAGTTGAGAGTCTGGAGTGGTCCACAATTGGTTTGGGATTGGGGTGGGTTGAGAAAAACTGGGTTGGTTTGAGGTGGACGCAGGGCCGACCGGCAGGCCGACCAACCACCCAACGAGCACACTGAACGCCTGAGTCTCGAACACGCAGCCGATTCCAGCTGACGCTGGCATGGATGCCGCTCGGCGGCAAACGGCGAATGTAGTCGTGCAGTTCCTGCCGGAGGGCATAGAGACCCTGTAAGAAATTGGTCAAGAGCTGTCAAGAGAAGGCTAAGGGCAGCAACGCACCCCAGCTACCCTGCCTGGACATCTCCCACAGTGGACGCCTGGCAACCGAATGGCGGGCTAACTGCCACCTGCCACCTGCCACCTGCCACCTGCCACCTGCCACCTGCCACCTGCCACCTGCCACCTGCCACCTGCCACCTGCCACCTGCCACCTTCCACCTGCCCCTGTGTGTGTGTGTATGTGTGTATGTGCGCATGTGTGCATGTGTGCATGTGTGCATGTATGTGGGTAAGTGCGTATGTGCGTATGTGTGTATGTGTGTACGCGCGTATGTGCGTATGTGTGCATGTGTGTATGTGTGTGTGTATGTGTATATGTGTTTATGTATGTATGTATGTATGTATGCATGTCTGTATATATGTATGCATGTCTGTATATATGTATGTATGTATGTATGTATGTATGTATGTATGTATGTATGTATGTATGTATGTATGTGTGCCTGCGTATGTCTGTGTGTATGCGTGAGTGTGTCTGTGTGTGTGTGTTTCTATGTGTGTGTGTGCGAATTTGTGTATGTGGGTATGTGCGCGTGTGTGTGTGTGTGCGCGTGTAAATGTTTGTATATGTGTATGTGTGCATGTGTGCATGGGTGCACGTGTGTATGTGTGTGTATGTGTGCGTGTGTATGTGCGTATGTGTGTGTATGTGTGCGTGTGTGTTTCTATGTGTATGTGTGAATGTGTGTATGTGTGTACGTTTGCATGTGTGCATGTGTATGTGTGTGTATGTGTGTATGTGTCTATGTGTGTGTGTATGTGTGTATGTGCGCATGTGTGCATGTGTGCATGTGTGCATGTATGTGGGTAAGTGCGTATGTGCGTATGTGTGTATGTGTGTACGCGCGTATGTGCGTATGTGTGCATGTGTGTATGTGTGTGTGTATGTGTGTATGTGTTTATGTATGTATGTATGTATGTATGCATGTCTGTATATATGTATGCATGTCTGTATATATGTATGTATGTATGTATGTATGTATGTATGTATGTATGTATGTGTGCCTGCGCATGTCTGTGTGTATGCGTGCGTGTGTCTGTGTGTGTGTGTTTCTATGTGTGTGTGAATTTGTGTATGTGGGTATGTGCGCGTGTGTGTGTGTGTGCGCGTGTAAATGTTTGTATATGTGTATGTGTGCATGTGTGCATGTGTGCATGTGTGCATGTGTGTATGTGTGTATGTGTGCGTGTGTATGTGCGTATGTGTGTGTGTGTATGTGTGCGTGTGTGTTTCTATGTGTATGTGTGAATGTGTGTATGTGTGTACGTTTGCATGTGTGCATGTGTATGTGTGTGTGTGTATGTGTGTATGTGTCTGTGTGTGTGTGTTTGCATGTGTGCATGTGTATGTGTGTGTATGTGTGTATGTAAGTATGTGAGTATGTGTGTATGTGTGTATATGTGTATGTGTGTATGTGTGTATGTGTGTGTATGTGTGTGTGAGTATGTAAGTATGTGTATATGATATGTGTGTATGTGTGTATGTGTGTATGTGTGCATGTGTCTATGTGTGCATATGTGTCTATGTGTGAATGTGTGTATGTGTATATGAGTGTGCAGGTTTGTGTAGGTGTGTATGTGTGTATGTGTGTATGTGTGCATGTGTGCATTTTGTGTATGAGTGTAGGTGCGCAGGTATGTATGTGGGTATGTATATGTGTGCATGTGTGTATGCGCGCATGTGTGTATGTGTGTATGTGTGTGTATCTGTGTTTGTACGCATGTATGCATGTGTGTTTGTGCGTATGTCTACATGTGTGCATGTGTGCATGTGTGTATGTGCGAATGTGCGTATGTGTGCATGTGTGTATGCGTGTATGTACGTATGTGTGTATGTGTGCATGTGTGTCTGTGTGTATATGTGTGTATGTGTGCATGTGTGTATGTGTGTACGTGTGTATGTGTGTATGTGCGTATTTGTGCATGCGTGTATGGGTGCATGTGTGTATGTGTGTATGTGTAGATGTAAGTATGTGTCTATGTGTGTGTATGCGTGTATGTGTGTGCGTGTGTATGTGTGTATGTGGATGTGTGCATGTGTGTATGTGCGCAGGTGTGTATGTGTGTATGTGTGTATGTGTGTCTGTGTGTGTGTGCGCGTATGTGTGTATGTGTGTATGCGTGTACGTGTGTGTCTGTGCGTATGCGCGTATGTACGTATGTGTGTACGTGTGTGTGTGTGTGTCTGTACGTGTGTGTGTGAGTATGTGTGTACGTGTGTATGCGCGTATGTACGTATGTGTGTACGTGTGTGTGTGTGTGTGAGTATGTGTGTACGTGTGTATGCGCGTATGTTTGCATGTGTGTACGTGTGTGTGTGCATGTGTGTGTACGTGTGTGAGTATGTGTGTACGTGTGTCTGCGCGTGCGAACGTATGTGTGTACGAGTGTATGTGTGTACGTGTGTGTGTGTGCGTATGTGTGTACGTGTGCATGTGCGTATGTGTGTACGTGTGTATATACGTATGTGTGTATGTGTGTGCGTGTGTACGTGTGTATGTGCGTGTGTGTGTGTGTGTGTGTACGTGTGTACGTGTGTATGTGTGTATGTGTGTACGTGTGTACGTGTGTATGTGCGTATGTGCGTACGTGTGTACGTGGGTATGTGCGTATGTGTGTATGTGTGCCAACTGGCTTTGCCACTCCAAGTGCCCGACGCCCTGGGACGTTGTGGCTGTGGCCTGGGAAAGGAGGCTGCTTAGCTGTGTGGCGGCGTGGCTTGCGAGCACTTGCGAGTGGGCTTGCTGGTAATCACTTATCTTGGGTTTCGAAAGGTTTGCCAATCCATGCGGGGGCATTTCGTGGCATTCAGATCTTGTACAAAACAAACTGCCAATTCATGTGTCCGCACTCTTGGCTTAAGGGCGGGCGGGTGGGTGTCCCCCCCATTTGGTGCAGAATCTTTGTGCTCATGTGTTACGTGTCCGGAGGGTGGGCGAAAACAGCGAGTTCCGGACACTTCGTGAAACTGGTGTTCAACAAGATTAAGTAAGTGTTCGGCGAATGGGTGAAAACAGCAAGTTCCGGACGCTGAATGAAATTGATGTTCAACAAGCTTGCTTGATCTAGCAAAGAGCCCATGTTTGTTTCCCAGCACCACTCCAAGCGCCCGACGCTCGTGCTCTGTGACGCCTGGGAAAGGGGGCTGCTGCCCCAAAACGGCAAACACATAACACAAGAGCCAGATAGCATACGCGACAATGGTTGGACAGGTGGTTACCCATGGATTTGCCAGCAAATGATTCTGAAAAAGTGACCCTCCCCCTCCTCGCCGGGTATGGGGTCGTCGAAGAAATCATCATTGCGTATGTGTGTATGTGCGAATTTGTGTGTGTGTGTAAGTGTGTATGTGAGTATGTGCGTATGTGTGTACGTGTGTATGTGCGTATGTGCGGATGTGTGTACGTGTGTATGTGCGTATGTGTGTATGTGTGTATGTGTGCATTTGTGTGTACGTGCGTGTGCGCGCATGTGTGTATTTGCGTGTGTGCGTATGTGTGTGTTTGTAAATGTGCGTATGTGTGTATGTGCGTATGTGCGTATGTGTGTACGTGTACAATGTGCGTATGTGCGTATGAGAATACGTGTGTAGGTGTGTATGTGTGTATGTGTGTATCTGCGTATGTGCGCATGTGTGTATGTGTGCATGTGCGCATGTGCGTATTTGCGTTTGCGCGTATGTGTGTATGTGTCTATGTGCGTATGTGTGTATGTTTTTTTTATGTGTGTATGTGCGCGTGTGCGTATGTGTGTACGTGCGTGTGTGCGTATGTGTGTATGTGCGTGTGTGTGCGTATGTGCGTATGTGCGTGTGTGCGTATGTGTGTATGTGCATGCGTGCGTATGTGTGTGCGTGTGTGCGTATGTGTGTGTGTGCGCGTGTGCGTATGTGTGTGTGTGTGTTTGTGTATGTGTGTATGTGCGTATGTGCGTATGTGTGTAAGTGTGTATGTGCGTATGTGCGTATGTGTGTATGTGTGTATGTGCGTATGTGCGTATGTTTGTACGTGCGCAGGCGTGTACGTGTGTATGTTTGTTTGTGTAGTTATGTGTGTATGTGCGTATGTGCGAAGGTGTGTACGTGTGTATGTGCGTATGTGCGTATGTATGTACGTTCGTTTGTGTGTATGTCAGTGTATGTGTGTACGTGTGCATGTGCGTATGTGTGTACGTGTGTATATACGTATGTGTATGTGTGTGTGTGCGTGTGTACGTGTGTATGTGCGTGTGTGTACGTGTGTACGTGTGTATGTGCGTGTGTGTACGTGTGTACGTGTGTATGTGTGTATGTGTGTACGTGTGTACGTGTGTATGTGCGTATGTGCGTACGTGTGTACGTGGGTATGTGCGTATGTGTGTATATGTGCCAACTGGCTTTGCCACTCCAAGTGCCCGACGTCCTGGGACGTTGTGGCTGTGGCCTGGGAAAGGAGGCTGCTTAGCTGTGTGGCGGCGTGGCTTGCGAGCGCTTGCGAGTGGGCTTGCTGTTAGTCACCTATCTTGGGTTTCGAAAGGTTTGCCAATCCACGCGGGGGCATTTCGTGGCATTCAGATCTTGTACAAAACAAACTGCCAATTCATGTGTCCGCACTCTTGGCTTACGGGCGGGAGGGTGTCCCCCCCATTTGGTGCAGAATCTTTGTGCTCATGTGTTACGTGTCCGGAGGGTGGGCGAAAACAGCGAGTTCCGGACACTTCGTGAAACTGGTGTTCAACAAGATTAAGTAAGTGTTCGGCGAACGGGTGAAAACAGCAAGTTCCGGACGCTGAATGAAATTGATGTTCAACAAGCTTGCTTGATCTAGCAAAGAGCCCATGTTTGTTTCCCAGCACCACTCCAAGCGCCCGACGCTCGTGCTCTGTGACGCCTGGGAAAGGGGGCTGCTGCCCCGAAACGGCAAACACATAACACAAGAGCCAGATAGCATACGCGACAATGGTTGGACAGGTGGTTACCCCATGGATTTGCCAGCAAATGATTCTGAAAAAGTGACCCGATGAACCCTTTCCTGTTGGCCAAGCCAGCAGTATTTGCAAGACGTGGCTCGCAACATCGTGTTGGTCGAATCCAGCTCCACCGCCTGTTTCGAAGAGTTGCGCAAAGTTCCTGGTTAGGAAGGGGCCCCGTGGCTGAATGCCCTGGAGGGTCCAAGATTACTAGCTACGAGGTGTGCAAGGCCTTTGGATGCTGCGTTTTCTTTTCCCTCTTTATTCCGACAGCATTTGGTAGGGAACCACCATCCACGCAACTATGGATCCCTTAGGTTCTGTTGACGGCGCGCGCTCTGGCCTGCTGAGTGGATCTCGAAGGGGAGCGAGATCTTTCCTGCCGGCGCTCAACCAGCATGGAAACCCGTTGCTTGTGCTGGGCCACTGCTGGGCCCGTTAGGTTGTGACATTTTGAAAACCCATTAGGTTGTTCCACTGGAAGAACGTAGCCCCCGGGCTTCGACTTTTGCATCAACCATCCCTGGATTAAATCAGCACTTGGGGTGACCTGAAGATGAGAATCCGTCCGCGTGGGAACCCCAGGGTGGCCTCTCTCTGATTAGTTGGCTTCAGAATGCCCCCTCCTTAAAGGGGGGGTAGGACCCCCTGAAAAATGAATTTCATTTCAGAAATGTGGGATACCCTGTGGGATACCCCAGATTTCATTTTTTAAAAGGGGAGCCTTTGTTTGGTGAGCGACAGGATTCCTTGGGCAATGCTGCGCAACATTTGGCTGCAAGAAACAAGGCATGATCACAAGGAACTATCGTGTTAAATGAAAGATTCGAGGGGGGGGGCAGCCGCGTGAGGATTTGCACGGATTCCTGGATGACCCACTCCCCAGACGGCGCCACTGCCTATAGCTTGCCCTGGGCATTTGACGGAAGCGTTTTAAATCAAATATGGGAGGGGGAGGCTTGCATTCTTAGCAATTCCATGGTGAAATGAACAGTCAGTCCTCTGAAAAATAACAGTTTCACAGGTTTGCGCCCGGGCTTCCCCCCATATTTCATTTTTTTTTTATTTTTTTGGCTTTTTTTTTCAGAGGGATACTGCGCTGGCACTTCTCACTCGGCCTCCTGCTCACAAGACCTGGGCATGCTCGCACAGGGGCCAAACAGCTTATCAACCCCTGTCCGCAGGAAACGAAAACCATCTGACGCCAATGCGTGAGGCGTGTGCACCTTAGTTAGCTGGCCCTTAGCCAAAGGATAGCCACTGCACCTAGTAGAATCGTATCACCCACTCATCTCCCCATTAGATGAATAATTGGGCGCAACAACCTCGTTCCATCACATAGGCACCCGCGAGACGACACCTCGAATCGCCCGACCATACTGAAACAAGTTGAGCCGTCCAACCCGCCGTCCAACCATCCACCCATAGGCGCTAGATCCCGGGCAAGGATTAGCCAAGAGCATTCTCGCTCAATCAAAAGTATGGAGACGCGACCACGTCACCCGCGCGGCATAGGAAAGTTAGCTTTGAGCAACTGAGAAATTGAGGGGCTCATAACCTCCCTTAGATTGTCATCACAGAATTGGATAAAAGAAAAATGATAAGCAGTCCGGCCGATTCGCGGACGATGCTTAAGCGTCAAATTTATTTGGAGGTTGAACAATATGGTGAATTCCTGCTCTTGCTGTTTGCTTTCCAAGCCATGAACTGCTCTCGGGATTCTAGGTGAGAGGCAACGAACACAAGAGACAAGAAGCCAAGAAAGCGCCACGGTCCAAAGGAAGGTTGACCGTGATCAACATTCACTCTTTCGCAATTGGTTGGGGAACCCCCAGATTCATTACGTGGAGTGTTCACGAGGGGTCGGCCATAATTAAGAACAAATTCTGGGCAAGACCTGCGGGCCTACATGCGGGGACGGTCTGGCCCGAGCCCGCTCCTGGAAGAAGTTGTTCGCAACTTCTGGCGCCGTCCTGGCCGAGAAACTGCGCAAGACACGGGGCCCGTGGCAGGGTGTTCGCGCTGAAGGGGAGGGAAGGAAAGGGGAAGGGAACTGGAAAGGGGAAGGTGCAGCAGAGAGAAAGTAAAGATTGATACAAGGGGAGGAGTGGAAAATAGTGGAAAGGAAGTCGGGGGGCAGGCAGGTCCATGGCTGCGTGTGCTCCGTGGCCGTGCTGAAAGACTGAAACGCAAACACAAGGACATGTTACTTCCAGACGGAGAACACCCCAAAAGAACCCACCTGAACCTCCTTCCGGAAACAGTTGTGGCTGAAGTTCAGTGGCAGTAAGTTAAAGCACGGATCGAAAATCAGTTAAAAGTCATGCTCAGAGGCCTCGTGAGCCGCGGGACGTGCTCGAAGAAATTATGCACCAGCACCTGTGCCAGAGATGGCAACCAAGAGGGGCTTCCCTTTCTGCTCCCTGCCCCAGGGCCCTGTCCTACAAATAGCTGAAAGAGGGAGCTGATTCCGGATTTGGCAACTTCAAGCGAGAAAGCCCACCCATACAGTCACCAACTTTAGCCACATCAAGTTTTGGGACCATGTTGCGCGCCAAGGGGATGCCGATGCGCCCAGGCCACAGCCGGCCACAGCAAGGTTACAGCAAGGTCAACTATGAGCCAGCTGCCAAAAACTCTCTACCAATACTAGTTACTAACTACTAGGTTCACAGCTGGTATGGCCGTGGGGTTCCAGGAAACGCAACCGACGTGCCTGGTGTCCAGCTGCAGCCTGCGCGGCTTGCGCGGGTGGGTCTTGCGAGCCGAGAGTTTCGTAAGGTCTCGGCAAACTACTTGATTAGCTATACACCATAATACAGACCATATTGCAGCACTCCTGCCTACACATGTCCAATACCCCTAGCATGCAAACAGAGATGGCAGGACAACAGCTTTGTCCCAGAAAGGGGGCCAAAGCATGCAAGTAGAGATGCCAGGGTAACGGCTTTGTACCAGAAAGGGGGCCCCCGCATGCAAGCAGAGATGCCAGGGCAACAGCTTTGTACCAGAAAGCGGGCCCAGACATGCCGCAGATCTCAGAATATCTGGTCTTGTCCTGGTCCCCATCCATCCATCAAATTTCTGAACATAAATCTGTCCAAAGACTCTGGGCAAACAGTCATCCACAGGGTGTTCCCCACAACGGGCCATATCTAGTGCGTGGGTTGGGCAAGGCTGCAAAACACTTCAAACACCAGCAAAGGCGGCCTCGGCGCAGTATCAACCCAAGAAAACATTCAACCTAAGCCCCAGCGAAATCCAGTAAAAAACATGAACACCTATGCCAAACCTACACCTTAAACCAAACCCCAGCCGCAGCCCCAAACAAAACCTACACCCCATTCCTAGCCAAACCTAAACCCTAACCCTAAAACCCATGAAACCCTGAACCATTCCAAAGAAATGCCGGGGACGAGACACCAACTAACCAATTGCCCATAGATCGCGCGTCCGGCCCCCGCCTGCCACTGCAGCCGCCTTGGCGCAGCGCCAGCCGCCTGCAATGTGTCGCGGTGGTTTGGGGCAGCTGGTTGAGGGCTCATGTACAGTCAATGTAGGATGGGCTTACGGTTCTACATGGATTTAGGACGGGTTTAGGGTTGGGTTAGGGCTCATTTAGGGTTCCTTTTGGGAGATTCAGGGTTGGTTTAGGGTTGTTGTAGGGTTGTTTTAGAGAAGAATTGGGGCGGAGTGGTGGTGACTTCAAGATACTTCAAGGTTGGTGTGCTGTGAATCAAGGGCCGGCTTAGGGTGGGGAAATTCGATAACACTCCTGAGACCGTCATTCAATTTCCCCTTCCCCGGGGCAGTTTGTGTTGGGGGGAATTCGATGGCAGCACTGAGGGTGGGTTTAGGGCGGGTTGAGGGTTGGAGTAAGGTCCGATGGTGGAGATGCAGGGCAATGGATTTAGGGTGTGTTTAGGGTAGTTGTAGCGTTGTTGCAGGTCTGGCTCAAGTGCACTGAGTCAGCCAAGCTTCGAAGTGGGACAGCTCAACAACCGTGGGATAGCCACCCGTGTCTGATCAAGCTTACCTGCTACATTCCGCGTTGCCACCCCTCCACCGTTTTTGGAACAACCTATACTCGCACAAGGGCGCGCTTATCAATCCTATCCAACATGAACCCTGTTCAGAACATTCGCCAAAACTCGCATTAGCTAGCACGGCTCGTTTCATGCAAGAGGCGCCTGCTTGATGATGCCAGGTCCCCTTTTTGTCAACCTTGTTTTGACTTGCAGTTGCGATAGGTTCGCCGGGCCCGTTTCAAACTGGAGGCTAACATGGACGTCAACTTCTGCAATTAAATTTCCTCCAAAGCTTACTCAGGTTTTATTGGCCTGACTGCGATGCGAACAGCCCAAATCCCCGCTTGCCTGCGTCGACGCGGGGTGGCCGTGTGCTGCGGCTTCCTGGGACGACCCCCGGACACCCAACAAGATTGCCGTTCACCATGCAACAAGCCGCTGTCAAGGCGAGCACACCAAATACAGTCGATGCAACGCGATAGCAAAGGGGTAGAAGGAAGTTATCTCAACCCCTTTGCCTGCCGGATGGCTAGGATGATCGCGGATTGGATGTTTGCAACGGGACATACGAATGCCTACAGAAAGGCGTTGCCTACAGAATGAAGCGCTTGTGAAGAAATCGACAATTCACCAAAAGAAACAAACAGAGACAGCAACTCCCTCAGAATTCCCGTGGTACCAGCAGCCAGGCAACTCCTATGCACCACCCAATCTACCACAGGAGCATGGCAAGTAATATCTAAACCCTAAAACCCATGAAAACCCTAAACCCTAACCCTAAAACCCATAAACCCTGAACCATTCCAAACCCTGAACCGAAATGCCGGGGACGAGACACCAACTAACCAATTGCCCATAGATCGCGCGTCCGGCCCCCGCCTGCCACTGCAGCCGCCTTGGCGCAGTGCCAGCCGCCTGCAATGTGTCGTTCTGGTTTGGGGCAGCTGGTTGAGGGCTCATGTACAGTCAATGTAGGGTGGGCTTGCGGTTCTACATGGATTTAGGACGGGTTTAGGGTTGGGTTGGGGTTCCTTTAGGGTTCCTTTTGGGAGATTTAGGGTTGGTTTAGGGTTGTTGTAGGGTTGTTTTAGAGAAGGATTGGTGGTGACTTCAAGGGTTGGTGTGCTGTGAATCAAGGGCCGGCTTAGGGTGGGGAAATTCGATAACACTCCTGAGACCGTCATTCAATTTCCCCTTCCCCGGGGCAGTTTGTGTTGGGGGGAATTCGATGGCAGCACTGAGGGTGGGTTTAGGGCGGGTTGAGGGTTGGAGTAAGGTCCGATGGTGGAGATGCAGGGCAATGGATTTAGGGTGTGTTTAGGGTAGTTGTAGCGTTGTTGCAGGTCTGGCTCAAGTGCACTGAGTCAGCCAAGCTTCAAAGTGGGACAGCTCAACAACCGTGGGATAGCCACCCGTGTCTGATCAAGCTTACCTGCTACATTCCGCGTTGCCACCCCTCCACCGTTTTTGGAGCAACCTATACTCGCACAAGGGCGCGCTTATGCATCCTATCCAACATGAACCCTGTTCAGAACATTTGCCAAAACTCGCATTAGCTAGCACGGCTCGTTTCATGCAAGAGGCGCCTGCTTGATGATGCCAGGTCCCCTTTTTGTCAACCTTGTTTTGACTTGCAGTTGCGATAGGTTCGCCGGGCCCGTTTCAAACTGGAGGCTAACATGGACGTCAACTTCTGCAATTAAATTGGCTCCAAAGCTTACTCAGGTTTTATTGGCCTGACTGCGATGCGAACAGCCCAAATCCCCCCTTGCCTGCGTCGACGCGGGGTGGCCGTGTGCTGCGGCTTCCTGGGACGACCCCCGGACACCCAACAAGATTGCCGTTCACCATGCGACAAGCCGCTGTCAAGGTGAGCACACCAAATACAGTCGATGCAACGCGGTAGCAAAGGGGTAGAAGGAAGTTATCTCAACCCCTTTGCCTGCCGGATGGCTAGGATGATCGCGGATTGGATGTTTGCAACAGGACATACGAATGCCTACAGAAAGGCGTTGCCTACAGAATGAAGCGCTTGTGAAGAAATCGACAATTCACCGAAAGAAACAAACTGAGACAGCAACTCCCTCAGAATTCCCGTGGTACCAGCAGCCAGGCAACTCCTATGCACCACCCAATCTACCACAGGAGCATGGCAAGTAATATCTAAACCCTAAAACCCATGAAAACCCTAAACCCTAACCCTAAAACCCATGAAACCCTGAACCATTCCAAAGAAATGCCGGGGACGAGACACCAACTAACCAATTGCCCGCCTGCCACTGCAGCCGCCTTGGCGCAGTGCCAGCCGCCTGCAATGTGTCGCGGTGGTTTGGGGCAGCTGGTTGAGGGCTCATGTACAGTCAATGTAGGGTGGGCTTACGGTTCTACATGGATTTAGGACGGGTTTAGGGTTGGGTTAGGGTTCATTTAGGGTTCCTTTTGGGAGATTTAGGGTTGGTTTTGGGTTGTTGTAGGGTTGTTCTAGAGAAGAATTGGGGCGGAGTGGTGGTGACTTCAAGGTTGGTGTACTGTGAATCAAGGGTTGGTCTAGGGCTGGTTTTGGGTGGGGAAATTCGATGACACCCCTGAGACCGTCATTCACTTTCCCCTTCCCGGGTCAGTTTTGGTTGGGGGTGGGGGAAGAAATTTGATGGCAGCCCTGAGGGCGGGTTGAGGGTTGGAGTAAGGTTCGATGGTGGAGATGCAGGGTCAATGGACTTAGGGTGTGTTCAGGGTGGCTGTAGCGTTATTGTAGGTCTGGCTGCTTGATGATGTCAGGTCCCCTTTTCGTCAACCTTGTTTTGACTTGCATTTGCGATAGGTTTGCGGGCCCTGTGTCAAGAACCGAAGTTTACTCAGGGTTTATTGGCCTGACTGCGATGCGAACAGCCCAAATCCCCGCTTGCCTGCGTCGACGCGCTTGCCATGGGGCGAGGGTCCGGCGGCATTGTGGAAGTATTTTAGAATTTTCTTTGGTTAACGTAATTAGTTAAGAATTGCTTTTGATCTTGTTCTTTGTTTAGATTGACTGTCATTCCCAGAAGCGGTGTTTAGGAAGTTATGTAATGTTAGTTATGTGAGCTGCGTTTGGGCTAACAACCTAGCCTACCATGTCCTTGTAGGCCTCCTGGTAGCTCCTTAGATCCCTCTTTAAAGGCAAGTTTGGATACCCTAGCTCCTTGGCTCCCTTCGAACCACCATCAGTTAGACGACCCACGTACGGCTTTGCTGCTTGTGGCCTTGGTGGTGCTCCCCTTCACCTCAACTCGCTTTTAGGCAGTGACCAACTGTGATGAAGTATCCAAATGCGCTGATTAAACAAAATGAAATGCAACTGAAAGGCTTCAACAAAGAAATTACATGAAAACCAACAACTCAAACGAACGAACCATAATTTTTCAGTATAACGAGAAACTCAACACCTGAAAAGTGGAAACACTAACTCATGAGCATGTATAGTGATGAACAGGCAGTAACAATGCAGAAATCAGTAAATAATGTTTGAAATGCCAAGCTGCTAGGCACTTACGGCCCTGCAGCCAGGCAACCACAATGAAATTGCAGGTTGGCAAGTGCCAATGTGACATGTGTGCATGTGTGTGGTGGTGGTGCGTGCCTGGGCATGCAAGTGAGTCACTAAGCTCAAGAGACCTGTTGGGCCAAAATCAGCGGACACAAACTCCCAGCACTCCTGCTCCCCGAATCATGCCGAACATATTTGATTTTCTTGAAAGATCAAAGAATCCACATGAGAAACCAAATTGGATCGAATTGGAATGCCGTTCTAATACCAAAAACTCACACACACGCACACACTGGATTTATTCTTCATGAATTTTCTACGGGGGTCAACCTGCTAACAGGTGCACAAGAATGATCAGACATAAATTACATAAATTACGGCGTCAGAAAAGAACAGACATGTTGAACATGATCTGACTACATAACCTAAGACTTTGACTCGGAGGTGGGCCCCGATTTACGGCGTCAGAAAAGACCAAACAAGTTGAACATGATCTAGCCACATAACCTAAGACTTTGACTCGGAGGTGGGCCCCGAAGTACGGCGTCAGAAAAGAACACACATGTTGAACATGATGTACATGATCTACCTATGCATAAGCTAAGACTTTGACTCGGAGGTGGGCCCCGAATTACGGGGACAGAAAAGAAAACACAGGTTGAACATGATGTACATGATCTAATTATACATAACCTAAGACTTTGACTCGGAGGTGGGCCCCGAATTACGGCGTCAGAAAAAACAGACATGTTGAACATCCAACTACATAACCTAAGACTTTGACTCGGAGGTGGGCCCCGATTTACGGCGTCAGAAAAGACCAAACAAGTTGAACATGATCTAGCTACATAACCTAAGACTTTGACTCGGAGGTGGGCCCCGAATTACGGCGTCAGAAAAGAACAGACATGTTGAACATGATGTACATGATCTACCTATGCATAAGCTAAAACTTTGACTCGGAGGTGGGCCCCGAATTACGGGGACAGAAAAGAAAACACAGGTTGAACATGATGTACATGATCTAATTATACATAACCTAAGACTTTGACTCGGGTGGGCCCCGAACTACGGCGTCAGAAAAGAACAGACTCGGAGGTGGGCCCCGAATTGCGCCCAAGGCAAGCGGTAAGTAAAGTGCGGCAAGGATACGTTGGACATGTACAAGACTGAGGAAGGACGACCCGTGGCAGCCAACCTGAGGCTAACACATTGTAAATTAAAATCACGATCACTCTATTGCCAACCAAGCGTTCCCTGAAAGCTTTTCTTTGAGGAGCAAAGCTGACTGAGCTTTTCACGGGCAACAAGTTGCGAGGCGGAAGCGAACAACCCTGGACAAGAGCCAATTGGGCGGGTGGATTACGAAAGCCCAGTCAATTCAGCTGCATGGATATAGCCAGCCCTGTGCTCATTTTGCATTTGCCATTCAAGAAGCTTGTGCTTCTCAGAAAAACGCCCCGGGGCGATGATGCATAGGGTCCTCGGGACTGCGAGCATGGAAGGACACTTGCAGGCCCAGGCGCCCACCAACTGCGCTAGTGAATGCCCAGTGCATTCAAACTTGCTCAAGTAATAGAACTTGAACAATGCCATCAAGGCTGGTGTTCCCCCAGATCAACACCTTGGGCAAAACAAATCGATGCTCATATTTCAAAACGGGTGCAAGAAACAAGGAGCTGAGCTCAGCCAATTCCACTGGGCTTCTTGCTTTTGCAGCTGTGCGCATGTGGGGGGCGTGCTGAGTGGCACGTGGGAAAGGGTCTGGGAAAAGAGTGGCTGGGAAAAGGTTTCCCGCTGGGAAAGGGTCTGGGAAAAGAGTGGCTGGGAAAAGGTTTCCCGCTGGGAAAGGGTCTGGGAAAAGAGTGGCTGGGAAAAGGTTTCCCGCTGGGAAAGGTCTGGGAAAAGAGTGGCTGGGAAAAGGTTTCCCGCTGGGAAAGGGTCTGGGAAAAGAGTGGCTGGGAAAAGGTTTCCCGCTGGGAAAGGGTCTGGGAAAAGAGTGGCTGGGAAAAGGTTTCCCGCTGGGAAAGGGTCTGGGAAAAGAGTGGCTGGGAAAAGGTTTCCCGCTGGGAAAGGGTCTGGGAAAAGAGTGGCTGGGAAAAGGTTTCCCGCTGGGAAAGGGTCTGGGAAAAGAGTGGCTGGGAAAAGGTTTCCCGCTGGGAAAGGGTCTGGGAAAAGAGTGGCTGGGAAAAGGTTTCCCGCTGGGAAAGGGTCTGGGAAAAGAGTGGCTGGGAAAAGGTTTCCCGCTGGGAAAGGGTCTGGGAAAAGAGTGGCTGGGAAAAGGTTCCTGTGCATTTTGCCACCAACCAAATTACCACTCTCCAGGCGGAGGACATTTGCGGGGAGAAAAGGAAAGGCCTGGCTGGGTTGGACAACAAATGTGACATGCATGTATAGAGGCTTCGCTCACGAGTGTGCACTTGCAACACCCCTGTAGCCAAGCCAAAGCAGCGCCGGAATCGTGCTATGTTGCCTGCACAAAGTATGCCGTTGCCCTCCGCAACTTCATCCAGAGATCAAAGTCCCTTCGCCGCAGTATTAAGCAAGCGTTCTTGAACTAAAGGGGCCATGCATCAGATACTGGGTGTGATCTGCATTTTCGGCCCTGAGGAATTTGAAGAGTTCCGCTGGTGACTGGAAAAAAATACCGAAGCCTGACAGCGAGCCCAAAGTACAAAAGGCATGCAAAGAGGGCAAGCTGTCATGAAAGCCTACGGACTCACATCTGGTTTCCAATGCCGTAGAATTTGTCATCTTTGCACATCCAGTGAGCTTTGGACAAACAGTCTGATGCAGCCATTTGAGCTTTCATGTGTTTACCCCTGGCCTCCCTCCCCTTTGCTTTTGAGGAGTGGTGGAATGTTGGAAAACAACGCCGAGATGCGCGCCTGGTGCCAAGTCGTTGGCGATGTGCCTTTCAAGGCCAACGAGGGTCTGCCTATGAGGGAAGCCCCTGGCCTAGAAGCTCTCGGATGCGCCCCGACCAAGTGCATATTTACGCGTACGGGTGCGGAAAGGATTTTGCAGCGTCTTCTGTTATCTTTTGTTGCTTCTTGCGCCGTTGGCCGGGGAGAAGCCTGCAATCAAAACTTGACAACACCTTTGAACGCTTCAAGCTGTGGTGCGCCAACCATCGGCTGTCAACATCTCTCAAGACGTTCGACAAAAAGGTCTTCAAAATGCAGGGAACGAACCGTTGCTTGTTTAGTCCTGCTTAAGGTTGGGAAGGTTCGGGGAGACCTTGTGCCCGTGTGTCACCTCAAGGCGAACTGGAGCCTTGACTCTGTTGGACCCTGAAGCACACGAGCATCTTCTGTGCCTTGTACTCCTCGGGCGTTTCGACACCAGACCTTGCCCGGGCTAGCGCAAGCGACTGAGCCACGGCTCGAAGTTTCGTGGGTGGGAAGAGGGCGTCCCCGAATTCCATTGGGAATGTCTTCCCTACAAGCCGGGAAAGTGGAACCATGGTGGAATTCCCACTTGGGTTACCCAAAAACCCTCCCCCAATTCCACGTTTAAGTGGGGGGGATGTGATGAGTCGGATTTCCAGTGGCCAAGGGCTGATGGCATTCATGGGGTCTGTGTGGAACGCTGTGGGGGGCCCGAGGAGGGATTTGGCACGCTAGCCTGTCTGACCGCCAAAAAGGGCCTACGCCTTTATCGCGCACGCCCGCAAATCCACTTGCAGCAGCACAATATGTGGCTAGTTCGCACAACATTGCGCATGCCTATGTTTCTTTGATAACCACTTGGCCCACAATGCATTTGATGGCCTAGACGTGACATCGAAATCCAAGCAAACTATGCACTGCAAAGGGTGCTAAATCCGCTGATAACCTTGCCTGCACCATGTGTGTGAAAGAATTCTGAAGAAAGGGCATAGTGTTTGCTTTTCACGAGGGTTTCAGCACATGGAGCGATGGGGATGTTGTTGGCAGGGCAGCTCGCATATCTCGCCGATGCAGCCCTGCCAACATGCCCCTGCGTTTGCTCCAGACCTGCTTGCAAAAGTACAGGCGGCACTGGCAACTGAAAGGCGGTCAGGGTCAGGAGCATCAGCAGCTTCCCGGCGAAGATGCGGACAAAGACCACGCCGCCCACGTGCTTGTGTGTGTGTGTGGCTGTGTCGGTGTGTGGGTGTGGGTGTGTGTGTGTGTGTGTCTGTGTCTGTGTCTGTGTCTGTGTCTGTGTCTGTGTGTCTGTGTGTCTGTGTGTGTGTTTGCGTGTTTGTGTGATTGTGGCTGTGTTTGTTTGTGTGTGTGTGTGTGTTCGCACTTCTCCGTGTGTAGGTACGTGCTTGTAAGTGTGTTTGTGCGCGCGTGTCTGTGTGTGTGTGTGTCTGTGTGCGTCTGTATCTGTCTCTGTTTCTGTCTCTGTCTCTTTGTCTGGCTGTGTGTTTGCAAGTGTGTGTGCGCGCGGGTAATGCATGTGTGACCCAAGCGGGGGCACAGGGTGCATACACGCATGACACCGCACGCACGCCCACACACACACACACCCACACACACACACAAACACGCCGCAGCTGGCCATTGCTGACCGAGCGCGAGTTTTGCTATTTTTTGCTACCCTTGTGAGCAAAGCAGTTCACCAGCTTCACAGCTTGCACCATGGCCCTCCCGTCAAACAGCATGATCTATCTCCAACCCTTTGAGGCCCTTACGAAAAAACAATGGAATAAATATCTCTAGAGGCTTGGCTTTGAAGGGCGTCCTTCATTTTGCAGCAGTTTTGGTCACGCAGGCAACATCGCTCATATGAAGTCAGCTGGCCCTCGTTTCGCAAGCTAGCGTCGCTGTCATCAGCGTTGGGTGCTTTGCAAGCTTGGTACTTGCTTCTCTTCTTGAGCCCACTGCCCCAAAACAAACTGTTCGTAAAATTAGGCTTCGGGCTAGGCTTTGTGTTTTCATCGTTCCAAGACCCTCGAAAAACGCAGACCAACTTGAACAGTAATCAAGCGGAAAATGTCACCGCTGAGTTCTGAGCAACCTGCTGACAAAATGGGAGGATTGCAGAAAGGCGCATCGCCCGATAAACTTGCGTTCAATCAGAAGGCTTGATTTTAAAGGCTCGCCTATGTCTTTGCGGATTTCTGACCCTTTTCCTGCCTTTTCCATTCCAGCACAGATCGCAAGTGCAAACCTTTTCGGTAGCAGATAACAAAACTGCATCTGAAAGAAAGATGGCAGAGGAATCGCCCAGAACACAAGCCCGGCCTCGAAAATGCAACCGGGCCTGCTGTCACATAATGGACCCCCCTTGGTTACATTCTAAAAGGGGTCCCTCGACCGGATGTTGAACAACGTGACCGGGATGTTGAAAACCGTGTCCTTCATGTTGAAACACGTGCCACGGAAAGCGGCGCCGCGGAGGTTGGAAAATGTGGCTGAAGAGGGCAATGTGTCCCGGATTCTGAAACACTTGCCCCGGATGTTAAACAAATGCGGTCCGTATGTTGGAACATGCGCTCCCGACGTTGAAACATGTGCCCCGGATTGTTCAAAACTATGCGCCCCGGATTGTTGAACGCTGCGCGGCCCTAATACTAGGCATTGGCCCTAAATGTTGAATATAAGTTACGCTCCAATCAAAATGATCCTGTACTCCGAATGTGATTCTCCAATGCTCTGCTACTTCACTAACTCAAAGCAAAGGAAGTCGTTGGGCAGCATTCCCGAGGAAAGGGAATGCCAAAGGTACGAGCTTGATTTGCTAAAACCGTGTGGGACTTTTGGGGTCACGCTTTTTGTGAAGGTTGGCGCAAGAAAACCAATCCCTCCATATCCCTCCAAACCAGCTGCAGCCCCAACATTAATAAAAACATGTCGTGCAAGTGCGCTACCAACACCAACCAGCCTCTCCCAATTGCAACTTGCAACCCAATAGGGAACAGAATGGTGGAAATGCCGAGCTCTGAAGCCGATCCCAGGATGAGCCAAGTCAACTTGCGCAGGCCGCCAAAGAACAAGTCAAGTGCGGGAGGCATCCCAGGGGGTGGCTGAGGGCCCCCGCAGCATCATCAGGTGGCCACCGAGCAGAAAGTAGTTGGTCCATGGTCGGAGGGCTACCCTGAGGACGCAGTTGCGCAGTTTCCAGCAACACCCCGCTGCAAATGATGTTCTCAACAACCCAAACTCGCCCAAAGCAAAGGAAGTCGTTTGGCAGCATTAGGTACGAGCTTGATTTGCTAAGACCGTGTGGGACTTTTGGGACCACATGGGGTTACGCTAATGGGTTCGCGCGTTTCGCGCGTTGACCACGAAGGCTGTACTGACTCACAGATGTTGCCTTCAATGAGAACTCTTCATTGCGAAACAAAACGTTGCTCCGTTGGTGGGCGGCTACTAGTGCATCTTCGGGATGCTGCCGTGAAGGCTCTGGATGGGCTGCGCTCACCAGTGACCAGCTTCTGTTCGCAACGCGCCTCTGCTTTTTGTGAAGGGGGGCGCAACAAAAACCAATTCCTCCATATCCCTCCAAACCAGCTGCAGCCCCCACATAAATTAAAAAATGTTAGCCCCGAAATACATCAGGCAAAAAAGAAGCTGCTGAACCCTGGTTAAACTACACGAACTAAGGAACTAAGGCTTTGACTTGGAGGTGGGCCCCGAAATACATCAGGGCAAAAAAAAGAGTTGAGCAGAATTGCTGAACCCAAGTTAAACTACACGAACTAAGGAACTATGGCTTTGACTTGGAGGTGGGCCCCGAAATACATCAGGCAAAAAAGAACAGAGTTGCTGAACCCTGGTTAAACTACACGAACTAAGAAACTGGGGCTTTGACTTGGAGGTGGGCCCCGAAATACATCAGGCAAAACAGAACAGAGTTGCTAAACCCTGGTTAAACTACACGAACTAAGGAACTAAGGCTTTGACTTGGCGGTGGGCCCCGAAATACGTCAGGCAAAACAGAACAGAGTTGCTGAACCCTGGTTAAAACTGCACGAACTAAGGAACTAAGGCAAAGACTTGGAGGTGGGCCCCGAACTACATCGGGCAAAAAAGAACAGAGTTGCTGAACCCTGGAAGAAACTGGGGCTTTGGGCCCCGAAATGCATCAGGCAAAAAGGAACAGAGCTGCTGAACCCTGGCTTAACTACACGAACTAAGGAACTAAGGCTTTGACTTGGAGGTCTGGCCCGAAGTACATCATGAATAAAGAGCAGAATTGCTGAATCCTGGTTAAACTGCACGAACTAAGGAACTATGGCTTTGACTTGGAGGTGGGCCCCGAAATACATCAGGGCAAAAAGAAAAGAGTTGCTGAACCCTGGTTAAACTACACGAACTAAGGAACTATGGCTTTGACTTGCAGGTGGGCCCCGAAATACATCAGGCAAGAAAAACAGAGTTGCTGAACCCTGGATAAACTATATACACGAACTAAGGAACTATGGCTTTGACTTGGAGGTGGGCCCCGAAATACATCAGGCAAAAAAAACAGAGTTGCTGAACCCTGGTTAAACTACACGAACTAAGGAACTAAGGCTTTGACTTGGAGGTGGGCCCCGAAATACATCAGGCAAAAAAGAACAGAGTTGCTGAACCCTGGTTAAACTACACGAACTAAGGAACTATGGCTTTGACTTGGAGGTGGGCCCCGTAATACATCAGGCAAAAAAGAACAGAGTTGCTGAACCCTGGTTAAACTACACGAACGAAGGAACTAAGGCTTTGACTTGGAGGTGGGCCCCGAAATACATCAGGCAAAACAGAACAGAGTTGCTGAACCCTGGTTAAACTACACGAACTAAGGAACTAAGGCTTTGACTTGGAGGTGGGCCCCGAAATACATCAGGCAAAAAAGAACAGAGTTGCTATTTCCCGGTTAAACTACACGAACTAAGGAACTAAGGCTTTGACTTGGAGGTGGGCCCCGAAATACATCAGGCAAAAAAGAACAGAGTTGCTGAATCCTGGTTAAACTACAAGAACAAAGGAACTAAGGCTTTGACTTGGAGGTGGGCCCCGAAATACATCAGGCAAAAAAGAACAGAGTTGCTGAACCCTGGTTAAACTACACGAACTAAGGAACAATGGCTTTGACTTGGAGGTGGGCCCCGAAAAACATCAGGCAAAACAGAACAGAGTTGCTGAACGCTGGTTAAACTACACGATTCAAGGAACTAAGGCTTTGACTTGGAGGTGGGCCCCGAAATAAATCAGGCAAAACAGAACAGAGTTGCTGAACCCTAGTTAAACACACGAACTAAGGAACTTTTTGACTTGGAGGTGGGCCCCGAAATACATCAGGCAAAAAAAAACAGAGTTGCTGAACCCTGGTTAAACTACACGAACTAAGGAACTAAGGCTTTGACTTGGAGGTGGGCCCCGAAATACATCAGGCAAAAAAGAACAGAGTTGCTGAACCCTGGTTAAACACACGAACTAAGGAACAATGGCTTTGACTTGGAGGTGGGCCCCGAAATACATCAGGCAAAAAGAACGGAGTTGTTGAACCCTGGTTAAACTACACGAACTAAGGAACTATGGCTTTGACTTGGAGGTGGGCCCCGAAATACATCAGGCAAAAACAAAAACAGAGTTGCTAAACCCTAGTTAAACTACACGAACTAAGGAACGAAGGCTTTGACTTGGAGGTGGGCCCCGAAATACATCAGGCAAAAAAAAAAACAGAGTTGCTGAACCCTGGTTAAACTACACGAACTAAGGAACTAAGGCTTTGACTTGGAGGTGGGCCCCGAAATACATCAGACAAAAAAGAACAGAGTTGCTGAACCCTGGATAAACTACACGAACTAAGGAACTAGGGCTTTGACTTGGAGGTGGGCCCCGAAATACATCAGGCAAAAAAGAACAGAGTTGCTGAATCCCGGTTAAACTGCACGCACGAAGGAACTAAGGCTTGGACTTGGAGGTGTTCCCCGAAATACATCAGGCAAAACAGAACAGAGTTGCTGAACCCTGGTTAAACTACACGAACCAAGGAACTAAGGCATTGACTTGGAGGTGGGCCCCGAAATACATCAGGCAAAAAAGAACAGAGTTGCTGAACCCTGGTTAAACTACACGAACTAAGGAACTAAGGCTTTGACTTGGAGGTGGGCCCCAAAATACATCAGGCAAAAAAGAACAGAGTTGCTGAACCCTAGTTAAACTACACGAACTAAGGAACTAAGGCTTTGACTTGGAGGTGGGCCCCGAAATACATCAGGCAACAACCAAAAGAGTTGCTGAACCCTAGTTAAACTCCACGAAGTAAGGAACTAAGGCTTTGACTTGGAGGTGGGCCCCGAAATACATCAGGCAAAAAAGAACAGAGTTGCTGAAGCCTGGTTAAACTACACGAACTAAGGAACGAAGGCTTTGACTTGCCCCGAAATACATCAGGCAAAAAAGAACAGAGTTGCTGAATCCTGGTTAAACTGCACGAACTAAGGAACTAAGGCTTTGACTTGTAGGTGGCCCCCCAAATACATCAGGCAAAAAAGAACAGAGTTGCTGAATCCCGGTTAAACTGCACGAACTAAGGAACTAAGGCTTTGACTTGGAGGTGGGCCCCGAAATACATCAGGCAAAAACCAACAGAGTTGCTGAACCCTGGATAAACTACACGAACGAAGGAACTAAGGCTTTGACTTGGAGGTGGTCCCCGAAATACATCAGGCAAAACAGAACAGAGTTGCTGAACCCTGGTTAAACTACACGAACCAAGGAACTAAGGCTTTGACTTGGAGGTCTGGCCCGAAGTACATCATGAATAAAGAGCAGAATTGCTGATTCCTGGATAAACTGCATAAACTAAGGAACTAAGGCTTTGACTTGGAGGTGGGCCCCGAAATACATCAGGCAAAAAGAGCAAAATTGCTGAATCCTGGTTAAACTACACGAACTAAGGAACTAAGGCTTTGACTTGGAGGTGGGCCCCGAAATACATCAGGCAAAAAAAAAAAACAGAGTTGCTGAACCCTGGTTAAACTACACGAACTAAGGAACTAAGGCTTTGACTTGGAGGTGGTCCCCGAAATACATCAGGCAAAACAGAACAGAGTTGCTGAACCCCGGTTAAACTACACGAACCAAGGAACTAAGGCTTTGACTTGGAGGCGGTCCCCGAAATACATCAGGCAAAAACCAACAGAGTTGCTGAAGCCTGGGTAAACTACACGAACCAAGGAACTAAGGCTTTGACTTGGAGGTGGGCCCCGAAATACATCAGGCAAAACAGAACAGAGTTGCTGAACCCTGGTTAAACTACACGAACCAAGGAACTAAGGCTTTGACTTAGAGGTGGGCCCCGAAATACATCAGGCAAAAAAGAACAGAGTTGCTGAACCCTGGTTAAACTACACGAACGAAGGAACTAAGGCTTTGACTTGGAGGTGGGCCCCGAAATACATCAGGGCAAAAGGAACAGAGTTGCTGAACCCTGGTTAAACTACACGAACCTAAGGAACAAGGCTTTGACTTGGAGGTGGGCCCCGAAATACATCAGGCAAAAACCAACAGAGTTGCTGAACCCTGGAAAAACTACACGAACTAAGGAACTAAGGCTTTGACTTGGAGGTGGTCCCCGAAATACATCCGGCAAAAAAGAACAGAGTTGCTGAACCCTGGTTAAACTACACGAACCAAGGAACTAAGGCTTTGACTTGGAGGTGGGCCCCGAAATACATCAGGCAAAAAAGAACAGAGTTGCTGAACCTTGGTTAAACTACACGACGAACTACGGAACTAAGGCTTTGACTTGGAGGTGGGCCCCGAAATACATCATGAATAAAGAAACTAAGGAACTAAGGCTTTGACTTGGAGGTGGGCCTCGAAATACATCTGGCAAAAAGAACAGAGTTGCTGAACCCTGGTTAAGCTACACGACCTAAGGAACAATGGCTTTGACTTGGAGGTGGGCCCCGAAATACATCAGGCAAAAACCAACAGAGTTGCTGAACCCCGGTTGAACTACACGAACTAAGGAACTAAGGCTTTGACTTGGAGGTGGGCCCTGAAATACATCAGGCAAAAAAGAACAGAGTTGCTGAACCCTGGTTAAACTAACACGAACTAAGGAACTAAGGCTTTGACTTGGCGGTGGGCCCCGAAATACGTCAGGCAAAACAGAACAGAGTTGCTGAACCCTGGTTAAACTA
Source organism: Effrenium voratum (assembly GCA_963377175.1). NCBI lineage: Eukaryota > Dinophyceae > Suessiales > Symbiodiniaceae > Effrenium > Effrenium voratum. The sequence goes on from CAUJNA010000834.1 coordinate 43,308, forward strand.
CACGAACTACGGAACTAAGGCATTGACTTGGAGGTGTGCCCCGAAATACATCAGGCAAAAAAGAACAGAATTGCTGAACCCAGATTAAACTCCACGAAGTAAGGAACTAAGGCTTTGACTTGGAGGTGGGCCCCAAACCCTGGTTAAACTACACGAACTAAGGAACAATGGCTTTGACTTGGAGGTGGGCCCCGAAATACATCAGGCAAAAAAGAACAGAGTTGCTGAACCCCGGTTAAACTACACGAACTAAGGAACTAAGGCTTTGACTTGGAGGCGGGCCCCGAAATATATCAGGCAAAAAAAAACAGAGTTGCTGAACCCTGGTTAAACTACACCAACAAAGGAACTAAGGCTTTGACTTGGAGGTGGGCCCCGAAATACATCAGGCAGAAAAGAACAGAGTTGCTGAACCCCGGTTAAACTACACAAACTAAGGAACTAAGGCTTTGACTTGGAGGCGGGCCCCGAAATATATCAGGCAAAAAAAAACAGAGTTGCTGAACCCTGGTTAAACTACACCAACAAAGGAACTAAGGCTTTGACTTGGAGGTGAACCCCCAAATGCATCAGCCAAAAAATGAACATAGCTGCTGAACCCTGGTTAAACTACGAACTAAGGAACTAAGGCTTTGACTTGGAGGTGGGCCCCGAAATACATCAGGCAAAAAGGAACAGAGTTGCTGAACCCTCGTTAAACTACACGAACTAAGGAACGAAGGCTTTGAATTGGCGGTGGGCCCCGAAATACATCAGGCAAAACAGAACAGAGTTGCTGAACCCTGGTTAAACTACGAACTAAGGAACTATGGCTTTGACTTGGAGATGGACCCCGAAATACATCCGGCAAAAAAAGAACAGAGTTGCTGAACCCTGGTTAAACTACACGAACCAAGGAACTAAGGCTTTGACTTGGAGGTGGTCCCCGAAGTACATCAGGCAAAAACCAACAGAGTTGCTGAACCCTGGTTAAACTACACGAACTAAGGAACTAAGGCTTTGACTTGGAGGTGGTCCCCGAAATACATCAGGCAAAAAAGAACAGAGTTGCTGAACCCTAGTTACACTACACGAACCAAGGAACTAAGGCTTTGACTTGGAGGTGAACCCCCAAATGCATCAGCCAAAAAATGAACATAGCTGCTGAACCCTGGTTAAACTACACGAACTAAGGAACTAAGGCTTTGACTTGGAGGTGGGCCCCGAAATACATCAGGCAAAGAAGAACAGAGTTGCTGAACCCTGGTTAAACTACACGAACTACGGAACTAAGGCTTTGACTTGGAGGTGGGCCCCAAAATACATCAGGCAAAAAAGAACAGAATAGCTGAACCCTGGTTAAACTGCACGAACTAAGGAACTAAGGCTTTGACTTGGAGGTGGGCCCCGAACCCTGGTTAAACTACACGAACCAAGGAACTAAGGCTTTGACTTGGAGGTGGGCCCCGAAATACATCAGGCAAAAACCAACAGAGTTGCTGAACCCTGTTTAAACTAACACGAACTAAGGAACTATGGCTTTGACTTGGAGGTGGGCCCCGAAATACATCAGGCAAAAAAAGAACAAAGTTGCTGAACCCTGGTTAAACTATGAACTAAGGAACGAAGGCTTTGACTTGGAGGTGGGCCCCGCAATACATCAGGCAAAAGGAACAGAGTTGCTGAACCCTGGTTAAACTACACGAACTAAGGAACTAAGGCTTTGACTTGGAGGTGGGCCCCGAAATACATCAGGCAAAAACCAACAGAGTTGCTGAATCCTGGTTAAACTACACGAACTGAGGAACCAAGGCTTTGACTTGGAGGTGGTCCCCGAAATACATCAGGCAAAAACGAACAGAGTTGCTGAACCCTGGTTAAACTACACGACCTAAGGAACGAAGGCTTTGACTTGGAGGTGGGCCCCGAAATACATCAGGCAAAATAAGAACAGAGTTGCTGAACCCTGGTTAAACTACACGAACGAAGGAACTAAGGCTTTGACTTGGAGGTGGGCCCCGAAAAACATCAGGCAAAAAAGAACAGAGTTGCTGAACCCTGGATAAACTACACGAACTAAGGAACTAAGGCTTTGACTTGGAGGTGGGCCCCGAAATACATCAGGCAAAAAAAGAACAGAGTTGCTGCACCATGGTTAAACTACACGAACTAAGAAACGAAGGCTTTGAGGTGGGCCCCGAACTACATCAGGCAAAAAAGAACAGAGTTGCTGAACCCTGGAAGAAACTGGGGCTTTGGGCCCCGAAATGCATCAGGCAAAAAGGAACAGAGCTGCTGAACCCTGGCTTAACTACACGAACCAAGGAACTAAGGCATTGACTTCGAGGTGGGCCCCGAAATGCATCAGGCAAAAAAGAACAGAGTTGCTGAACCCTGGATAAACTACACGAACCAAGGAACTAAGGCTTTGACTTGCAGGTGGGCCCCGAAATACATCAGGCAAGAAAAACAGAGTTGCTGAACCCTGGATAAACTACACGAACTAAGGAACGGGTGCGGATTTATTTTGGGAATTTTTTTCGTTTTGTTTTGGGATTTTTTTCGGTTTTCGTCCGGGCCAGCAAAATGTCGTATTTTACTGCATTTTCTCGCGAAATTGACGCATTTTACACTAGCTCGTCAACATCCCCAGCATCGGTTTCAACATCCCCCGCATGTCCGACCAACATCCCTAGCATCACCAACAAATCGTGGGTAACAAAATCCAAAAATGTAGCTGGCGGGTTGACGGGGTCAAAACAATGATGCTTCAAACAGGAGGGCATTTCAATCCCAGCAAAAAAAAATACAAAAAAACAATTAAGAAAAACAGAGCGGGGTAGTGATGATTCGAACAGGGGTGCAATTAAATCTCTGCAAAAAGTCTAAAAAGTAGCGGGGGGGTTGGAAGAATTGATGATTCAACTAGGGGTGCAATTAATTAAATCTCTGTAGAAAATCTAAAACGTAGCGGGGGGGTTGGGGGGGGGCGGCAGCCCCCCCATGATGTCGGAAGAAGTGGTGATTCAAGTAGGGGTGCAATGATTCAAGAAAGGGTGTGATAGAATTTAAAAGGCAGCGGGAGGGTTGGCGGGGGTGGCTTCCCCTATGATGTTCGAAGAAATGCATACATACAGACATACACGGACTACACAGATTACCTAAAATGTCGTATTTTGCAGCATTTTCTCGCGAAATTGGACGCTCGAAAAAGTGATGATTCAAACAGGGGTGCAATTCAATCTCTGCCGGGCCAGTAAAGTGTCGTATTTTACAGCATGTTCTCGCGAAATTGACGCATTTTACACTAGCCCGTCAACATCCCCCGCATGTCCCACCAACATCCCTAGCATCACCCACAAATCGTGTGACGGGGTCAAAGAAATGATGATTCAAGTAGGTGGGCATGTCAATCCCAGAAGTGATGATTTGAATAGGGGTGCAATTAAATCTCTGCAAAAAGTCTAAAAAGTAGCGGGGGGGTTGGGGGGTGCGGCAGCCCCCCCCATGATGGTTCAAGAATTGATGATTCAACTAGGGGTGCAACCCCCCATGATGTTCGAAGAATTGATGATTCAACTAGGGGTGCAATTAATTAAATCTCTGTCGAAAATCTAAACGTAGCGGGGGGGGTTGGGGGGGGGCGGCAGCCCCCCCATGAGGTCGGAAGAAGTGGTGATTCAAGTAGGGGTGCAATGATTCAAGAAAGGGTGTGATAGAATTTACAAGGCAGCGGGAGGGTTGGCGGGGGTGGCTTCCCCTATGATGTTCGAAGAAATGCATACATACAGACATACACGGACTACACAGATTACCTAAAATGTCGTATTTTGCAGCATTTTCTCGCGAAATTGGATGCTCGAAAAAGTGATGATTCAAACAGGGGTGCAATTCAATCTCTGCCGGGCCAGTAAAGTGTCGTATTTTACAGCATGTTCTCGCGAAATATACCCCGCATGTCCCACCAACATCCCTAGCATCACCCACAAATCGTGTGACGGGGTCAAAGAAATGATGATTCAAGTAGGAGGGCATGTCAATTTTAGAAGTGATGATTTGAATAGGGGTGCAATTAAATCTCTGCAAAAAGTCTAAAAAGTAGCGGGGGGGTTGGGGGGGGCGGCAGCCCCCTCCATGATGGTTCAAGAATTGATGATTCAACTAGGGGTGCAACCCCCCCATGATGTTCGAAGAATTGATGATTCAACTAGGGGTGCAACTAATTAAACCTCTGCAGAAAATCTAAAACGTAGCGGGGGGGTTGGGGGGGGCGGCAGCCCCCCCCATGATGTCGGAAAAACGCCACCTGCCGAAGAGGAACTGGGAATGCAGAGGATGCGAAAAGCCAAAAAGCCACCAAAAGCCGCATAAACCAGCAAAAAGCCGAAAAGCCTAGAAGCCCAGAAGCCGAGAAGCCAAGAAGCCGAAAAGCCAAGAAGCCAAGAAGCCAAGAAGCCAAGAAGCCAAGAAGCCAAGAAGCCAGAAGCCGAAGCCGAGCCGAGAAGCCGAGAAGCCAAGAAGCCAAGAAGCCGAAAAGCCAAGAAGCCAAGAAGCCAAGAAGCCAAGAAGCCAAGAAGCCAAGAAGCGAAAAAAAAACGAAAAAAATCCTAAAATAAATAGGTGGGCCCCGAAATGCATCAGGCAAAAAAGAACCGAGTTGCTGAACCCTGGTTAAACTGCACGAACTAAGGAACTAAGGCTTTGACTTGGAGGTGGGCCCCAAAATACATCAGGCAAAAAAGAACAGAGTTGCTGAATCCTGGTTAAACTACACGAACTAAGGAACTAAGGCTTTGACTTGGAGGTGGGCCCCGACATATACATCAGGCAAAAAAGAACAGAGTTGCTGAACCCTGGTTAAACTACACGAACCAAGGAACTAAGGAACTATGGCTTTGACATGGAGGTGGTCCCCGAAATACATCAGGCAAAAAAGAACAGAGTTGCTGAACCCTGGTTAAACTACACGAACTAAGCAACTAAGGCTTTGACTTGGAGGTGGGCCCCGAAATACATCAGGCAAAAATGAACAGAGTTGCTGAACCCTGGTTAAACTACACGAACTAAGGCTTTGACTTGGAGGTGAACCCCCAAATGCATCAGCCAAAAAATGAACATAGTTGCTGAACCCTGGTTAAACTACACGAAGTAAGGAACTAAGGCTTTGACTTGGAGGCAGAGTTGCTGAACCCTGGTTAAACTACACGAACTAAGGAACTAAGGCTTTGACTTGGAGGTGGGCCCCGACATATACATCAGGCAAAAAAGAACAGAGTTGCTGAACCCTGGTTAAACTACACGAACCAAGGAACTAAGGAACTATGGCTTTGACATGGAGGTGGTCCCCGAAATACATCAGGCAAAAAATAACAGAGTTGCTGAACCCTGGTTAAACTACACGAACTAAGGAACTAAGGCTTTGACTTGGAGGTGGGCCCCGAAATACATCAGGCAAAAATGAACAGAGTTGCTGAACCCTGGTTAAACTACACGAACTAAGGCTTTGACTTGGAGGTGAACCCCCAAATGCATCAGCCAAAAAATGAACATAGTTGCTGAACCCTGGTTAAACTACACGAAGTAAGGAACTAAGGCTTTGACTTGGAGGTGGGCCCCGAACCCTGGTTAAACTACACGAACTAAGGAACTAAGGCTTTGACTTGGAGGTGAGCCCCGAAATACATCAGGCAAAAAGGAACAGAGTTGCTGAACCCTGGTTAAACTACACGAACTAAGGAACTAAGGCTTTGACTTGGAGGTGGGCCCCGAAATACATCAGGCAAAAAAGAACACAGTTGTTGAACCCTGGTTAAACCACGTACTAGCGAACTAAGGCTTTGACTTGGAGGTGGCCCTCAAATACATCAGGCAAAACAGAACAGAGTTGCTGAACCCTGGTTAACCACAATGCAACTCACGAACTAAGGCTTGACTTGGAGGTCGCCTTCACCCACCTAAAGTGATCGAAGGAACAGAGTTGCTGAACCCTGGTTAAACTACACGAACTAAGGAACTAAGGCTTTGACTTGGAGGTGGGCCCCGAAATGCATCAGGCAAAAAAGAACAGAATTGCTGAACCCTGGTTCAACTACGTACTAAGGAACTAAGGCTTTGACTTGGAGGCGAACCCCCAAATGCATCAGCCAAAAAATGAACATAGTTGCTAAGCCCTGGTTAAACTACACGAAGTAAGGAACTAAGGCTTTGACTTGGAGGTGGGCCCCGAAATACATCAGGCAAAAAAGAACAGAGTTGCTGAACCCTGGTTAAACTACACGAACTAAGGAACTATGGCTTTGACTTGGAGGTGGGCCCCGAAATACATCATGAATAAAGAACCGAATTTCTGAATCCTGGTTAAACTACACGAATTAAGGAACTAAGGCTTTGAATTGGAGGTGGGCCCCGAAATACATCAGGCAAAAAAGAACAGAGTTGCTGAACCCCGGTTAAACTACACGAACTAAGGAAATGAGGCTTTGACTTGGAGGTGGGCCTTGAAATACATCAGGCAAAAAAGAACAGAGTTGCTGAACCCTGGTTAAAATACACGAACTAAGGAACTAAGGCTTTGACTTGGAGGTGGGCCCCGAAATACATCAGGCAAAAACCAACAGAGTTGCTGAAGCCTGGATAAACTACACGAACCAAGGAACTAAGGCTTTGACTTGGAGGTGGGCCCCGAAATGCATCAGGCAAAAACCAACAGAGTTGCTGAACCCTGGTTAAACTACACGAACTAAGGAACTAAGGCTTTGACTTGGAGGTGGGCCCCGAAATACATCAGGCAAAACAGAACAGAGTTGCTGAACCCTGGTTAAACTACACGAACCAAGGAACTAAGGCTTTGACTTGGAGGTGGGCCCCGAAATACATCAGGCAAAAACGAACAGAGTTGCTGAACCCTGGTTAAACTACACGAACTACGGAACTAAGGCTTTGACTTGGAGGTGGGCCCCGAAATACATCATGAATAAAGAACCGAATTTCTGAATCCTGGTTAAACTACACGAACTAAGGAACTAAGGCTTTGAATTGGAGGTGGGCCCCGAAATACATCAGGCAAAAAAGAACAGAGTTGCTGAACCCTGGTTAAGCTACACGACCTAAGGAACTAAGGCTTTGACTTGGAGGTGGGCCCCGAAATACATCAGGCAAAAACCAACAGAGTTGCTGAACCCCGGTTGAACTACACGAACTAAGGAACTAAGGCTTTGACTTGGAGGTGGGCCCCGAAATACATCAGGCAAAAAAGAACAGAGTTGCTTAACCCTGGTTAAACTAACACGAACTAAGGAACTAAGGCTTTGACTTGGAGGTGGGCCTCGAAATACATCAGGCAAAAAAGAACAGAGTTGCTGAACCCTGGTTAAACTACACGAACTACGGAACTAAGGCATTGACTTGGAGGTGGGCCCCGAAATACATCAGGCAAAAATCAACAGAGTTGCTGAACCCTGGTTAAACTACACGAACTAAGGAACTAAGGCTTTGACTTGGAGGTGGGCCCCGAACCCTGGTTAAACTACACGAACTAAGGAACAATGGCTTTGACTTGGAGGTGGGCCCCGAAATACATCAGGCAAAAAAGAACAGAGTTGCTGAACCCCGGTTAAACTACACGAACTAAGGAACTAAGGCTTTGACTTGGAGGCGGGCCTTGAAATACATCAGGCAAAAAAGAACAGAGTTGCTGAACCCTGGTTAAAATACACGAACTAAGGAACTAAGGCTTTGACTTGGAGGTGGGCCCCGAAATACATCAGGCAAAAACCAACAGAGTTGCTGAAGCCTGGATAAACTACACGAACCAAGGAACTAAGGCTTTGACTTGGAGGTGGGCCCCGAAATACATCAGGCAAAAAGGAACAGAGTTGCTGAACCCTGGTTAAACTACACGAACTAAGGAACGAAGGCTTTGAATTGGCGGTGGGCCCCGAAATACATCAGGCAAAACAGAACAGAGTTGCTGAACCCTGGTTAAACTACGAACTAAGGAACTAAGGCTTTGACTTGGAGGTGGACCCCGAAATACATCCGGCAAAAAAAGAACAGAGTTGCTGAACCCTGGTTAAACTACACGAACCAAGGAACTAAGGCTTTGACTTGGAGGTCTGGCCCGAAGTACATCAGGCAAAAATCAACAGAGTTGCTGAACCCTGGTTGAACTACACGAACTAAGGAACTAAGGCTTTGACTTGGAGGTGGTCCCCGAAATACATCAGGCAAAAAAGAACAGAGTTGCTGAACCCTGGTTAAACTACACGAACCAAGGAAATCAGGTATGGCTTTGACTTGGAGGTGGTCCCCGAAATACATCAGGCAAAAAAGACCAGAGTTGCTGAACCCTGGTTAAACTACACGAACTAAGGAACCAAGGCTTTGACTGGGAGGTGGGCCCCAAAATACATCAGGCAAAAAAGAACAGAGTTGCTGAACCCTAGTTACACTACACGAACCAAGGAACTAAGGCTTTGACTTGGAGGTGAACCCCCAAATGCATCAGCCAAAAAATGAACATAGCTGCTGAACCCTGGTTAAACAACACAAACTACGGAACTAAGGCTTTGACTTGGAGGTGGGCCCCGAAATACATCCGGCAAAAAAGAACAGAGTTGCTGAACCCTGGTTAAACTACACGAACTAAGGAACGAAGGCTTTGAATTGGCGGTGGGCCCCGAAATACATCAGGCAAAACAGAACAGAGTTGCTGAACCCTGGTTAAACTACGAACTAAGGAACTAAGGCTTTGACTTGGAGGTGGACCCCGAAATACATCCGGCAAAAAAAGAACAGAGTTGCTGAACCCTGGTTAAACTACACGAACCAAGGAACTAAGGCTTTGACTTGGAGGTCTGGCCCGAAGTACATCAGGCAAAAATCAACAGAGTTGCTGAACCCTGGTTAAACTACACGAACTAAGGAACTAAGGCTTTGACTTGGAGGTGGTCCCCGAAATACATCAGGCAAAAACCAACAGAGTTGCTGAACCCTGGAAAAACTACACGAACTAAGCAACTAAGGCTTTGACTTGGAGGTGGTCCCCGAAATACATCCGGCAAAAAAGAACAGAGTTGCTGCACCATGGTTAAACTACACGAACTAAGGAACGAAGGCTTTGAGGTGGGCCCCGACATATACATCAGGCAAAAAAGAACAGAGTTGCTGAACCCTGGTTAAACTACACGAACTAAGGAACTAAGGCTTTGACTTGGAGGCGGTCCCCGAAATACATCAGGCAAAAAAGAACAGAGTTGCTGAACCCTGGTTAAACTACACGAACTAAGGAACTAAGGCTTTGACTTGGAGGTGGGCCCCGAAATACATCAGGCAAAAGGAACAGAGTTGCTGAACCCTGGTTAAACTACACGAACTAAGGAACTAAGGCTTTCACTTGGAGGTGGGCCCCGAAATACATCAGGCAAAAACCAACAGAGTTGCTGAACCCTGGAAAAACTACACGAACTAAGGAACTAAGGCTTTGACTTGGAGGTGGTCCCCGAAATACATCCGGCAAAAAAGAACAGAGTTGCTGCACCATGGTTAAACTACACGAACTAAGGAACGAAGGCTTTGAGGTGGGCCCCGACATATACATCAGGCAAAAAAGAACAGAGTTGCTGAACCCTGGTTAAACTACACGAACTAAGGAACTAAGGCTTTGACTTGGAGGCGGTCCCCGAAATACATCAGGCAAAAAAGAACAGAGTTGCTGAACCCTGGTTAAACTACACGAACCAAGGAACTAAGGCTTTGACTTGGAGGCGGTCCCCGAAATACATCAGGCAAAATACGAACAGAGTTGCTGAACCCTGGTTAAACTACACGAACTAAGGAACTAAGGCTTTGACTTGGAGGTGGGCCCCCAAATACATCAGGCAAAAAGAACAGAGTTGCTGAACCCTGGTTAAACTACACGAACTAAGGAACTAAGGCTTTGACTTGGAGGTGGGCCCCGAAATACATCAGGCAAAAACGAACAGAGTTGCTGAACCCTGGTTAAACTACACGAACTAAGGAACGAAGGCTTTGACTTGGAGGTGGGCCCCGAAATACATCAGGCAAAAAAGAACAGAGTTGCTGAAGCCTGGTTAAACTACACGAACCAAGGAACTAAGGCTTTGACTTGGAGGTGGGCCCCGAAATACACCAGACAAAAGAGAACAGAGTTGCTGAACCCTGGCAAAACTAACACGAACTAAGGAACTAAGGCTTTGACTTGGAGGTGGGCCCCGAAATACATCAGGCAAAAAAAGAACAGAGTTGCTGAACCCTGGTTAAACTATGAACTAAGGAACGAAGGCTTTGACTTGGAGGTGCCCCGCAATACATCAGGCAAAAAAGAACAGAGTTGCTGAACCCTGGTTAAACTACACGAACTACGGAACTAAGGCTTTGACTTGGAGGTGGGCCCCGAAATACATCAGGCAAAAAAGAACAGAATTGCTGAATCCTGGTTAAACTACACGAACTAAGGAACTAAGGCTTTGACTTGGAGGCAGAGTTGCTGAACCCTGGTTAAACTACACGAACTAAGGAACTAAGGCTTTGACTCCGACATATACATCAGGCAAAAAAGAACAGAGTTGCTGAACCCTGGTTAAACTACACGAACCAAGGAACTAAGGAACTATGGCTTTGACATGGAGGTGGTCCCCGAAATACATCAGGCAAAAAAGAACAGAGTTGCTGAACCCTGGTTAAACTACACGAACTAAGGAACTAAGGCTTTGACTTGGAGGTGGGCCCCGAAATACATCAGGCAAAAATGAACAGAGTTGCTGAACCCTGGTTAAACTACACGAACTAAGGCTTTGACTTGGAGGTGAACCCCCAAATGCATCAGCCAAAAAATGAACATAGTTGCTGAACCCTGGTTAAACTACACGAAGTAAGGAACTAAGGCTTTGACTTGGAGGTGGGCCCCGAACCCTGGTTAAACTACACGAACTAAGGAACTAAGGCTTTGACTTGGAGGTGAGCCCCGAAATACATCAGGCAAAAAGGAACAGAGTTGCTGAACCCTGGTTAAACTACACGAACTAAGGAACTAAGGCTTTGACTTGGAGGTGGGCCCCGAAATACATCAGGCAAAAAAGAACAGAGTTGCTGAACCCTGGTTAAACTACACGCACTAAGGAACTAAGGCTTTGACTTGGAGGTGGGCCCCGAAATACATCAGGCAAAACAGAACAGAGTTGCTGAACCCTGGTTAAACTACACGAACTAAGGAACTAAGGCTTTGACTTGGAGGTGGGCCCCGACATATACATCAGGCAAAAAAGAACAGAGTTGCTGAACCCTGGTTAAACTACACGAACTACGGAACTAAGGCTTTGACTTGGAGGTGGGCCCCGAAATGCATCAGGCAAAAAAGAACAGAATTGCTGAACCCTGGTTCAACTACGTACTAAGGAACTAAGGCTTTGACTTGGAGGCGAACCCCCAAATGCATCAGCCAAAAAATGAACATAGTTGCTAAGCCCTGGTTAAACTACACGAAGTAAGGAACTAAGGCTTTGACTTGGAGGTGGGCCCCGAAATACATCAGGCAAAAAAGAACAGAGTTGCTGAACCCTGGTTAAACTACACGAACTAAGGAACTATGGCTTTGACTTGGAGGTGGGCCCCGAAATACATCATGAATAAAGAACCGAATTTCTGAATCCTGGTTAAACTACACGAATTAAGGAACTAAGGCTTTGAATTGGAGGTGGGCCCCGAAATACATCAGGCAAAAAAGAACAGAGTTGCTGAACCCCGGTTAAACTACACGAACTAAGGAAATGAGGCTTTGACTTGGAGGTGGGCCTTGAAATACATCAGGCAAAAAAGAACAGAGTTGCTGAACCCTGGTTAAAATACACGAACTAAGGAACTAAGGCTTTGACTTGGAGGTGGGCCCCGAAATACATCAGGCAAAAACCAACAGAGTTGCTGAAGCCTGGATAAACTACACGAACCAAGGAACTAAGGCTTTGACTTGGAGGTGGGCCCCGAAATCCATTGATCAGGCAAAAACCAACAGAGTTGCTGAAGCCTGGATAAACTACACGAACCAAGGAACTAAGGCTTTGACTTGGAGGTGGGCCCCGAAATGCATCAGGCAAAAACCAACAGAGTTGCTGAACCCTGGTTAAACTACACGAACTAAGGAACTAAGGCTTTGACTTGGAGGTGGGCCCCGAAATACATCAGGCAAAACAGAACAGAGTTGATGAACCCTGGTTAAACTACACGAACTAAGGAACTAAGGCTTTGACTTGGAGGTGGGCCCCGAAATACATCAGGCAAAAACGAACAGAGTTGCTGAACCCTGGTTAAACTACACGAACTACGGAACTAAGGCTTTGACTTGGAGGTGGGCCCCGAAATACATCATGAATAAAGAACCGAATTTCTGAATCCTGGTTAAACTACACGAACTAAGGAACTAAGGCTTTGAATTGGAGGTGGGCCCCGAAATACATCAGGCAAAAAAGAACAGAGTTGCTGAACCCTGGTTAAGCTACACGACCGAAGGAACTAAGGCTTTGACTTGGAGGTGGGCCCCGAACCCTGGTTAAACTACACGAACTACGGAACTAAGGCATTGACTTGGAGGTGGGCCCCGAAATACATCAGGCAAAAACCAACAGAGTTGCTGAACCCTGGCTAAACTACACGAACCAAGGAACTAAGGCTTTGACGGGCCCCGAAATACATCAGGCAAAAAAGAACAGAGTTGCTGAACCCTGGCTAAACTACACGAACTAAGGAACTAAGGCTTTGACTTGGAGTCAGGCAAAAACGAACAGAGTTGCTGAACCCTGGTTAAACTACACGAACTAAGGAACGAAGGCTTTGACTTGGAGGTGGGCCCCGCAATACATCAGGCAAAAGGAACAGAGTTGCTGAACCCTGGTTAAACTACACGAACCAAGGAACTAAGGCTTTGACTTGGAGGTGGGCCCCGAAATACATCAGGCAAAAACCAACAGAGTTGCTGAACCCTGGTTAACCTACACGAACTGAGCAACCAACGCTTTAACTAGGAGGTGGTCCCCGAAATTCATCAGGCAAAAACGAACAGAGTTGCTGAACCCTGGTTAAACTACACGAACTAAGGAACAAAGGAATTGACTTGGAGGTGGGCCCCGAAATACATCAGGCAAAAAAGAACAGAGTTGCTGAACCCTGGTTAAACTACACGAACCAAGGAACTAAGGCTTTGACGGGCCCCGAAATACATCAGGCAAAAAAGAACAGAGTTGCTGAACCCTGGCTAAACTACACGAACTAAGGAACTAAGGCTTTGACTTGGAGGTGGGCCCCGAAATACATCCGGCAAAAAAAGAACAGAGTTGCTGAACCCAAGTTAAACTACACGAACTAAGGAACTAAGGCTTTGACTTGGAGGTGGGCCCCGAAATACATCAGGCAAAAAAAGAACAGAGTTGCTGCACCATGGTTAAACTACACGAACTAAGGAACTAAGGCTTTGACTTGGAGGTGGTCCCCGAAATACATCAGGCAAAAAGAACAGAGTTGCTGAACCCTGGTTAAACTACACGAACTAAGGAACTAAGGCTTTGACTTGGAGGTGGGCCCCGAAATACATCAGGCAAAAACCAACAGAGTTGCTGAACCCTGGTTAAACTACACGAACTAAGGAACTAATGCTTTGACTTGGAGGTGGGCCCCGAAATACATCAGGCAAAAACCAACAGAGTTGCTGAACCCTGGTTAAACTACACGAACTAAGGAACTAAGGCTTTGACTTGGAGTCAGGCAAAAACGAGCAGAGTTGCTGAACCCTGGTTAAACTACACGAACTAAGGAACGAAGGCTTTGACTTGGAGGTGGGCCCCAAAATACATCAGGCAAAACAGAACAGAGTTGCTGAACCCTTAAACCAGCACAACTCAATTATGCTTTGACTTGATTGGGGTTGGAAACCATCAGGCAAAGAATGGCTAACCCCCTGTTAAACTACGAAATCATGAAATCAAGGCTTTGACTTGGAGGTGGGCCCTGAAATGCATCAGGCAAAAAAGAACAGAGTTGCTGAACCCCGGTTAAACTACAAAAACCAAGGAACTAAGGCTTTGACTTGGAGGTGGGCCCCGAAATACATCAGGCAAAAACGAACAGAGTTGCTGAACCCTGGTTAAACTACACGAACTAAGGAACGAAGGCTTTGACTTGGAGGTGGTCCCCGAAATACATCAGGCAAAAAAGAACAGAGTTGCTGAACCCTGGTTAAACTACACGAACCAAGGAACTAAGGCTTTGACTTGGTGAAAACTCGATTACTTAGGCTCGGGCGCACTGCGGAGCGCACCTTCTCCTTAAGCCAAAATACAAGTAGCGTATTGGGTCTTTATACCTATACACATCATTACTCCTCCTTGCTGGAAGAGCGGCTCTGTACACGCTCGCACAGCAATCCGGTAGCGGAGTCTGGCCAGGGACCTTAGCTCCCCAAGGGCTTGAGTTGTCCGTTACTGCGTTGATCCAGGAAAACATAACCACACCTCTTCATGGTTTCTGTCATCTGTACACCTGGTATGCTCTTTGATAGAGCATCGGCTCTGTTGGCCTTTCCAGGGACATGCTCTACCCTAAGGTGGTCCATGCTCACCCGCTCCTGCAACCACAAAAATCTGGTCTGGATGTGGCGGGCCTTTCCCAGGCCTGCTCTATGCACCGTACCTTTTGCTGCAGTTGCATCTGATTGGATAAGCACTTGGGTCTCCACCGCAAAGTCCTCCAAGAGCGACTGAAGGCCAAGACCCACTGAACCTCCTTTGACCAAGGCGTAGTACTCCGACTCGCCGGTCGAAAGAGCAATAGTTGACTGCACATTGCTGCTGTGCTTCAGCACATGCAATCCATACAGCGCAGCCATCCCCGTAGTGGATCTCCTCGTCATAGCATCTCCTGCATGATCAGAGTCCACCTGGATCCGGAGTTTGTTCGGCCTTGCCTGCCTGGCAAACACCTGACACACGTCCGGTTTCCGGATGAGGTAGCGACACAGTCGCTTCAGATCCTGCAAGGATGCCTCTGTCGGCGAGACCATCTTCCTCGCAAGATTCTTCACAGCATGACTGATGTCCAACCTGTCCTGAGACAAGTATGCGGCCCTCATCACGCAAGATCGATACAGCGAAGCCGGGTCTTTCGGTAAAGCTGGGCTTCTGGCTTCCTGCATCTGCAACTCTACGGACTTCTTCACGTCCGGTGTCTCTGCTCCCTTGGCATTCTGCATGCCAAGCTGCTGCACAAGTAGATCAACATGCCGTCGATCTGGCTCGATCAGGATCGCGCTTGCGCCTTGATGTTGTTCACAACAAATGAGTCTGTTGAGAAAGTGAACCTCCTTGCTATCACCTTCCTCGTCTCCAATCGTTCCGAGCCATTTCAGCTCGTAAGCGCTGCGAAGCAATGCGTCTACCTCCTTCAACGCGTCTGCATCTTCCAACGCCATGAAATCATCTCCATGCACAAGCACTCTCACTTCCAGTGTTGGATGGTAGAATACTAAACCATTCGACTTTCCCCTGATGTATCCCGCTTTGACCAACAGCTGTGTGTAATGCTGCTGCCATATGTTCGGGGCTACCATTCCTGGAGTTAAGTCCTCCTCTGGCAACTCTATGTATATGCGCGCCTTCGGCACACCATAGAAGTGGGCTCTTGAGATATCCCATAGTCCGATCTTAAGAGATCGTCCTCGCTGAGATACCCGCTCTGTGGCCCAAAGGCTACACAAGAGCCTCATCGCCTCCAAGGGTGATGTTGACGAGAACAACATGTTCTGAGGGATTCTCTCCTCCGGTCTCTTCGGGGCCTTAATTTCCCGGACCAATCTCGACCGAAAGTTCGTGTCTATCCAACGGGTGGTTATTGGGCCTCTCCCGTTGGTATCTCGAAGACACTCCTCAAGTGGCACCTTCTTATAAACCTCTTGTTTCCGAAGATATGCCAGCTTCAGTTGGCGTGCTTCTCTGACACGATCTGGGGGCAGAAATCCACCATTTACATCGTCCCAGTACTGCTCAACGTCCTCCGGCGTCACGAAGCATTCCTCAGGAACTGGACCTGCAACAGCTGCGTCCAGTGCACTCAATTGTCCGTTCTCCACCAGGTAGTCCCTCAAGGCTCTCAGCACCGCCCGCACCAGTGCCGGCGGATATCTTGCTGCTGGCCTTGCGAGTCCTCCAATCAGGTGGACATGCCTATGCCAAGGCTTCCCCTCTGTCTTGTTACTGCATTATCCTTGCAACAGTTGTGCCAGTCCTGGATGATTGGTCATCCAGCCTGTTTCTTTGCGCACATATCCTGTGCCTTGCAAACCCCGTTGGTCCGTAGTGACCATAGCCCATCTACACATTGGGCCTCGGACTGTATACACGTCCGGTTGTTCGGAAAGGTCTCGGAGTCCTTCCATGATGTGGCACTCCACGGTGCCTCATGCAGAAAGAATCTGCCAGCCTCAACTTGCTTCCTGTAGAAGCTACAGGCAGTATGCAAGTGTGCTACAGCATTGTCCATCTTCTCTCTTCTCTTGTCCGCACTTACCCTATATTTGTTGATGTTCTGCAGTTGAGAAAACTGATCACAGGGCGGACTCCCTGTGAGCAATGTTGGCTCGACCTCGTCCACGTACTTGTCGAGCTCTCGGACGTCTTCTTCCCTACTGAGGTCCCAGTAGGTTCCGTCCGGCTTCTGCTCTTCCAGGTCCACTGCGAAACCTGGCCTCAAGCCTTAGTGCTCGGCTTGGGCTGTGAACCTCTTCGGGCTGTAGATCTCCATGATGTCTACTGCTCCCATCTCCACGCAAAGCTTGGTAATCTGCTCCAAGTCCACTGCATTGATTTCCACCTCCTGGGCTGCGAAAGCTCTCTCAACCTTTCTTCCAACCATTGACCGCAACATGCCTTTCAATCGACTCAGTTCAAGTCCTCCCACGTCTGGGGGCTTGTCCGGAGCGTTTGAAACATCGGCAGCAACTGCCGCTTCGGTCTCGGTCCTAAGTTCTTCCAACTGTCTGCACGGCTCCGTGTGCGGAAGCTGCGTGGATTCTCCCAGCAACACACATGTGCACCCTGGGCATCCATCTGTAGGTTTGTACTTGTACACGTCGACCTTCCGGATGTAGATCCGTCGCTGCTGCGGTGGTGCCATGACTGGCACGATCTGAGGTGGTACCTCAACCCGGTCCTCACTGACCAGCAGATCCTCTACTCCTTGGGCTGGAGTCCCAGGCGCCCTCTGGCTCGGTGTTCCTGGGGCTCTCACCGAAACCTCCCAGGGGTAGCCTTTCAGGCTCTCCCATCCCTGAGGGTTCCACTGCTCATCCTCCGGAAGACGACGAACTCCTGTACCTCGCTTCACTCCTTCTGGTGTCACAACCAGCAAAGTGCCGGTCCTTCCGCGGTGACCTATATACCGGCCTTCCTTCAACGGCCTAGCGCCCTCACCTACCTCACGATAGTAGAGGCGCTCTCCAATGGCAATAGCGGGCTTTCTCCATTGCTTGCCGCTACGCCTCTGCTCTGGTGTCTTCCCATCGACACCCCTCTTGTACCTGCAAATCAGGTCTGCTGAGTGTCTTGGAAACCAAGACAGCACCGGGTCATCTTCCTTGAGAGTTCAACCCAACTTCTCCTCAAGTGAGGATCGCAGGACTCGTACCTGCCTCTTGATTTCTCGGCACAAATTCTCGATTGCGCCATTCGCCCGGTGGTCAGCCACCGGCGACTCCTGTGGAACATTCTCCACACCTGCTTCCTTAGCCGCCTGCTCCTTCAGGGCAACGATCGAATGCTCACCATCACTCTTGAAGACTGCACGACGGTAACCAAGATGCTTTATAAAGTTCGCCATGAATTTGACCGCATATGGCGTCGGTCCTTTTGCGTCCACGAAGGTGGCCGCAACGGCCAGTGTCCGACTGTCTCGGATCACCAGGATAGGCTTAGTCTTCCCATCCTCCTTTCCATCTCGCGTCATCCATGTATAGTCGCACGAGATTGTCGCGAGCTCATCACTCGCCTTGTCCTCTTCGGGTCGTGAGCGATGCTGCTGACCCAATCCTCTGCCGGCAAGACAATGCCGACACCAGTTGCGATACTGCACGTGACCTGTTGCCTCATGCTCCGCAACCTCGGCCCTCGAAGGGCCCTCTGGCGCTCTCACAAACGCTGGCGGCGCAATCTCGCCGCTCTCATTCATCTCATCTCCCTCGGGCACATCTGCGGGTCGGCCTGCTGGTGCCTCCGGGCTCTCACCTTGTCCGGCACCTGCGGCATCATCTGCCGCTGCAAGTGTCTTGGCCGGACTTACGTCTCCTTGGACTGCCGTCCAAAACCCGAATTCGACTCCAAATAGAAGTTGTAAACTCCTTTCTCTTGATACACGGGCAACCACGTCTTCTCCTGGGCTTTTCTGGGCTTACTGAGCAAATTTTGAACCTTCCTGCCTACCGCTGAGTCTACTGGAATCAACTTTCCACCATGTTGGTCAAGAACAGTGTTACTGTGCATTTGGAACCTGCTTCACTGCGGCCTGCAAAGGTCCCAGTTCCGGTCCCAGGGACCAGTTCCCCTGACGCTGTTTTGAACATCATTTGGGTTCCCTCTTTGGTGGGCTGCCCCCGTATCCAGGTTGAACCTGACCCACTTGGACTCTTTTGGGGGTTCTTCCTGGGTGAAAGCACCCAGCTCGAACATGCCCATTTCGGCCTCCGGCTGATCTTCTTGGTCTTCATCGGCTTCGTGGATGGCGTCCTCAAATCCGGCTACATGCTTGTGCTTGGAACCTGACTTGCTCCACCTTTGGAACCTTTTCCTCCGTCTTTCTTCTTACTCCAACACTCGGCCGCCTTGTGGCCGGTCTTTCCACAGTTGAAGCAAGCACCGGTAATTCCAGACTTACCGGATCCACTGCCTTTTCCTTTGCCTTTGCTGTCCTTACCTTTCCCCTTGCCTTTGCTACCACCTTTATCCTTTCCCTTGCCTTTGCCTCCTTTCGAGCCTCCTTTGACCAGAGAGTTGAGAACCTTCGAGAGGGCGTCGACGTCCATAGGAGCTGGGCCTTGTCCGGAACCCGATGCCGGGCCGGACCCGGGTCTGTGAATTCTGCCCTTGGCTCCAACAACTGTTTCGATGAGCACCTTTATTTCTTGCCTCATATCCTGGTAAGTGGTCAATCTGCTTTTGTTCAGGATCAGGTGTCGCTCTATGTCTGCTGGAACGAGCAACTCCAAGGAAGTGCACTTGATATCCTCTGATAGGGTCTCCCGGTTCCCTTGCTCATTTCTTCTGGCTTCATACCTGCGCATGAGGTCATCCAACTGCTCTATGGCTGGTCTCACTGAATCCCATGTTTTAACACGTTCGGGGTTTAGTATGGCCCGCAAGATGTTCCTCTTACGACCTGCCGTAAGGGGATCCCATGTCCTGTTCAATCTTCGCCATGCTTCAAACCCGTTCTTAGTGTTGATGACCAAGTCCTCGGATTCGTGAGTGGTGAGGGACGACAGCAAGCGGAACAACTGGTCTCCCTTGTCGTCTAGTCCCCCCATGCCTAGCTCGCCTCCATGCTCTGCCTCTACCTTTTCTACCGTCACTTCCCCATCCTGATCTACAACCCATTCAAGGATCTGTTGGAAACTTGACCCAAAGATTGCGGTTGTTAAGTTGACCACTGACCGTGCCCATCTCCGGAAACTGCCATCTTCGTTTGGGAAAACCTCAGGTCTACCAATGCCTTTGGTAACTATCAAGAGTTTCCGATCTCCTCTCTGCATGCTGTTGGCCAGTCTTCCTACATTCTCGGCCAGTGTAACCATACTAGCCTGGCCCTGTCTAAGAACCTGGTTCTCTTGTGCCACCCTCTCTACTGCTGCCTGCAACTCTCTGACTTGTTCCTCCATTCCTGATGTCCAGTGCCACGCACCGGGAGGTTAGTCCGATTCGGACCCCTCTTCGTATGAGTAGTACGTGTAGGATCCCGAGTCAGGCTCAGCCCGATCGTGAAAATGTATGCTGCCCTCACTCAGGGTTGGAGATGGCGGTGGTGGTGGTGGCTCCTTCGGTGGATACTTTGGCTTCGGCACCGCCGGGGCCTCCTTCAAGATCACTCGGGTCTCCTCCTTGGGCTCGTTCTTCACCTTCTTCTTCTTCTGCGGCTCTTCCTTCTCCTTCTTTTGTGGCTCCTCCTTCTCCTTCTTTTGCGGCTCCTCCTTCTCTTTCTTTTGCGGCTCCTCCTTCTCCTTCTTCGGCAGCTCCTCCTTAGGCTTACCTGCCTTTGGCTTGGAGGGCTCCTCCGGCTGTACCGCCGGTGCTTTGGCCTTCGGCGGCGGGCTCTTCCAAATCTCCGGGAGCTTTGGCGAGGGTCCCAATACCGAGCCCCCTACTCCCGCAAACAGAGCAGCCGCCCGGGCCAGGATAGCTGGCCGCGCCGAGGTGTTCCGCTCGTCGCACGAGCTGCACGGCACACTCAAGCCGTCGAGACCCAGCACCGCTTTGGCGATCGGTACTTCAACCGACCTTCGCCTTTGTCAAGAAAAGGGTCTCCGAGACGGCCGCCCTCCGCAGTCGATAGTTGCTCGCGAGGGCAGTCTCAGGTGTCGCCATCTGTGTCGCCGCACCACGCTTCACTCGGATGGACCGTGATCTTTCGTCCAAGGGCCTTTGCTGCTCTCTCTACCTCAGAGAGAACCTCGGCTGGACCAGCCGGTGCAGACTTCCGTCCAAGTCCAGGTGGATCCTTAGGTGAACTCGGCGCCGCAGCCTTAGGTGGCGTAATAGGGGCTTTCGGTGGGGTCTTTGGCACAGCTGAGCTTGCCTCGGCCTGGCGCTGTCTCTTCCAGGGCCTTTCTCCTGGAAATGTGCTCCTCCTTTTATTGAGCTGCTGGACCTCAATCTCAACCTCTCTGGGCACCTTTTCCCCTTTCTTATTCGCAAGCTTGATGAGGCCTTTGAGGATCCTATAATGGCGGGCTTCCTGCGACCGCCGATTGTCTTTCCACCCTTTCTGGGTCCTGGTGAAAAGCTCCTTGCGCTGGGGCCTTTGCGGTGGCGGGTAGCTTGGCTCCCGAGGCACGATCCTGCGCGCCGACTGCCAGGGCCCCCAGTCGCTCTCCTCAGCCGACTCAGCCCGGAGGTCCTGCTTCGTGTCCTCAGCAGTGTATACGACCTCCCTTTCCGGACTTACGTCCGGCCCCCGGCTACTCGCCGGTTGAGCCTCCTCTTCTGGGCTCCAATCGGCCTCCGAGACCGCAGCGGCTGGCGAAGGCGAGAGGGCCAGGATCTCGGGCTCCTCTTCCGGCAGGGAAGGCTCTGGTTCTTCCGGTTCGTTCTGCTCCTCTGGCTCCTCTGGCTCAGGGGCCGCGGGCTCAGCGCCCGCTCTAGCGGCTTTTCCTTTGCCGCTCCTGGACCTCCTCCACGGAGGCTCCGGTGGGCCTTTCCTGCCCTTCTTGCCCTTCTTGCCCTTGCCCTTGCCCTTGTTCTTGCCCGTGCCCTTGTCCCCGATCTTTCCGGTCCAGATGGACCGCCAACCTGCTCGCTCAGGTAGATCAGGCTCACTCGCTACCATGAAAACTCGATTACTTAGGCTCGGGCGCACTGCGGAGCGCACCTTTTCCTTGAGCCAAAATACAAGTAGCGTATTGGGTCTTTTATACCTATACACATCATTACTTGGAGGTGGGCCCCGAAATACATCAGGCAAACAAAACAGAGTTGCTGAACCCTGGTTAATTAAACTACACGAACCAAGGAACAACGGCTTTGACTTGGAGGTGGGCCCCGAAATGCATCAGGCAAAAAAGAACAGAGTTGCTGAACCCTGGCTAAACTACACGAACTAACTAAGGCTTTGACTTGGAGGTGGGCCCCGAAATACATCAGGCAAAAAAAAACAGAGTTGCTGAACCCTGGTTAAACTGCACGAACTAAGGAACAATGGCTGTGACTTGGAGGTGGGCCCCGAAATACATCAGGCAAAAAAGAACAGAGTTGCTGAACCCTGGTTAAACTACACGAACTTTGACTTGGAGGTGGGCCCCGAAATACATCAGGCAAAAAAATAACAGAGTTGCTAAACCATGGTTAAACTACACGAACTAAGGAACTATGGCTTTGACTTGGAGGTGGGCCCCGAAATACATCATGCAAAAAAGAACAGAGTTGCTGAACCCTGGTTCAACTACACGAACTAAGGAACTAAGGCTTTGACTTCGAGGTGGGCCCCGAAATACATCAGGCAAGAAAGAACAGAGTTGCTGAACCCTGGTTAAACTACACGAACCAAGGAACTAAGGCTTTGACTTGGAGGTGGGCCCCGAAATACATCATGCAAAAAAGAACAGAGTTGCTGAACCCTGGTTCGACTACACGAACTAAGGAACTAAGGCTTTGACTTCGAGGTGGGCCCCGAAATACATCAGGCAAGAAAGAACAGAGTTGCTGAACCCTGGTTAAACTACACGAACCAAGGAACTAAGGCTTTGACTTGGAGGTGGGCCCCGAAATACATCATGCAAAAAAGAACAGAGTTGCTGAACCCTGGTTCGACTACACGAACTAAGGAACTAAGGCTTTGACTTCGAGGTGGGCCCCGAAATACATCAGGCAAAAAAAACATAGATGCTGAACCCTGGTTAAACTACACGAACTAAGGAACTAAGGCTTTGACTTGGAGGTGGGCCCCGAAATACATCCGGCAAAAAAGAACACAGTTGCTGAACCCTGGTTAAACTACACGAACTAAGGAACTCTGGCTTTGACTTGGAGGTGGGCCCCGAAATACATCAGGCAAAAAGAACAGAGTTGCTGAACCCTGGTTTAACTACACGAACTAAGGAACTAAGGCTTTGACTTGGAGGTGGGCCCCGAAATACATCAGGCAAAAAAGAACAGAGTTGATGAACCCTGGTTAAACTACACGAACTACGGAACTTTTGCTTTGACTTGGAGGTGGGCCCCGAAATACATCAGGCAAAAAAGAACAGAATTGCTGAACCCTGGTTAAACTGCACGAACTAAGGAACTAAGGCTTTGACTTGGAGGTGGGCCCTGAACCCTGGTTAAACTACACGAACTAAGGCTTTGACTTGGAGGTGGGCCCCGAAATGCATCAGGCAAAAAAGAACAGAGTTGCTGAACCCTGGTTCAACTACACGAACTAAGGAACTAAGGCTTTGACTTGGAGGTGGGCCCCGAAATACATCAGGCAAAAAAGAACAGAGTTGCTGAACCCTGGCTAAACTACACGAACTAACTAAGGCTTTGACTTGGAGGTGGGCCCCGAAATACATCAGGCAACAAAGAACAGAGTTGCCGAACCCTGGTTAAACTGCACGAACTAAGGAACTAAGGCTTTGACTTCGAGGTGGGCCCCGAAATACATCAGGCAAAAAAGAACAGAGTTGCTGAACCCTGGTTCAACTACACGAACTAAGGAACTAAGGCTTTAACTTGGAGGTGGGCCCGAAGTACATCAGGCAACAAAGAACAGAGTTGCTGAACCCAGGTTAAACTACACGAACTAAGGAACTAAGGCTTTGACTTGGAGGTGGGCCCCGAAATACATCAGGCAAAAAAAGAACAGAGTTGCTGAACCCTGGTTAAACTACACGAACTAAGGAACTAAGGCTTTGACTTGGAGGTGGGCCCCGAAATACATCAGGCAAAAAAGAACAGAGTTGCTGAACCCTGGTTAAACTACACAAACTAAGGAACTATGGCTTTGACTTGGAGGTGGGCCCCGAAATGCATCAGGCAAAAAAGAACAGAGTTGCTGAACCCTGGTTAAACTGCACGAACTAAGGAACTAAGGCTTTGACTTGGAGGTGGGCCCCGAAATACATCAGGCAAAAAAGAACAGAGTTGCTGAACCCTGGTTAAACTACACGAACTAAGGAACTAAGGCTTTGACTTGGAGGTGGGCCCTGAACCCTGGTTAAACTACACGAACTAAGGAACTAAGGCTTTGACTTGGAGGTGGGCCCCGAAATGCATCAGGCAAAAAAGAACAGAGTTGCTGAACCCTGGTTCAACTACACGAACTAAGGAACTATGGCTTTGACTTGGAGGTGGGCCCCGAAATACATTAGGCAAAAAAGAACAGAGTTGCTGAACCCAGGTTAAACTACACGAACTAAAAAACTAAGGCTTTGACTTGGAGGTGGGCCCCGAAATACATCAGGCAAAAAGGAACAGAGTTGCTAAACCCTGGTTCAACTACACGAACTAAGGAACGAAGGCTTTGACTTGGAGGTGGGCCCCGAAATACATCAGGCAAAAAAGAACAGAGTTGCTCAAACCTGGTTAAACTACACGAACTAAGGAACTAAGCCTTTGACTTGGAGGTGGGCCCCAAAATACATCAGGCAAAAAAAGAACAGAGTTGCTGAACCCTGGTTAAACTACACGAACTAAGGAACTAAGGCTTTGACTTGGAGGTGGGCCCCGAAATACATCAGGCAAAAAAGATCAGAGTTGCTGAACCCTGGTTAAACTGCACGAACTAAGGAACTCAGGCTTTGACTTGGAGGTGGGCCCCGAAATACATCAGGCAAAACAGAACAGAGTTGCTGAACCCAGGTTGAACTACACGAGCCCAGGAACTAAGGCTTTGACTTGGAGGTGGTCCCCGAAATGCATCAGGCAAAACAGAACAGAGTTGCTGAACCCAGGTTAAACTACACGAAATCAAAGAATACAGTTTTGACTTGAGGTGGGCCCTGAAATACAAAAAGGGCCAAAACAGAACAGAGTTGTTGAACCCTGTTAAATTCAATACGCAACCAAGGAACTATGGCTTTGACTTGAGGTGGGCCCCGAAACACATCAGGCAAAAAAAACAAGTAGAGTTGCTGAACCCTGGTTAACCACACGAACTAAGGAACGAAGGCTTTGACTTGGAGACCCTGGTGTCTGTAGCTTGCTGAACCCTGGTTCAACTACACGAACTAAGGAACTTTGACTTGAGGTGGGCTACATTTGCTGAACCCTGGTTCAAGGCTTTTGACTTGGAGGTGGGCCCCGAAATACATCAGGCAAAAAAGAACAGAGTTGCTGATCCCTGGTTCAACTATACGAACTAAGGAACTCAGGCTTTGACTTGGAGGTGGGCCCCGAAATACATCAGGCAAAACAGAACAGAGTAAGGCTTTGACTTGGAACCCTTGCTGTTCAACTATACGAACTAAGGAACTCAGGCTTTGACTTGGAGGTGGGCCCCGAAATACATCAGGCAAAACAGAACAGAGTTGCTGAACCCTGGTTCAACTACACGAACTAAGGCTTTGACTTGGAGGTGGTCCCCGAAATACATCAGGCAAAACAGAACAGAGTTGCTGAACCCAGGTTAAACTACACGAACCAAGGAACTGAGGCTTTGACTTGGAGGTGGGCCCCGAAATACATCAGGCAAAAAAGAACAGAGTTGCTGAACCCTGGTTAAACTACACACGAACTAAGGAACTATGGCTTTGACTTGGAGGTGGGCCCCGAAATACATCAGGCAAAAAAGAACAGAGTTGCTGAACCCAGGTTAAACTACACGAACTAAAAAACTAAGGCTTTGACTTGGAGGTGGGCCCCGAAATACATCAGGCAAAAAAGAACAGAGTTGCTGAACCCAGGTTAAACTATACGAACTAAGGAACTCAGGCTTTGACTTGGAGGTGGGCCCCGAAATACATCAGGCAAAACAGAACAGAGTTGCTGAACCCAGGTTGAACTACACGAACCCAGGAACTAAGGCTTTGACTTGGAGGTGGTCCCTGAAATACATCATGCAAAACAGAACAGAGTTGCTGAACCCAGGGTAAACTACACGAACTAAAAAACTAAGGCTTTGACTTGGAGGTGGGCCCCGAAATACATCAGGCAAATTGGAACAGAGTTGCTAAACCATGGTTAAACTACACGAACTAAGGAACTAAGGCTTTGACTTGGAGGTGAGCCCCGAAATACATCAGGCAAAAAGGAACAAAGTTGCTGAACCCTGGTTCAACTACACGAACTAAGGAACGAAGGCTTTGACTTGGAGGTGGGCCCCGAAATACATCAGGCAAAAAAGAACAGAGTTGCTGAAACCTGGTTAAACTACACGAACTAAGGAACTAAGCCTTTGACTTGGAGGTGGGCCCCAAAATACATCAGGCAAAAAAGAACAGAGTTGCTGAACCTGGTTAAACTACACGAACTAAGGAACTAAGGCTTTGACTTGGAGGTGGGCCCCGAAATACATCAGGCAAAAAAGATCAGAATTGCTGAACCCTGGTTAAACTGCACAAACTAAGGAACTAAGGCTTTGACTTGGAGGTGGGCCCCGAACCCAGGCTAAACTACACGAACTAAGGAACTAAGGCTTTGACTTGGAGGTGGGCCCCGAAATACATCAGGCAAAAAAGAACAGAGTTGCTGAACCCAGGTTAAACTATACGAACTAAGGAACTCAGGCTTTGACTTGGAGGTGGGCCCCGAAATACATCAGGCAAACAGAACAGAGTTGCTGAACCCAGGTTGAAATACACGAACCCAGGAACTAAGGCTTTGACTTGGAGGTGGTCCCCAAAATACATCAGGCAAAACAGAACAGAGTTGCTGAACCCAGGTTAAACTACACGAACCAAGGAACTAAGGCTTTGACTTGGAGGTGGGCCCCGAAATACAAAAGGCCAAACAGAACAGAGTTGCTGAACCCTGGTTAAACTAACACGAACTAACTAAGGAACTATGGCTTTGACTTGGAGGTGGGCCCCGAAATGTATCAGGCAAAAAAGAACAGAGTTGCTGAACCCTGGTTGAACTACACGAACTAAGGAACTAAGGCTTTGACTTGGAGGTGGGCCCCGAAATACATCAGGCAAAAAAGAACAGAGTTGCTTAACCCTGGTTAAACTAACACGAACTAAGGAACTAAGGCTTTGACTTGGAGGTGGGCCTCGAAATACATCAGGCAAAAAAGAACAGAGTTGCTGAACCCTGGTTAAACTACACGAACTACGGAACTAAGGCATTGACTTGGAGGTGGGCAGGCAAAAACAGAGTTGCTGAACCCTGGTTAAACTACACGAACTAAGGAACGAAGGCTTTGACTTGGAAAATACATCAGGCCAGGTTGAAACTGGTTACTACACGAACTAAGGAACTAAGGCTTTGAATTGGAGGTGGGCCCCGAAATACATCAGGAAAAAAGGAGTTGGAACCCTGGTTAAGCTACCCCTAAGAAATACATCAGGCAAAAACCAACAGAGTTGCTGAACCCCGGTTGAACTACACGAACTAAGGAACTAAGGCTTTGACTTGGAGGTGGGCCCCGAAATACATCAGGCAAAAAAGAACAGAGTTGCTTAACCCTGGTTAAACTAACACGAACTAAGGAACTAAGGCTTTGACTTGGAGGTGGGCCTCGAAATACATCAGGCAAAAAAGAACAGAGTTGCTGAACCCTGGTTAAACTACACGAACTACGGAACTAAGGCATTGACTTGGAGGTGGGCCCCGAAATACATCAGGCAAAAATGAACAGAGTTGCTGAACCCTGGTTCCAACTACACGAACTAAGGAACTAAGGCTTTGACTTGGAGGTGGGCCCCGAAATACATCAGGCAAAAAGGAACAGAGTTGCTAAACCATGGTTAAACTACACGAACTAAGGAACTAAGGCTTTGACTTGGAGGTGAGCCCCGAAATACATCAGGCAAAAAAGAACAGAGTTGCTGAAACCTGGTTAAAAATACTCAGGCACAGAAAACCAAGAACTAAGAACTAAGGCTTTGACTTGGAGGTGGGCCCCGAAACATCACATTGCTGAGGTTAAACTACAAAAAAGGAACTAAGGCTTTGACTTGGAGGTGGGCCCCGAAATACATCAGGCAAAAAAGAACAGAGTTGCTGAACCCTGGTTAAACTACACACGAACTAAGGAACTATGGCTTTGACTTGGAGGTGGGCCCCGAAATACATCAGGCAAAAAAGAACAGAGTTGCTGAACCCAGGGTAAACTACACGAACTAAAAAACTAAGGCTTTGACTTGGAGGTGGGCCCCGAAATACATCAGGCAAATTGGAACAGAGTTGCTAAACCACGGCTAAACTACACGAACTAAGGAACTAAGGCTTTGACTTGGAGGTGAGCCCCGAAATACATCAGGCAAAAAGGAACAAAGTTGCTGAACCCTGGTTCAACTACACGAACTAAGGAACGAAGGCTTTGACTTGGAGGTGGGCCCCGAAATACATCAGGCAAAAAAGAACAGAGTTGCTGAAACCTGGTTAAACTACACGAACTAAGGAACTAAGCCTTTGACTTGGAGGTGGGCCCCAAAATACATCAGGCAAAAAAAGAACAGAGTTGCTGAACCCTGGTTAAACTACACGAACTAAGGAACTAAGGCTTTGACTTGGAGGTGGGCCCCGAAATACATCAGGCAAAAAAGATCAGAATTGCTGAACCCTGGTTAAACTGCACGAACTAAGGAACTAAGGCTTTGACTTGGAGGTGGGCCCCGAACCCTGGTTAAACTACACGAACTAAGGAACTAAGGCTTTGACTTGGAGGTGGGCCCCGAAATACATCAGGCAAAAAAGAACAGAGTTGCTGAACCCAGGTTAAACTATACGAACTAAGGAACTCAGGCTTTGACTTGGAGGTGGGCCCCGAAATACATCAGGCAAAACAGAACAGAGTTGCTGAACCCAGGTTGAACTACACGAACCCAGGAACTAAGCCTTTGACTTGGAGGTGGTCCCCAAAATACATCAGGCAAAACAGAACAGAGTTGCTGAACCCAGGTTAGGGAACTAAGGCTGACTGGAGGTGGGCCCCGAAATACATCAGGCAAAAAAGAACAGAGTTGCTGAACCCTGGTTCAACTACACGAACTAAGGAACTAAGGCTTTGACTTGGAGGTGGGCCCCGAAATACATCAGGCAAAAAAGAACAGAGTTGCTGAACCCTGGTTCAACTACACGAACTAAGGAACTAAGGCTTTGACTTGGAGGTGGGCCCCGAAATACATCAGGCAAAAAAGAACAGAGTTGCTGAACCCTGGTTAAACTACACGAACTATGGAACTATGGCTTTGACTTGGAGGTGGGCCCCGAAATACATCATGAATAGAGAACCGAATTTCTGAATCATGGTTAAACTACACGAACTAAGGAACTACGGCTTTGACTTGGAGGTGGGCCCCGAAATCAGGCAAAAAAGGAACGAATTGCTGAACCCTGGTTAAACTACACGAACTAAGGCTTGACTTGGAGGTCGCCTTCACCCACCTAAAGTGATCGAAGCGCCACTTAAAACGCGGGAACTACCGGGAGCGACCTGGACATCAACTTGGACAAACCAACACAGTGATTAACATGGTCTATCCAATTCAACAGTTCTCCATGGAGGTGGCCAAGTAGATCCACCTAGCCACTTGGCGAAGGACAGCAACCACCCAAAACCCCAGACCTAGCACGAGCAGTCACGAACCGGGCTCGTGCCTGGGTTGACACAAAAATTGTGACCGAAGAACCTAAAATTCAAATCACTTCGGCACTGTCCAACCATGGAACTTGGGCATCCGTGTTCATTGTAAGCCCTGGGAAGCCATGACTCTGACAAGGATTTGTCTGTACCGAATTGCTATTTCGTAATTCGGCCCAGAGAAAAGATGAAGCACCAATGTCACCTGAGGGGGAGACACGGCCGAGCTCCTGGACTCTGCCTAGACGCCCAAAATCATGTTGGGAGCAAACTTCGGATGAAGATAAAAGTGGTATTCGTAAAATGCATAGACAAGGAAATGCGGTTGAATTGTAAAGATCCGCATGTCATTCTGGGGTCCAATGACGGAAAGCACAAAATTATCACTCGGCCTCAGGCCAGAACGTTCACACGGCGCAAACGGGTGTCTACTCTTTAAACCAATCACTCGAACGAAAACCATTGCCACGAGCGAATTTGAATCCAGCCAGTTTGCGACAGCCCCAATAATTTTCAACAGATCGCCCGAAACAGTTGGCGCCAGGCTTCCCAATGCGATATTCTTGGGTCCCGGCCCCCCCCAAGCTTACTGTAGAATTACTAACCATACCAGGGTCTTCCAAGGTGCGCGTGTATATTGTTCATGCCTCTTCGCGAAAACCTGCTTTTTCACATAAATGACACTTTTCACGTTAACCCTTCTGCATGGGACAAATCCATGAAGGCGAAACGGCAACTTCCCCCAACCAAGGCAACATTCCCCAACAATGTTCGCAGCAAAATTTGAAACGGCACTTTTGCAGTGAAAAGCACTTGTTTGACCACAAGGGTGTAACTGAGTCGCCAAATGGCGGGCAACATATAATAAGCCAGCTGCTCACGAGCTCAAAACAAACTCTTTCAACTGCTTGTTCGACACCGTCTTCCTTTTATGGGAAACCCAAGCTATTAAAAAGAGATCAAGCTAAAGCCGCAGAACGAGGATCTAGTTCCGTCTGTACTTTTGATTTGTCAGAAAAGGGTACCCCCAAAAAGGTATCAGATCCTTAGGCTGCGGCCAGCTTTTTCCGGCTTTGCCTTTGGTTTCCCTCCCTTCAGAAAGCCGTCCGTTCTGGTTTGCAGCAAACCTCCCCTGCAACCCGCTGAAAGGACCGAGCGCACCGCTGGTACAAAGGGCAAAAAAAGTCACTTCCCCTAGAGCCTGAAATCCGTCAATACTACACAGGAATTCGCGAACCAACTCGAAGCTACCAGAATGTTCAGCCAGGTCCAACCCCAGTTGTTGTAGGGCCCCCTGATAACTCAATGCGCCAGTATTAAGTTGCTTCCCAGGCCCCGAGAGAATAATAAATGCCCCTGTAAAAATGTGATCTGTGTGGCCTGGCTTTGGGCAACATGTCTGTCAAGCAACTAAACATACAAAACGAACAAAAACAATAGTAGAGCAGCGCTAAACCAAGTAATGTTTCAACTCCAGACACCTTTAGAAAGCAATCGCACAAAGGTAGTACTTCAGGGGGCTAGATGGTCTAATAGAGTTGTTGAAATCAGCTGGGCCCACGATTTGAGGAACAGAACTAAATCAAATGGAAACTAAAATCCAACAATACTGAATCAAACGCAAACTCACCGGTAAACCTCTAAAGGAAGCTCCAGATAAATGAAAACTCTATTTTGGGCCGAGCAATGCTAGTCAATTCTAAATCATTTGTGTGAGATTGATCGGGTCTCCATTGTCGGGGGGTTCTGATCATAGTTGGTTATATCCACTATCTGCATTTATCAATCGAGCCGCCCAGCTCTGGGCAGTGTTTAGTCACCACACGTCGCGTAAAGTCAGCCCCGAGGGGAATCCCAATGAGCAGACATCACGTTGCGCACACTGTAGCAAAACACATGTTCGACCAGTTTGTAGCCTTGTTAGAACCACTAACCAAATGTATGCAACACAATCACCATGGGCACACTCGTCCGGGTCCATCACCCAGGCATCAGCAAAACAGCATGGGCACACACGCAATGAAGACACACTGCTCAAAACACGAATTGAAACCTAAGCATCAACAACATGCACGCATGCAAAGGCATGAAGACCAATGCAAAAAAGCATATGGTAAGAACCCCTTGGCCACAGTCGTCGAGGTCGACTCTACGCAAGCCGGGTCGACTTGACGCACCTTATCGGAAGCCCTCAATCTTCCGTTTGAAAGGGGTCAACAGGAGGGGTCGCACCACTCGCAACGCTGGAGAACATGTGCTTGCCCAAGATTGTGCTTCAATGTGGCCCATGCTTTTTTTGTGGCCAGTGCCCAAAGAAAGAACTCGCAGAGGCCAACTGCAACGCGGCATGTGCATTTTTCCGGAGTATTGCCATGGAAATGGTTAATGCCTGGAAAATTGAAAAACTTCCATTCAAGAGTTCGTAATATTCGTGTGCAAATGACCTCATCAGGCGGAAGGAAATATGGCACTTGTAATGTACTTCAACAATCCACTGCGCACTCAATCGGGACTCTCCTTCGAGGCTTCTCAGTCCAAGGATGCAGCCGTAAGCAATGACTTGTCGAACATGTTTGGATCGAGACAAAGGCATTCCTCCCAACCCTGTCGCCCACCCGCTTTGGGTCCACAACGTCCCCTAGCACTCCTGACCGATCAGGAGCGGGCCATCCATGGCTCTGGGAACATTTGAGCCCAAGTGCCGGCAGGCCATGCCGAATCAAACTACCCAAAAAAGATTCCATTGAAGAATGCTGATCTGATAACTGTTCCCAATCAAACAGCCGCGTAATCACATGTGAACAGCATGCACTTTTGCAAACACACGTTCAAATCGATAATTTTATGCATGTGCATACGCAATCACACATATACACATGTGTACACACGCTGTGGAATTTGCAAACACTCTTGCCGGTGTTCTGCCATCTCCTTTGCTAATAGCAGCCCTCGTCTCGGGCAACATCGCTCCGCTTAAAATGCCAAAATCGATTTCCCTGCTACATGATTGGTTGAAACGAATAATCCCTTCACCCCAATAGTCTAACTCCCCTGATATAAAAATGCTTCCAGAAAGATCCCAAACCCCCAATACGCTGTCTGACTCTAAACCAACACTGAACCAGCAACTTCCCCTCCGACCCAATTTCCAGCTGCATTGCGGGCCGGGGCCCTTTAGAACCAATGCTAAATTAATACTCAACCAGTACTCAACTTACATAAATCCGCAAAATGTCACTGAATTCTGCTGAATTTCCACACTCGAAAAGTAGCTTGAACGATTTTCGGGCCGAAGGGGGCCGCATTTGGACGAGCGCCGAGGAGAACGGAAAAGGACAGAGATTGAGAAACCCAGACTGAGGCAAAAATAGCTGCAGTCGGATGTTGGCCCCCAAAAACATGTGTGTTATTTCCCCCACGCTGTTTTTCCTAATAGGGGAAGGATTGTGTTTTTCTACAATAGGAGGATCGGATCCAAGATTCAACAGCACTAAGTGTGAACACCCCCATGGTTCTCCCCCTACTTGAAAAAACGAATGCATGAAGATTCAGAAATATTTGGAAACTCCTGCCTGCAATGCCCATCGGCCAAATACTTGTGGTTGAAGCTATCCGGAACTTGCCATTCAAACGCTCCCGTGAGCAATATAGGTATTATGAAACAATGTTACACTAAAGGCACTGCAAGTTGTTTCTCTGGAGGTAAAAGCCCCCACGCAACCTGAGCGTGATCAAACAAAGTCCTGTCGGAAAGAAGTAGGAATCGCGCGCAGAGCCTTTAAGGTTCAAACTTCATGAGGGTAAAAGGGTGGGTATCAATCCACATAAAGGAGGTTGGCAATGGCTACCATTCTTTTGTGCTTGTCATACTTCCCCCTGAAGATCACGAATGTAAGTTCCAAACTGCACGCACTTACGCACGCACCCGCACGCACGCACCCGCACACATCCGCACACACTCACACACACACACACACACCGTACGCACAAACCCGCGCCTCTGCCGGGCAAGTCTTGGCGTCCGCTGAACTTGGGGAAGTAGTTTGGGATCAAGTTGGGCAGCACATAAAAGCCTCGCAAATCACCGAATCCAGCACCGTATCAAAAACGTGCTTAGGCTTTTGGAAGGAGAGCAATGTCAGGAAAAGGATCAACAAAAAAATGAAAGAAAAGCTAAAAGAAGTACGCAGAAAAAAGGACAGAACAAGCAAAACAGGGAAGAATAGGAAAGGTAAGGTCAAAACTAAAGCAAAGAAAAGGATATAAGGACCAGGAAAATGTACCACGACAAGGACGAGAAGTAAGAGGTAATCATGAGACAAAAGGAACAGGAAATAACGCGGCAGAAAGAGGAAGCAAAACGGCAAGGCAAAGGAAACGGAAAAGGCAGGACAAAAAGGAAGGAGTCGAAAGGAAGGGGAAGGCACGCAAAGGAAAGGATAGGGAAGGAAAGGGAAGGAAAGGGAAGGGAAGGAAAGGATTGGAAAGTAAAGTGCCGAGAAACGAAAAGAAAAAGGAAGAAAAGGGAAGAAATGGAAGGAAAGGAAAGGGACAGAAAGGAACTGAAAAGGAAGCAAAAGGAAGCAAAGGGAAGCAAACGGAACCAAAGGGAAGAAATGGAAGGAAAGGAAAGGGACAGAAAGAAACTGAAAGGGAAGCAAAAGGAAGCAAAGGGAAGCAAAGGGAAGCAAAGGGAAGCAAAGGGAAGCAAAGGGAAGCAAAGGGAAGGA
>CAUJNA010000834.1:85000-132500 GCA_963377175.1 Effrenium voratum
ACAAAACCCAAATCGGCACTCCTTACTCCATCCACGCGCGCAGAGCCTCCAGCCGGACAGAAAGCGCCATACGAAGAGCACCACGCAGGCCCAGGTACAGGATGAGGCCTACCAACTCAAAGGGTATGCTCTCTCGCAAGAACTTACCAAAGGTGTTACTAAGGGAATTTATGGGATGTCTCCCTTGAAAAAGTGTGGTCCTAAGGTATGCCTGGTAACCGCCAGCGAGGCCTAAGCATCTTGGTTTAGGTATTTTGTGGGGGGGGGGGGGCCTTGAGTTCCCTTTTGTTCGATTCTTTTCTAAAGCGGCGGGGGGGGTGGGGCGGTAATTTCTCAAATAGTGTTTCTTGAGTTGGTTTTATAGAAACTAGTAACACCCAGAAAGCTTACAGAAAGCTTGCCAAAAAGGGCAACTGGCTGTTTTAAAAGAACCTTCAAGCAACCGCCGACAGCTATTTGGGGGAACCGATCCTTTTTGTGTTTTTGTTTGACTGCACCACCCCGCTTTTTCGGCTGTAGCGCACACATTCATTTACTATGTACGTGCGGTGTCTTCTTTGCAACACCTGCCCTGTTGGCCGGTTGGCTGGCTCTCTGGTTGCGACTCATTGCTGTAGCTTCACCCAAGGACATCGCAACGAAAGCTTTCTGAGGCGCTCTTCGTTCTTGTGCGCATTCTGGGGGGCCTCCCCTCGAAGAATACGGGCTGGGTTCCGCCGCCTTCCGGGCGCGCTGGGCAGAGAAGCCAGCCTTCGCTGGAGTGGCTTTGCGCTAGCTCTTGTCCTATTGCCTCGCCACGCCGCTGAGCAAGAGCTCATTGATGCGCAACGCCTGCGCATGGTTCCCATGCAAAGCCACCTCATGGAGCAGCGTGCCGCCCGCGGAGGTCGTCTGCTTGGGGTTGCACCCGTGCTTGCTGAATGAGGTCCTGCACGACCTCGGCTGTTTGGCTTTCGACTTGCAAGCAGAACAGCGTTCAGAAGCTCTTGCGCCGCTTGCGCAAGAACAAGGGGCCCTGCACCCCAAATCTTGGGCTGAATCCGTTTTGTGATACCAAACCTGGGCCATACTGATCCGAACCCCAGCATGCAATTGGTTCTGGTTGAAAGGACATAATGCAAAAGAACCAAAAGGCACAAGGCAACAAGTTACAAACTGATACGCCTGTGGTCTGCCAATGAAACGGGATTCTCCAACCTGATTTCCAACAATCCGCCAAAGCAAGGGGGTTCAGCTCGCTTCCTATAGAATTTCCTGTAGGTTTCTTGGGGGGACCCAGCTTCCCTTTCACCCGGAACGAGCGAGAAAAAAACACGGATCTCTTGAAGGTGCAATGACAAAAAAACTTCCAAAGGCAGCCGTAAAAAACATAAGGACAAGACAGAGGTAAGTACGCAAGGACAAGATACAGGCACCCAGTCAACACTGGTCAGTAGATGACCTCCTTGGAGAACGTGTTGCCACTTATCTGGCAACAGTTGGGAGTTGGGCGGAAAGCCTCCCAACATGTTCAGGAAGTGTCCCAGTCCGGTTTAATCCCAAGCCAACTTTCCGGCATTCTAAAGAATGTTTTGGTGAACTGTGGATTCCGCCCTGAGTGCCAAAAGACTAGTGGAATCCACAGGTTCGGCATACTGCCCCCAGATGTCCAGGTCGAAGGTCGAACCTCCGGAGTTCTGAAAGAAGGGCTCTGGCAACCTGGTAGCTCCCGAGAATCCCTCAGTATCCCCCCATGAAACCGGTGAAAAGTCTCGAGGGTAAAGGTGTGAACCGAGTTGGACCTTTGACGCCAGGGTGAAGGCAAATGGCACTGTCCGCCAGTAAAGAGGATGGAAAAACCCAAATGGGGAGCTTGGCACATCTACTCGCCCAACTGTACCTGACCATCGTATATGGTCAGTCTACTTGCTTCAATTGCAAGCCCTTGATACCATCATAAGGACATAGAAATCGAATATCAGAGTGCCTTGCACATCTGGCAGGCATTGAAACTAAGACAGCCGCTTGGTCTCCATGTAGCCCTGGTCCGAAAGGTCACGCAGGGTAGATGAGGTGTCCTTGTCCGGTCAGGCCAAAAACCCCAAAGGAGGAAAAGCCGTCCCGTTCTGTCATGTCTCTCCTGCTTCACGTTTCATGGCTCGGGTCTCTAGTTACCTGCGACACCCCCATGGCCTTCATGGAATTTCAACGCTCTTAGCTCTTCGTCCTCCCGCCTTGCACCATGCCCAGTGTCACCTGGCAAGATCAACCCAGCTGCAAATGAGAAGATGAGAAGGCGAAACACCCAACAGGGCGAGCCTGCATACCGGGTGTGACAACCAGAGATTCCAGTCGAGGCCTGCTTTGACAAGAAACCAAGAAACGCAAGGGGTTGTTTTAACAAAAGAAAGAAAAGCACGCCTCGCAAGAGGTTTGGGTTGAGGCAACCCTCCATACAGGGCCATACATCTACACTTAGCGGCGGGGGCGGTTTTCATGGATCTCATTTGCAGCGTCCGATTCAAGCGCACTCCCGCCTTCTCTCGAGCAGCCCTTCCCTGGTGATCACCTACCTGGAAGGGATTGACCTCACCCCACACGCCGGGTTAGCTTATTGTTCGGGGTCCCCATGCGTTCTCAAAAAATCAAAGCTCGCTTTCAAGCTGAGAAGGCAAGAACTTGCAAGGGCAACAATCATGGCTTCTGCGAATTGGCAGGGGTAGGGCGATCCTGCTGAGGCTTTCTGGCGAAGGCCCTGAAGGCCCTGAAGGCCCTGAAGGCCCTGAAGGCACACGCCCCACCTCCAAACCCTTGCGCGGGGCCCAAAGAGCAACTTTACCAGGGTGTTTGTAGATGCCCCTCGGTTTCGGGAACTGGTGTGACCTCCGGGTGTTCAGCCTTGCGCTCGGGTGATTCGGCGCCCGTCGCCAGGTGGCGTCCACATGTTTGAAGACAAATGAAAGTCCCAGAGCTGTAAGCGGATGGCCGTGGGGAGCTGCACGTGACATAATGTCCTTGGTAACCTAGCCGATTCCCCCTTTCACTGGCTCGGGGGTTCTATAATTTCCACCGTCAATATTCCCTCCAGATGGGGGTTTCCCGACAAGATGACATCATGTTCAAGAATATCGTGCGAAACCGGAAGCTTCACCAGCCGTACCAGGCAAAAGAAATGGTCAGTGGGTCAACGCCTGGACCATGTAAAGCGAAAGGGCGGATGTCCGTAGCCACTTCTCCCTACCCTCCAATCCCCCGCCAATATTAACGATGTCCCCCGTTGATATTGGTTTTGGCGAGTACCCCCCCCCCCTCCTAGCGGCAATTTAGGAAACCGAGAATGATGACAGTGAAAAATGACACAAGCTTGCTTTAGCATGCATGCTAATTGCCGTGCGAGGGCCATCTGAATCAAAGATCGGCTGCAAGCACATCCATGCCTTCTGGCATTTCAACCTGCCATTGCCTTATTCTTCATAGTCAGGGAACTCCGCCTGGCATTCCAGGAATGCACATTCTTCCAAGGTCTCTGACACCCGCATGAGTGGCGATATTCACTTAGGACTTGGGACGAAGATCATGCTGACAAGCAATTGCCCTCAACACCAGCCACTTGAACACTGCATGGCGCACTCATCGATGTATTGATGTCCTCTTCGAAAGGACCTTCGAAGGTGACATCATGCCGCGAAGAAGGCCGCTCTCTCAATTGGCGTGGGTGGCGTCCTCAAACTGATCTGCCAATTGGCGGTTTACGGGGGGGGTGGCCCCGAAGCATTGAGAACCCTCAAAATGCAACCGCTTGCAGGAAGCCAGACCCAGCACAATGCCTGGGTGATAAAATATGCTCGTTTAGGAGCACCATAGCCTCGAGCCGCCAAAAAGAAGGAACACGCCCTCCCATTCCACAGGAAGCCAAGCATTTTGCTTTGCAAAAGCACCAAGGCTTCCTGAACATACTGCAGCAATCCATCCTGGATTTCTTTCGTTTCAAACGGCCCTCAAGCCACGCCTCGCCGCCACCCTTCAACACGTAGGTGCCAAACATTGATTCCCCTTTCTTTCCAAACCATTGTTTCTTTCCGAAAACGGTGGCTTCTCTCAGGTTTTTGACCATTAGCACAAGGGCCCCTGACCAAAATGAACCGGTGAAATCCCCCGAAGTCGCCTCAAAACAAGTGATCCTTTGCCCCCACCAGCACTAACTCTATCCCTAACCTCCGAAGAAGCTCGGAACCCGGAGCCGTGCATTTTACACATCTTTAGGTGGCTCTCACAGGCGAAGGCCGGGATCCCGGCATAGCCGCGAGCTGCTGTCATGGCTCCCTTTTGCAAGCCTCGAACAAAAACATACTCGTTTTACTCCCCAGAAAAGGGGTACTCCCCCAGATCCCCAAAAAATACGACAAAATACGGAACCCCGAAAGAATGTGGCTTTCCTGTTCAAAGGAAGCCCAACATCCTCCCATACGACCCGCCTCGTTCTCGCAGTAACGAGGGTCAATCTCGTCGAGCGGCCCTTGCAGCGAGGGCCTGCCCCCGTGTGTGGGCGCGAGCTGCGGTCAACTTGGGAAGCAGCGTGAAACCAACGTAAAACGAAACAAACTATAAAGCAGAGCATCAAGGAAAATAACATGCAAGAAAATCATATGGAAGGAAGCCAACACATCAAAAGAAATATACATGAAAACCACATAGTCGGAAGAGGTGTCTACTTCGAAGAAACATGGCCTCCTTGTTGCTGACCCAATTGCCGGCTGTCTTTCACAGGTTTCTTTGGCCACGCTATAAGAGAGGCAGGCCCTTCCCAAGGAGACATCTCCACAGGTTGTTGCGGGGTTCGAATTGCTCTCCCCCTCGAGCAGGGTTTTTTCCCTTGAAGCGTCGGCCGGCAGTGGACGGTATGTTTGATCATGGCCTGAAGGTTCGGGTAGTCGGTCTGATCCTCACATGGGATAAGGGAAACCTGCACAGCAAACATCTCAGGGAAAAAGGCCGTGCTCCCATGCTGGATATATTCATTCCTCAACTATGCAACACACCACAATCTTGCGAATGATGCCTCTTGCAGCTTGCCACACAGCCAGACACTTAGAGGCCGACCCGATCTAACACCACCTGGCCCAGGGCACGCAAGCACACATCTACCAACGTCCGATGGAAGTTGCCACACCCACAGCTCGCCAGAGCACGTGGCGCCTGGAGACCTACACCAAATCTTTGCATGCCTTCATCTCATCGGAGGTTTCACACACCTGACGCCGGAGGCGAAGAAAGGAGCAACCCCTTCTCAAAAAGGTTAAACACCTGCGCCAAATCTTTGTGTTTGGAGAAGCCTTCGATGACCTGTGCAGCAAGTCGAATACACACAGCGCTCAGACAGACCTATGTGTCAAGGGTAAGGGACCCTTGCAAACTTTCGAGAGGGTTTTTCCCAGAAAGGGTGTCTGATCCTTGTAACACACACATACACACATACACATGCACAACCACTTGCTTGCACGCGCACACACACACACGATGAACAATGCAAGCATGCTGAAGCAGCCTCTTCCAATCTTCCAAGTGGTGCATCGAACTCCTGGCCATGGGTGCTGGAAGTGAACCAAACTTCAAACCCATCAAGACTCACAAGGCGACGGCAAAGATAGCGTGTTGATTTGGCTTAACGTCAGGAACTTTCAAGGATGAAATGGGAACCACAAAGGAGCTAACCACCTAAGGAAGGGGTGGGTCCGAGCCTTGAGGAAGCCTAGATTGTCCCCTTCCTGGACGCCCACCCCCCGCAACGAGGGCCCACCATCAACGGCACAACATGGGCATGTCTCGAAATGGGGCAACCGACTCAAAACAAGGTTTTCCTTTTTCAAGATCTATGTGCAGTTTCGCGCGCGGTGCAAAACCGGCACACGCAAAAGGAAGAGCATGACAGCATCCACCGTCAAGAGCTCTTGACATACCTCCGGAGCTGTGTACCCTGAAGTTCATGGGAGATCATGGGAAGCCATGCGCCCTGGCTTTTGGCTTCATTCTACCAGCTGGCGGTATCGGGGTATGCCTTTGTGCGGGCTACGTGACTCAAGTCGAAACATGGTTGCGTGAAAGCTACAACCCAAACCCTAACTCAATTGGTTGGTGTCCTTGTGGTTTCCTTCAAAACCGTCCAGAAAATTTGGTGTTGTGGCACATTCCCAGATAGCTGTGGTGTGCCATCTGGTTCAAACAGCAAGTAAGACACAGCACAGATTGTATCAGCGCTGTCTCAATTGCAAAATGTTCAAAACCAACGACCTGCTCACAAGTCATTTGTTGACGATTGGTGCGATCTGATCTTGGCATCCAAGATGCACTCAAACATCAGGACAATTCCTGGCCTGCGCAGCTTGACAGTCGACACTGCCTTCGCTCGCTGGCAGTCGAAGGGTCCGCATTTGTGCCCAAACACTGCACACGCCACGCAAACTCCCAAAAATGAAGAGAGGCGCCACCCTCAATGAAGCTTGTTTGGGTATTATGGAGGCTAGGGTGTTCCGATGTTGCGGTTTCGGCTTGGCTTGTGTTTGTGTGATCTTCAGGTTCCTTGACACCTAACATGCTTTGAGTTCAAGTGTGTTGGTCTGCACTGTAGGAACAGTTGTGCTGTTTTTGGCGCGGAAACACGATTTTGAGGCTGTTGCCAACCCAAGCCAAAACGAGTCCGGGATGGGTTCTTCAGTGAATACGTTTCAGGACATGCGGTACAGGTGGTTTCTGCTTGGTTTCCTTTTAAGACCCTCCAAAAACAGGGTTCAATCCATCGGACAAACCAAGGGGCGCAATGGAATTTGCGCAGCTGCTCCCAGTCCGACCTAAAAGGGAACGTAGGGAGCCCTGCCCATGCTGCATCTGCAAAAGCTGTTCGCCAGCCTCGAAGTGGGCGCCCAAGGGAAAAGACTCCCGGGGATGCGTCAGACTCAGCATGGCTGGCTCGGCAAAGGACATCTGCAGACGGCGTCAGCCGTCTCTCAAGCTGAAGCTGCATTTGGGGTTGTCTGCAAATAGGGCATTTCCAAATTAGGCGTGTTCCCTCTAGACTACCTTTGAAACACGCCTAGGAATTCAGGAGCATTTTCATGGGCCAAAAGCAAAGCAGGCGCTGCTGAGAAACAAACCAAAGAGGTACCCACCAAAATGGATCCACCCATTTTCAGATAGGCCCTCAATGCTTGGAGCTCTGCTCTGAAAGGTTTGGAGCATTTTGGGGCCGTTCAGGTATGTTTTCAGCTAGCTGGGGGTGCTGTGTAGACATCATTTACATCAGAATTTACAGGCCGCCAACCAATAGTTAAGGACAACCAGGAAAAGCCAGAGCCATAAAACATGTTTTGTACATGTTGTCTCGCGCTTTCAAGTACTTTCGTTCAAGGAGCTGAGCTGCATGCAAACGCTCGAAGTTCGTCGCCAGGCCACCCTTGGTAGGAGCCCAAACAAATACCAGCACTTGCCCGAACTGGTGCCATCTGCTTTCACTCAACTGTCTAAGTATAAAGTGGATGGTTGAAGATTGGGGTACCTACCTGCAACCCGATGCCGAAGTGAGTCCGAAACGCAAAGAGGTCGGTCTCCAAATACGGGAAAAGGTCAAAATGGGTGGTGTGTTGAATTCTCTTCGCCTTTTCCCCTTTTCCCTGCACACACCACACCAAGCTAACGGATGTCGTTTTCCGTTCCTTGTTGAGTCCTTTCGGGTTCCCTCTGCGACGTTTGGGAGCAAGGAAGCCAAGAGGAAACCCAGCAACCCCCAACTCTCTCAGGCGGGTCCCCGTGCCGAAATGGGGAAGAGGAAGTTCATGTCCCGGCCCTTTGGATCCTCGCGGGAAAACAAAAACAGCCGCGCCGCGTGGGTTTCCCGAATGGGATCAGCCATATGAGCGCCTGTGTGTGTGTGTCAAAACTGAGAACCTCGTTTGGGGCCAGCTCAAAAGGAAACCAGCATGAAACTAACCACTCAGAGGGATCCCTGATGATTGTTCGCTTATCACGACATGCTGCCAAGCTTGACAATTGCCCACTCAGGTTGACACAGCCTACATACTGCGTGGGCTGCAACCATTTCTGTGACACCAAGTGGCCGTCCCACGTCTACTTTGTCATCTTTAAGGGGGGTTCCCTTGGTATTGCGCAAACTGGCCCTAAAGCCCAGCTGCCCACAACCGTGAGCGAGTGCAACCGCACCGTGATGGAGCTCAAGTCAAAGGTTGTTGGCATCTCGCGTTGGCTGTGTCTTCTGCCAATAGGATCCGACCGGCAACCTTTGACAAATTCACCGCCCGTCATGCAATTGTCCCCAGCACACAAGTGGTCGGATGGAGTGATGAGTTCCCGAAAAAAGATGGGGGGTTTAGCTAGGCCCATCAATCGAGATGTTTACTTGAGGCCAAGATAGGCCAAGTTTGGTGCTACCTTGGGGTAGTCAGACTCGACCCGTTTCCAGCCTTTGGACCCCTTCGACCCCTTGGACCCCGGCAAAGAGCTCCATGCCGTGGAGGGCGGGTTCGTAAGCGAGTCCAGCCCCAGGGACGCCCAATCGAGTCACGCAACCGTCGCTCCGACGGTAAATCAGGAACCCGAAGGGAAACCGCAAGGAAAACCCAACCAGGGCCCTGGATGGGTTCGATTTTCGGGGGAAAAAAAGGCGCCTGGATGGGTTCGATGGGTTCGATGTTGGGCTTAGCATCGAAAGAGAGAGATAGTCCAGAATCCCCCAAAAAGAAAATGCGCCTTGGACACGGAGACCGCCTTCCGGTTTTTGAGGGTAAGTTGGGAGGCAACTCAGACATGTGACATGTGCAAAACATAGTTCCCGGTTGGCAAAGTGTTTTTCCCGGTTGCCCTCTCAAAGTCTGGTGGCCCGTGCGAGACAACCTTAATGCGCGCTGAGTCCCTCAACGCAGTGCTGCGCGGGGGATAGAGCTGGCCCCGTTTTCTGCAAAAAGCTGCGAGCTTTTTCTCGCTCAACTCAACGCATGCAGTTCCAAGACACAGCAAAGCTCAGTTCCTTCTAAACTAGCTTTGCCAACAAGGAAAGTGGCAAGGACCGATGAATCAACCCTGGGAAGTTGTTGCTTCTGATATCTTCTGATTTTCATCCCGGAGCTAGAAACAAGGCCAGCACTGGGTTCCAACCATCTGTCATTTATCGGATTTATCGTTTGCTCAGGTCTCCAACAATCAAAATAGTTGTGGTCAACCATGCGACCCGAATGCTGAAGCCATCTCCAAACATAAAGTGAAGAAACTTCAACTGGCTCGTCCTAGAAAGAACCACAAGAAACCTTCAGACTTGCCAAACTTGTGGTTCTTGTCGAAAAGAAGAAACCTTCAAAGTCAGCGAAGAGACTTCAACTGGCTCGAAAAGAAACCTAACTTGCCAAAGTCTGTTTGATTTTTGTTTTCAGGCCAAGAAGCCCTGCACGGCAAAGGAACTGATGGGATCCGCTTAGAGGAAATCCTTGACCCATGTCCCCGTCCGGCCGCCCGCACCGTGGCTTCGGCGTCAGCGTGCCACGCCCTACAATCTAGAACGTAGTCACATTGTAGTCTACTCCCGGTGGCAGCTCGGAAAAGAATTCAGAATGCCAGCAACAAAGAAGAGTTGCTCTGTCAAACCCGGAAAGCATGCCAATCCCCGAGATCCATCCCACATTGACGCCCAACCCTCTCCCAAGCGCAACGCTGAATGCCAATGGCTCCGCGACAGTGTCCCCCCTCCAACCTTGTTGCAAAGCTTCAGAACATCGCAAGAAACGTCCTGATTGTATCAGGGGATCGTTCTGAAGCCTGTGAAGCAAGGGCCCATCTTTGTCACAATATTCCAAGAGTTTTACCTCAACTGCTGTCTGCATTTCAGCCCAAAACACTCCAAACCCTGAAATTGAACAGACAAACAAGGGGCTACGGGCAACCAGCTCAAAAGCAGAATGGTGGGCAATAGGATTAATTCTTGTGCAGCACTGGTCACAGCATTTGGGTGCTTTTGATTGAGGGACCCCCAAAATGGTGGTTTTCCTTTTGGTGTCCCTTTAAATCCACCCAGAAGGGACACCCTCAGGAGCTCGCTCCACAAGACTGAGCTTGACACA
Organism: Effrenium voratum; assembly: GCA_963377175.1. Lineage (NCBI taxonomy): Eukaryota > Dinophyceae > Suessiales > Symbiodiniaceae > Effrenium > Effrenium voratum. Next base: position 95,098 of record CAUJNA010000834.1, read on the forward strand.
TTGGGCCTTGACCGCCCGCACACAGCTTGCAAAGACTTGGGTGCATTGACGGATTTGAGCTCGTGAGCCCCTTCGCATTTCTCCACGATTTCGCCAGGAGTGTAGGAAGCGTTGCTTCCGCATGCAAGACGCTGTTGCCAGCCTTTGGCTATGGAGAAAAGAGGTGCACTATGAACTCGAAAGAACATAGCAGCTGTGTGAAGCCTGCTTGAGCTGGTAACAACGATCCAGGGCCGACACCCCGCCTTCAGACGTCTGAAGGCCTTTGCAATACCCGTGCGCTAGTGGGTGGCCGACTGGGCGGACGTGCAGCGTCCAAGGTCTGAAGACAAATTTGTAGCGCAAGCAAACTCGACCTAAATCTGCATGTTGGATTGGATTTCTCAGGTATCAAATTTGCCAACGCACTTCCCCCTTCCATAACTTGAGCATTGGCAACTGCCTTGAATCCATTAAGGCTTGTACTTTTTGTAGAAACCATGGCGGCACATGAATCATCTGCCCGAAAGTTGTCCAAGTTGCACTCGGATGACCGCTGCATTTCCAAAATCAATCCTGCACAATTGCTTCATTCTCCCTGTTCTCCCCTGCCCCTCCCCTACTGGCTGGTAATATGCGACTCTCCCTCTTTCTGTCTTTCTTTCTTTTTCTCGCTCTCTCTCTCTCTCGCTGCCGTTTTGTCCACTTGCCTCGGCAAGGCAACAAAGAAAGGCGCCCACTGATATTCAGGGGCACCCAAATCATACAAGGACTGCCCAGACAAACAACAAGTTGGAGCCGCAAGGATCCAGGAAATGTGCGTGCAGCGGGCTTGCAGACTTGTTGGAAAAGCTGGCCAAAACATGTGCTAAGTTCGTTCGAGACAAATACGGTTCACACGTCGATTTAGTCAATGCTCCGGCAAAAAAGCCAGAACATACCGTACCATGACAGCGCTCTCAAAGTGAGTCTGGATGGAGTTGTCCAAGCTTGCGAGACACCACTTGTGTTTTGTTCCTAGCAACGCGTTAGATTTCGTAGCCAGGACCGCAAACACTTTCCCGAAGCCACCCTCGTCAATCTTGAACACCATCTCACACTGTTCCCAGCATGTTACAACTTGGGCCTGCTGCTTTTTCTCCGAGCGTGTCATGATGCTGCCAGGCGCCGAAGCGGCTTTGTATTTTGAAGCAAAAGATTCCCCACTTCGTGCCCCTTCTCGGGTCAGAAACCAAGGCATGTGCCAGCCGCGCGATATGTGTGTGTGTGTGTCTGTATGCGGAGCATGAAATTGCATTGGGACCTGCCTCAAACGCATCCCTTGACTGGTTGCATGGCTGAGAGTCTTTGAGCATCTGGGCTCATCTCTTCCAACCCCTCGGCTGAGCCAGTGGTCCGCAAAATGGACGCACAGCCCCTTTGAGATGAAGAACATTGACAACGTCCACACAATCGCCTTCCAAGCAGCAAGAAAAAAGCACACGAGCAGAGACCTGCAATGAGTGGTTCTCTGGACGCTCTCTCGTCAGAAAATAAAAACAACCTAAGCGTTGCATACCAAGCAAGCCATCAGGGGCTGAGCTGTAGCACGATCTGCCCATGCAGTTCAGATTAAGTTTAAGAACTTCCACTCCAAACAATTCTTGCGCAACATGCCTTCGGGATGTTTCAACTGACAGCAACACCCAGGCGCAGGCCAGATTTCATGCATCTGGGATCATTGTCTCCGCAAAGATCTGGAAACTCCGAATTATCGTTCCTCTAAACATGCAGCGGTTGCAAAACATCAAAATATCCACGCTGCGTGTATCAAAGGTGCAGCACGTCACAGAATTCCCTGCTGCCAAGCTCAAGCCGTCCTGGCAAGATGTGGTGACTTCCCCAGGCCATCCCTCCTGCCACTTGGGTGCCAACTGCCGCCAGTGAAGCGCAGACTGACCCAAAACAAGCGCACGCCGGGCGGGGCGCACAGGCAAATACCACAAATGCGGAATTCGTTCCACTCAACCAATGGCCAAGTCACTGTCCACCGCCCCAAAAGAATCGCACATACTCCGCCAGGTGTCGAATCGCGTGTGCACGCTTCATCTTCCAAAAGGCACTGGCTTGAGACGCATGCTCACGAACAACGGCATGCAACACCTGCATGGCCCGAAAACACCGGAGAGGCTGGCAGCAGCTCACATTTCTCATTTGTCAGACTATGCCAAAGGGCAAGCTTCTAAGCAGGGCAGCGTTCTTCTATTGACTTCGGACGGACGCTACAAGTCGCCAACACGGCCAGTTGAGTTTTGAAACTCACTATTCTCCTCTCAAAACGCTTGGTTGCTGTTGACCCCTCTGCATTTTTTGTGGGTTTAGTGGAAAACCCCTTGAAATCCCAAAAAGTTAAAGCCGAAAGATCCAACCCAATGGCAGTCAAGAACGAGGGTCGGAACCTCACGCTTCGATTGGCAATAGGGGAGACTTGGAGGCTGCTCATAAATCGCCTGTATGTGCGCCCTAGCATGGCAATATGCGCTGGTTCTATTCCATATGTAAGAATCAAACGATCCGAGCTGATCTAAGCACTTGCAAGTTGTGAAGCAAGCCTTCCATTTCAGGGATACGCCTCATACGCCGCTCCTGTTGGCAACGCCAGCGATTTGGGCGATATTCTTGGCGAGCGGTTGGGCGTGGGCCGCTGGCCCAATGGATCTCACTCCCTGAAAACCCCCACTTGGGGAAGAGTACTTAAACACATCAAAAAAGAATCCAGCGCAGCAAGCACGTGGTTTGCAGCAAAGGATCTTCGCACGTGTTTGCCCTCAGGCGTGCTGAAAGAACTGTTTTCATGGTCAGTTGCCCATGGCGAGCAGCAAGTGTTGCCTGGCTGCCGGGAAAGCTCAATCCACGTGTAGCCCCTCTAGCAGTCAACAATGCAGTTGCCCGCATCCTTGTACACAGGCCCCCCCCGGTGGTCAGCCAAAATGCATTCTTGCTCGCCTTTTTCTCCACCACACCCATCACGGTGGGACTCGCCACGTGCCCCCCCATGTTTTTTGCAGTGCTTCGGACACGCCCTCGACGAAAGGAAAGCCGACGAAAGGAAAGCCACTTGATGGCGATGAAGAGACGAAGTGCTGACTGTCTGACGGCGAAGTCAGCGTTCGGGAGCACATAACAAAATGCACTCAGGGCATTCACGGCTTTCCGTCATGACAGGTCGCTGAGCGTCAGCATGCAGAAAACAAAGGCAATGCTTCAGCTTTCCTACCAGGATTGATGAACACAGGCTGCCACCCATTACTCAAGAAAACAATATAGACGTACTCCCACAGATGCTGAGGCCTATCAGTTCCCTCATCATTCGTCATGATTAAACTGAACTTTATTGGCAGATCATGAGTGGCAAAATGATGGGTGGCGGCAACTAAACACTAGCGACCACACTGGCCAGCAAACGAAAAAGACAGGTCCATTGCCCTGTGTCATTGGGATAACAACAAACCCCGAAGAACATGTTGCCGGACATGTGGGCGATGATGATCCAGCTTCTCGCGGAAGACCTGGAAGTTTCCTACCATCGTTTCCCCAGAGTTTGAGATTCGGATTGTGTTGGCTCTGGGCCTGTGACGCGACATCCGTCACATTACGGCCAAGATGCAGGCTGCGATCGGAACACATACTCATCTAGAAGCCTAAGCAAAGCAAAAGCTGCCTGATGCCAATCAAAAGTATGGAAGGCTTGCCTAGCCCAAGCCAGGCAAAGCCTTTGGTTTGAGACCAACTGCTTATTCACGCAGCTCCTCATCATGCATTGTGCCACGCGGCCAGCACGTCTACAGGCGGATCCGCACCGGACATCGGACAGTCCTCACACTCTTCCAACTCAAAGTTGTCTCGCTGCTGCTCCCCAGGAGTTTGGCTGCCTCGAATCTAGCTTCCTTGCCATCCTTGTGCCCCTTTCCTCAGCCAAAGAAGGAAAGGAAAACAATGCTACTTTGTTCTGTCTGTTTTTGTTGCTTTGCCCGACCTGGAGCATTTCCGGGCGACGTCGCGACGAAGCCCTTCTCGAGCAGGAACCTGAGCAGCGCATGGCGTCTGAAGATTTACCGCAACCCGTATCCAACAACTCGGCCATGCCGCAAACAGCTAAAAGGAACGGTTTTCGGTTCATGCCGGGGAACGGTTCAATTACCTGGTCCAAAAATCTAGCCGCACCAAATTCCTGGACCCACAGTGTTGACCGGCGACGATGAACCCAGCTGAAATAGAAGCCTCATGATGTGTCTGACAAGCTTGCTACCACACAAACTTGGTCTCACGCCGCAGCCAAAGAAACAAACTGGGTGTGGCAACGGGGGCCATACTGCAAACATGACAAAAGGGATCTTGCGCAAGACGCACCTGGCACAATGATTGGTAGGTGCCTGCAGGATCAAGGATTTTCCACGCATCTCCACGCGATGCATGCACTTGGGCAAGGCATAGGGAGAGGGGGCGGTGCGTGGAAGATCCTTTGCAGCCAGCTATAGCTTCCGGCAAAGATGTCATTGGGAAAAGGTGTCTCAACATTCGACACATGCTACGCCTCTTTAGGCACGCCCAGCGTCTGAGCCTCTGAGCCTCTGAGCCTCCATGCCTCTAAGCCTCTAAACCTCTAAGTCTTCTATAGAGGCTAGAAGCTTAGAAGCTTAGAAGCTTGGAGGCTTGGAGGCTTCGGCGCTTAGAGGCTTGCCAGGAACGGGAGGTGACCATATCTTGCGGGAAGCATGCTGTCTCTCTCTCTCCCTCTCTCTGATCTTCAAACTGCGACAAGTTCGCAGAACAGGCTCCTCAAACTCAGCGCGAGCATTTCATGGTTTGCGTGCTCCGGGTTTCAACTCGCGGGCCCGAAACTGAAATCAGCCCCATCTGTCTGACGCTAACGAGAAGCCCCCGTTCGGATTACTGGCTCAAACATAGGGAATCACGGGTATTGCCCTTCAGGGTGTGGATCAGGGAACCGGCCCTTTCGTCCATGAAACCCATGAAAGACGCTCCCAGGCTTCCCAATGTGCTTGCTGGTCAAGCGCGCCTGTCCTTACATTGCCTTCGGTTCTCATCAGCACGTTGGCCGACCTTCGTTAGCACCCACAGCAAGTGAAACGGAAATGAAACCGGAGAGTCAGTGGCGGGCCTAACCATCTCACGCACTGATTGCAAGTCGCTTTCTGTTCTGTGTCGGCCACAACCGGGTGAACTCTTCAAACTGCTGCACGCGTGAGAGAATTCTCGGATCTCAGCGGATCACCAGGGCAGCCGAGGTGAGTCATTGGTATCTGGGGTCTCGTATGCAGGCAAAGCGGCTTTCCCTTCAATTAAAACTCTGCGGCGGAGCTCAAGGTGTCTGGTTCTGCGGCCACCTTAGCACAGCTTCGGCCATGAGCAAATAAGCGTCATGACACACCGACAGCCACATTGCGTGCCTTGCCCATGATATGGTGAATGCAAGGCTGCTTCAGCCATACCGCCATACCTGATCCTGGCAGGGAAAACATGTCGAACACACGCATCAGTGTTGCCGATCGCTTGACCGGCCTGGTGACACATGGGCACGATGGCAAGTGGCAAGCTGGCCAAGGGAAGAAGCCTGCCTCAGATCACATCCGGCCTGCAAACGTGACACTGCTGTTGACAGATTAGCGCATGGCCATCCAGGCGGTCCAGGAATCGGCGGGCTCCACTTCTGACTGGAACGACTCCGTCAAGCTTTTCCAAACTCTCGAAACAGCTGTTGCCACCAGAGGACTCTCTTTCAGCAATAGCTACGGACAAATCACGGTCAAACACCGGCATAAAAGTAAACACAAAATTGGCAGTATTCGAAGGCTTATGTTGTTTATTTACGGTTCTCGAGTCATGGGCTTAGGCAGCATGCATTTTTGGAACAATCATCCATGCTTTCTGCATTGATTTCAACACGCCTTTCCCCTAAGCCCCGCCGAAACAGATTTACTTCAATTGCACTACCAGACTACCAGAATCTCAACTCTCTCTTCATGCCCTGCCCACACTTCTTCATGCCCTGCCCACACTTTTCGTCTGTTCATGGCACTTGCCCTCGGCACGGCTCCTCGCATTCACTTTCCGGGGTCGGGGAAATGATGAAGTGCTCGCGCAGCTCGTCCGGGATCCAGAATGGGCACTCCTGAAGAGCGGATACACCCAGATTTTCAAAGCTATGGCTGAATCAGTCGAGTTGCCCCTCCTCAGCCACGTAACCAAAGTCAGTCCTCCTGCCCCTCCTGAGATTGGAACAGAAGCAGCGGCTCAGACACATGCAAACCTAGAATCACCTGGTGCGCAGTGCACCTTGCGGGCAGCGCGGGAAAGGATTGCCCTCAAGCGAGTGCACCCAAAGGAAGCGAACACCTACAATCCGATACCTAATCGTGGGACAGCATCTCACTCGCGCGGCCCACGGTCTTCGTCTTCTGCACTTGCTTTTCTGCCAGGAGAAATTCAGGCGTGACTGAACTGACTAGCACGGGCATGCTAGCTGCAAGTGGCAAAGTAGCAGATTCGGCGTGCATGTGTTTGCACTGTTCTCTGCGTGAATTGAAGCAACAAGCTTCGGCCCAGGGAACATCAAATCGATAAACTGACCACTGACAACCTGATATATCATCAAGCAAAATATGTATGAGCTCTCAGCCGCCAAAACCATCGTGACACGCCACTAGACGTCCCAAATTCGGCAGTTCCAGCCTGCAGCTCTTTCCTGCAAGATGAAAGTCATAGCTCCGAGCAGTCACAGCGCTAGAAAGAAATCTAGGCAAAGCGTCAAGCAGGAAGCCCAGTTGAAACTGACAAACGACGCTAAACTGGGCGGGCAAGGGGTACGGTCAACTATCCAAATCATGCGTCAGTCTAAATCTCAATCGTGAGCACCGCTGAACACGACTCCTCGAACAAATCGAACAAGGCACGGGGGTCCTCCTTCTTAGGCTCAAGGAAATCTCTGGCTTCTTTGCGTGTGAGCATCGCTTGCTCCTTCGTCGCATTGCCAAACTGGCAAACAAAATCATAGCAAGCGCGCAAAGCAAGCGCCGCGAGGCCGACACCCAAAGCGCGTGCTTCAAGTTCTTTGGCCTCTTTGGCCCTTGGAAACTTGGCCCTACGGAAGGCGTGCAGGGAAAGCGCGCATTGCTGACACTCGAATTCCCCAAATCCGACTCCCCACGGGCCCACGACTCCCCTCCACAAACTCCAGGGATTCCACCCTAACTCTCCATGCAGAAGTTCAACGCTCCAGGGACTGCTCCCGCACCTTGGGCGCCCTCTTGGCCTAGGCCACTCCCTTTGGCAGCTTTGCCTTCCACATGCGCCACGGCATCGACAACACAAAGAATGGGCATCGACAAAAACCAACAAATTTCAACTGAGCACCGCTACACCCTGAGTGCCACGGCCACATCTGAGGTTCTTCGCAACGCCCGGTCTTTGTGCGAGGCGTGCGGCTAACATCTCAATGCAGTTTGTGCGAGGCGTGCGAGGCGTGATGGCGGACAAGCCAGTCTTCCATACCAGGTGGTTGGATATCGAGCAAACGTGGCCTAGACAATCTACACATACCACAGTGCGTTAGGGAATCCTTCGATAAACACCTGCTCCCATGCCGATGTGATGACATTGACTTGTTCAAGCTGCCTCCCTGGACCTGTTCCACTCTATCCACTTTTACTGAGGAATAATCAGTGCCAAGAACCTGAACTCATCCCGTCGGCCAAACCGAACCCGGAGTTCGTTCAAACACGGAGTTTGTTCAAACAAGAACCGCTGCCTTCTGGAACGGCGCGTCCTCAATGGCCAAGAGCTTCTGGCTTGCCTGGCCACGTTGCACATCGAAGCCCCATGGATAGATTCGAAGAAATCCGAAACGCGCCACATCGCCACATCTTTCCAAAACGTCTCGACAAATGTTCGCACGAGCTGATAATTCCCATGCACAGCACGCAGCCGTCCACAAGCTGCCGCAAGTTCTTGCGCATGTTCGTTTGCTTTCTGATTAAATATCTGAAGATGGCTCTCTTATCTTAATTCAGTTTGTTCCTTACTGTTAGGCATTTGGTCGTGTACAGACAAGCTTTCCGGTATCTCCAAATATTGAGCTCACCCGACTGGCCTCCTGACCCACATGCAAAGGCTCGCATATGGGCGCGAGGGCAGGACACTCAATCAGCGCGCCTGCTTGCCCTTGCTCCGATTCTGAGACCACCCCTTCTTCCTGCGCACCTCGGGCTTTACCTCTGACCGGCGGGCCACAAGCCCAAGGATACCGTACATGGCGCCTTTGGGCTCCGAGCGTGGCAGGTCCTCTTGGCATCCAGCGCCTGCGTTCTTTGCTGCCGGGCCCTGAGCAAAGGGCAGCTGACAGCTCTCCTCTTCCCCACGAAACGAAAGCCCGGTCAAACTCGCCAATCTTTGCCAAGTCACAAAGATGGAGCATACTGCACGGCCTCCTGTGGGCAGTGTGGTTGGCAACTCTGCGATCAGCTTGGCCACCTATATGGCTCCCATGTTCTAAAAAATCACAAGTGGCCGAAAACCAGCCTCAAACTCCTCCTTCAACTTGATGAATGCTGCGTGCGCACCGACCGACGAGTTCTTGTCCTCAGGTGAGTCAGAAAGCTTCGAAGCTCTGAGCAACGTGCTTATGTTTAAACAGCCAAGTCACTGGATGAAGCTGGGCAGCCTGGAGGCCGCATACGACAAACATTCAACATTCTTGAAAATCCCTGGCTCTGCCCGAAAGCCGGCAGGGGGCAACTTTTCTATCCGGCATGGGATATAAAAGAAGAAAGAAAAAAGAAGAAGAAACCAAAAACGGGTCGCAAAGTGCAGCTTCCTTCGGTGCAACTCGGCTCAACATCTGACATCTTTGCCAAAGGCCAAATAACACGTATAGACTGGATAGCGCAAGTCCATGTACATGATGTCGCATATACTGCGGTTCCACAATAGATAAGGGTAGGCTGTCTCAGCAGAATCTCAGAACAGCGCAAAGAACACCTGGCGACGTTGTTGAGGATGTGCTTGTGCGGTGCTCCCTTTTGTTTACGTTCGTTGGAATGCCTGCGCCAGGTTCCCAGGTTGTCTAGCAACACTGCACCAAGCAATTTTCCGAGATCCATAGCATGTCTACCACGCGCGCTCTAGCTAAACCTGAACGTATCTCTGTCTATCTGTCTAGTCTAATCGAATCTAATATGTATATATGTATATAATCTAATCTCTCTAATCTATCTAGTCTATCTAACCTACCAAATCCATCTAGTCTATCTAATCTATCTAATCCATTTACCTCATCTTCCTAATCTATTTAACCATCCTGATCTATCTGATCTGTCTGGTCTACCTGATCTAGCTGATCTATACGGTCTATCTGATTTGTCTGCTATACATGAACTATCTGATCTATCTGATCTATCTGATCTATCTGATGTATCTATCTGTCTATCTTTCTATCTATCGATCTATCTATCTATCCGTCCATCCGTCGATCAAATCTAGCTACATCTATCTATATGTATCTACATCTGCGTCTATAAGTATACCCAGCCTATATCTGAATATCTATCCCTATCTCTATCTGTCTATCTGTCTATCTGCTATCGGTCTATCGGTCCAACTATCTATTTAACCTATCTAATTGTTCAATCCAACTAATCCGTCTAATCTGTCCAAGTGGTCTCATCTATCTGAACTATTTAATCGATCGAATCTACGTATACCTATTTTACCTAATGTATCTAATCGATCTATCTACTGACCTATCTATCTAACTATCTATCCATCTATCCATCCATCTATCCATCTATCCATCTATCCATCTATCCAACTATCCAAAATCCATCCATCCATCTATCCATCTATCCATCTATCCATCCATCCATCTATCCATCTATCCATCTATCCATCCATCCATCTATCCATCCATCCATCTATCCATCTATCCATCTATCCATCTATCCATCTATCCATCTATCCATCTATCCATCCATCCATCTATCCATCCATCCATCTATCCATCTATCCATCTATCCGTCTATCCATCTATCCATCTATCCATCTATCCATCTATCCATCCATCCATCCATCTATCCATCTATCGATCGATCCATATTGCCAACAGCCCCAATGTTTGTTGGAACAACTCAGTCTCGCAGGCAAAATGCACTGGGACCCCAGCCAGCCGGCGATACCTGACTGGCACAGCATATCAAGCAGTTGGAAACGAGCATTTCCAGGCGCCTGCTTGTCAACTCTTCTTTCGTGTCATGAGGCCTTAGCATGACCAACTGGCAGAACCAAATATGATTGAGGCCATATGGTGGACGGTTGCTGACTGGTGCAATCAGGCACTTTGCATAACTTCTCGCAATGGCTCCGTGGGTTAAAAGCAAAAGCGAGTGGAGCGCTGGTGCTGGAATCGGACAATCAATCTAAATCTAGCGTTCCTTCGAGTGTCAAATTTGTTGTGAAATTGCAACCTGTAGATCTTGACATGTACTCTTCAGCTGGGAGGTGCTGCACAGGCAAACGTCAAGCATTATCTCGGGCTTCTGCTGAGCATGCAAGAGCGTTGGCAGGGACATGGCGAAAGGTCCGGCTCTGCCAAGTATCTCGAGCCAGCTTGGGCAACATGAGGCTCGCGCGATGACAGCTCGAAAAATCGCATGCAGGTGATACTGCTGCCTGTGGCACAAGCAGGGCAAATGCCAGCAGTTTCAGAAAGCTGTCTTCTGCTGTCTTACCCACAGGCAGCGTGACAGGAAGTGAAGAGTTAAGAACACTTGAAGGCAAAGAACTTTCGCAGAGGTACGTGCACGAACTTTCGAATGGTATCTACATGAACTGTGGGACAAACCTATATATTTGGGGTAGCCACATGTAGGGATCCATGGCTGCGTGCCGTGGCATTCAGAAATTCAGGTCGAAGCTGCGCCGCTGCGCGAAAAAAATATCCGTGGGACAAGGGATCTTGTGTCTGCAGTTCGACTCCAAGCCTCTCGATCTCTCGCTCAAGCGAAGCAAGCTCCCCGGCTTAGGTGATCTGGAAAGCTTCAAGTCAGTACACTGCCCTTCGCTTGTTCATGGCATGGCTAGCCGTTGGGATCGCACATGGTCGCACGCCAAGGCCATCTGGGGCAAACTAATCCCTGTAAAACACCTAAAACGTAGCGGGGGGGGGGGGGGGGGGGGGGCGGCAATTCCCCCCGGGATGATTGAAAAAGTGATGATTCAATTAAAGGCGGGGGTTCAGGATGATTGAAAAAGTGATGATTCAATTAAAGGCGCCGGGGGGTTGGGGGGGGGCAGCCCCCCCATGATGATCGAAAAAGTGATGATTCAATCAGGGGCAAAAAGTCGGAGGGGATGATGATTGAAAAATTGTGATGATTCAATGGGCCAAACAAATATAGAAAAAGCAGCGGGGGGGGGCATCAGTGCCTCTGCGCCAAGGCCTCATGGTAAAAGTGAGGATTCAAATACGGGCAAACTAATCCCTGTAAAACGGCAACCAAAGAATCTATGAAGCAGCTGTCGCATGATGATCGAACAAGTGATGATTCAATTAGGCGTGTATTTTAATCGAAAGGGTGGCGGGGGGGCACCAGAGAGGAACTTGCGATGCTGAGGATGCAGGAAGCCAAGGCAAAAACCAACTGGGAAAGCAGAGGATGCGAAAAGCCAAAGCCAGAAAGCCGCCAAAAGCCACAAAGCCAAAAAGCCAGCGGAACTGGCAATGCAGAGGATGCGAAAGAGAGGAACTGTGAATGCAGAGGATGCGAAATGAAAAGCCACAAAAGCCACAAAAACCCACGTAAAAGCCACAAAAGCCAAAAAGCCGAAAAGCCACCCACTCTGAAAAACAAAAATAATTCCTAAAAAAAAACGAAAAAACCTAAAAAAAATGGCCCTCCCATGTAAATGGCTGCCGGCATACAACGGCCACGGGATGCACGGAACCACCTGGCCTGCACCTCTCTCCAGGTAAAGGGACTTGACGTGCTGCAAGGCTGACATGTCCACAGGCTTGAGCTATGCGTCATGAGGATGGCAGGCATGGCTACAGCCTTGTTGCCGAACATGCCTCAAAGCTCTACATCAACTACAGCTTATTCAAGGGGCCTTGGCGAGCATACACACAAACACGAACACTAACAAACACCCACCAAAAACAAACAAACAAATTAACCAACACAGTAAGTAAGCGCCTTTGGCGGCCCACTTTCCGACATGATGTAAGTGAGCTGAATCACTTGCCCCAACACCTACGCACTTAGGGTTGCGGTCCTTGCCACTTTGTGCCTGCTGCCACCCACGAATCGCAGAATGTGAGCAGGAATGATCGCCATGATTCCTATGGCCTGTTGATGGGATCGAGGTAGATTGCCGACATGCGCAGGAAGAGAAAGCAGCAGTGGCAACCGTTGTCCGTGCAAACCCCTTCCGAGGCACCATCAGTCCAGCATTCATGCTGCGGGAGATTTCACAAGCCAAAAGGCCGGTGAAACTTGTGCCTCAAAGGACTCTAACGGCCGTCATCCTGACCTGCCTCGTTGAAAGTTCATTCAAAACAACAGTTTGACCGGCACTTCACTCGTGCAAACGAGCGTGCAGCGAACCATGCAGCAAATGTCGGGTCACGCTCGTGGGACCCATCTCCAGGCCGGACTTCAACGAATCGCCAAAGCGCTGACCCAAGCGACACCTTGTTGAGCAAATGCCAGCTTGGATCAGCGAGTTGTCAAGCTGACACCGGCGAAACTGAAACAGTCACCATGAAATGCCCACTTGAGCTGCGCATCCCCAACTTTATCGCCCCGCCCTCCGCCAGAGAACCTCTTCTGACACAAAGCCGCAAAGGAGCTTGGCTTGTGTGAAAGCAAGAATGTACCGTGTAAACTGACTGTGACATACTGTGAACTCGCTGCGTCCTTCCATCATGCGCAGTTTGTCCGCCTCTGATCACCGCAGGAAATCGATTCTACTGGGCAACGCTGTCACGAATTCTAATGCGGGCGTCCTTTAGCCAGCAGCTATGATTCTCTGATGCCATGCTGGCTCTAGCCTTAGCTGGGCCCATCTAAGGCGTCTTGGCTGATCCCCAATTGACCCTATGCGGCCGGCCATGCAGTTCGAACGACAGATGTTCCATTTTTCCACCTGCAGCCCAAACACTGAGCTGAGCTGTCGCAAGGGGAAGGCCACACCAGGCAGCAACATGGCCTCGGATCGTCACATTCAATCAAGCATGTCCTGAAGCGCAGTAAGGTCGAGGCGCTGTGCAGGGGGGGGGGGACACGATTGACGAAAGGTGTGCTTTGCGGCCCATCTCTTGGAACGAATTTCCTTCTGAACTGGGTCACGCTCCACGCCTAAACTAGCTGGCCAAGCATTACGTTGTTTTCTTTCATGCCTGCTGGATGGATGGCCTGGGAGAGAGTGCACTTTGAGCCAAAACTAACTTCAACGTGATGGCTGAAGGCATCTCTGAAGGCAAAGGAGTACAATCGCATGACAACCAACGGCTTGCCTTCCAGCAACTATTGGATTCTGACATGTTGAACGCTGGTCCGCAATTGAGCTGGGCCATTGATGACCTACCAAGTCACACCCAGCACGTGCTGCGGGAGGCTCCCTGACTGAGCTGCTGGAACGAGTGTCTTCATGATTGCACTTAGAACAGTCGCCCTGCAGTTGGTGTGCCAAAGGCGGACGAATGCCGCCAGGTCACCATTTCTGACACACTGAGTTTCAGGTGCAAATCGCAAAACAACAAGGACAGTGAGGATGAGCTTGTTTTTCCAAATGCACATCATTTTCAGCTTCCACCAAACGCACCAGCGGGCACATCAGCATTGCAGCAACCAAACAGCGCGGCACGGGGCTGGATCTCTTTGAGGGCCTTCTTCTTGCCGATGGGCCGCCCGGCAGGCAATCGGGCCGCGGAAGGGATGGACAGAAACAGCCCTAGTTGCAAAATCAACTGATTTCTGATTTGCCGCATTGTGCGTAAGGTGTAAAAACTGTAAGATGGACATAAGTCGCAGTAATCGAAGCTTGGACGCGAAGCTAGGCCTTGTGTCTGGTCTTGTCAGCATTCTTTCCAGAGTTATTTTCCCGGAGCTCTTTCAAGATATTCTCGAAGTCTCCGTGGTCCACAGCTGTGACCAGCATGTTGCCAGCCCTTTTCCTTGCCGCCGCCGCTTCTTTCACGTCCTCTGCAGAATGTGCACCACTGCCCTTCAACGCGCCCTCCAGCTTGCCGTGCTCTGCAGCTTCCACCTTGGCATGGATAATTTCCGGGCCAATCCACATCAACAAAGTCCCTAAGTGCAAACATGACGCAACCTTACCCTCACCGCATTGTGCCCCTTGGCTGTATGTGCGTCGGCTTCCATTGCTTCAGGCTCGTGTTCGCTGGCCGCCAGTAGTTGGCACATCTCTGAGCTGCGCAGGACATTATGCGGGTCAGCGGCCTGAGGATGCTGAGGGTGGCTATTGCAAGGGGCTCAAAGATTCAAGAGTTTGATTGACACGCAACTTGTGCGCTGCTTGCCGGCCAAGCCACTTGCGAATACTTCAAATAAAATCCAGCGTTTCTGCAGGCCGAACACCTCAAACCCTGAGCACATAGCAAGCCAATGAATCCGCAGAGCTCGCAAAGAGCAAATTGAGCAGCTTCATCCTGCTCCCTTCATGCGGGGCAAACAAAACACACCGCTAAACTGCTAAGCCAAAGCGCGACAACTAGCCAGGTCCCTGCTTGAAACACCTGTGCAGCTGCCTCCCGGACAACAAACTCTGACTGCGCCCACCTTGAACTTCAGAGGTGGGTGTGCGTCGCAAAGACGTGCGCGGAAGTGGGGCTCCCCACATGCTGGCAGACATCAACATGAACATCCCGAAGCTGAGCTGAGTCTCGGCACTTGCCCCCTGCCCTGCACACAGACATGTATCAAAATTTATCATCTTGTGAGCGGGTCACGCTGACCCAAATCGCTCCATCAGCAAGCTATTTGCAAAGTTGTTATGCTCCTGGAAATGCCTTCCTCGCTGAATTGCATGAGCTGGCATACGCCCGCTTTGACACTGCAATGACCCCTCCACCAACCATGTGTGATTCTTCAACCGGGAACCATGGCAACTTTTCGGCAGCATGCCTGTCAGTTTCAATATGTGTTCAGTCACTGCACAAAGAGCGAACAGCAACAAGGCAAACCAATGCATGTGAAATGCGCAAGCTGAAGGCATCACATATTGAGATGACCGACCACTCTGCAGTTGCACAAGCATGTGAGCTGATGCGGACCTCGTTCCACGGGAGGTGAAGCGCGAAGAGGAATCCTTGAACTGGTGCACTGGCCCTGGTGCCCTTGTGCAGTACGGT
The DNA here is from genome assembly GCA_963377175.1 of Effrenium voratum. NCBI lineage: Eukaryota > Dinophyceae > Suessiales > Symbiodiniaceae > Effrenium > Effrenium voratum. Next base: position 110,501 of record CAUJNA010000834.1, read on the forward strand.
CAGGGGCTTGTGCCGGCCCAGGCGAAGCGAGGGCACAACAAGACAGCAGTTGCTGAGCATCAGGATTCGCTGAATCCAATGGATTCCAACCCTATCCACAGATGATTTCAATGAATCCATGGATAGCAGCATGATTCCAATAATTCCATGGAAGCAGCATGATTCCAATGCTTCTCAACAGGTTTCAGAACAATGCACGCGCTCTGAGCCGCCTGCCATTTTCATCACGGAAAAACATCTGGGGATTCCATTTCATGGCAAAGTCATAGGCTTGACCATTCTTTTCAACCTTGGGTGCAGAACAATGCACGCGCTCTGAGCCGCCTGCCATTTTCATCACGGAAGAACATCTGGGGATTCCATTTCATGGCAAACTCATAGGCTTGACCATTCTTTTCAACCTTGGTTGCAGAACAATGCACTCTGAGCCGCCTGCCAATTTCATCACGGAAAAACATCTGGGAATTCGATTTCATGGCAGAGTCATAGGCTTGACCATTCTTTTCAACCTTGGGTGCAGAACAATGCACGCGCTCTGAGCCGCCTGCCATTTTGATCACGGAAAAACATCTGGGGATTCGATTTCATGGCAAAGTCATAGGCTTGACCATTATTTTCAACCTTGGGTGCAGAACAATGCACGCGCTCTGAGCCGCCTGCCATTTTCATCACTGAAAAACATCTGGGGATTCCATTTCATGGCAAAGTCATAGGCTTGACCATTCTTTTCAACCTTGGGTGCAGAACAATGCACGCAGTCTGAGCCGCCTGCCATTTTCATCACGGAAGAACATCTGGGGATTCGACTTCATGGCAAACTCATAGGCTTGACCATTCTTTTCAACCTTGGTTGCAGAACTGAGCCGCCTGCCATTTTCATCACGGAAACACATCTGGCGATTCGATTTCATGGCAGAGTCATAGGCTTGACCATTCTTTTCAACCTTGGGTGCAGAACAATGCACGCGCTCTGAGCCGCCTGCCATTTTCATCACGGAAAAACATCTGGGGAGTCGATTTCATGGCAAAGTCATAGGCTTGACCATTCTTTTCAACCTTGGTTGCAGAACAATGCACGCGCTCTGAGCCGCCTGCCATTTTCATCACGGAAAAACATCTGGGGATTCGATTTCATGGCAGATTCATAGGCTTGACCATTCTTTTCAATCTTGGGTGCAGAACAATGCACGCGCTCTGAGCCGCCTGCCATTTTCATCACGGAAAAAAAGGAAGTCGATTTCATGGCAAACTCATAGGCTTGACCATTATTTTCAACCTTGGGTGCAGAACAATGCACGCGCTCTGAGCCGCCTGCCAATTTCATCACTGAAAAACGTCTGGGGATTCGATTTCATGGCAAAGTCATAGGCTTGACCATTCTTTTCAACCTTGGTTCCAGAACAATGCACGCGCTCTGAGCCGCCTGCCATTTTCATCACGGAAAAACATCTGGGGATTCGATTTCATGGCAAAGTCATAGGCGACCATTATTTTCAACCTTGGTTGCAGAACAATGCACGCGCTCTGAGCCGCCTGCCATTTTCATCACGGAAAAACATTGGGGATTCGATTTCATGGCAGAGTCATAGGTGGGACCATTCTTTTCAACCTTGGGTGCAGAACAATGCACGCGCTCTGAGCCGCCTGCCATTTTCATCACGGAAAACATCTGGGGATTCGATTTCATGGCAAAGTCATAGGCTTGACCATTCTTTTCAACCTTGGTTGCAGAACAAAGCACGCGCTCTGTGCCGCCTGCCATTTTCATCACGGAAAAACATCTGGGGATCCGATTTCATGGCAAAGTCATAGGCTTGACCATTATTTTCAACCTTGGTTGCAGAACAATGCTCGCGCCCTGAGCCGCCTGCCATTTTCATCACGGAAGAACATCTGGGGAGTCGATTTCATGGCAAACTCATAGGCTTGACCATTCTTTTCAACCTTGGGTGCAGAACAATGCACGCGCTTTTTGATCACGGAAAAACATGTGGGGATTCGATCTCATGGCAAAGTCATAGGCTTGACCATTCTTTTCAACCTTGGGTGCAGAACAATGCACGCGCTCTGAGCCGCCTGCCATTTTCATCACGGAAACACATCTGGGGAGTCGATTTCATGGCAAAGTCACAGGCTTGACCATTCTTTTCAACCTTGGTTGCAGAACAATGCACTCGCTCTGAGCCGCCTGCCATTTTCATCACGGAAAAACATCTGGGGATTCGATTTCATGGCAAACTCATAGGCTTGACCAATATGTTCAGCCTTGGTTGCAGAACAATGCACGCGCTCTGAGCCGCCTGCCATTTTCATCACGGAAGAACATCTGGGGATCCGATTTCATGGCAAAGTCATAGGCTTGACCATTCTTTTCAACCTTGGTTGCAGAACAATGCACGCGCTCTGAGACGCCTGCCATTTTCATCACGGAAGAACATCTGGGGGAGTCGCTTTCATGGCAAAGTCACAGGTTTGACCATTCTTTTCAACCTTGGTTGCAGAACAATGCACGCGCTCTGAGCCGCCTGCCATTTTCATCATGGAAGAACATCTGGGGAGTCGATTTCATGGCAAACTCATAGGCTTGACCATTCTTTTCAACCTTGGTTGCAGAACAATGCACGCGCTCTGAGCCGCCTGCCATTCTCATCACGGAAGAACATCTGGGGATTCGATTTCATGGCAAAGTCATAGGCTTGACCATTCTTTTCAACCTTGGTTCCAGAACAATGCACGCGCTCTGAGCCGCCTGCCATTTTCATCACGGAAAAAACATCTGGGGATTCGATTTCATGGCAAACTCATAGGCTTGACCATTATTTTCAACCTTGGTTGCAAAACAATGCACGCGCTCTGAGCCGCCTGCCATTTTCATCACGGAAAAACATCTGGGGATTCGATTTCATGGCAAAGTCATAGGCTTGACCATTCTTTTCAACCTTGGTTGCAGAACAATGCACGCGCCCTGAGCCGCCTACCATTTTCATCATGGAAGAACATCTGGGGATTCGATTTCATGGCAAAGTCATAGGCTTGACCATTCTTTTCAACCTTGGGGAGAGCGTTTCTGACCCTGATCCGCACACAGCACATGAGAGGCAAAACAACCAATGGCTCATGTTGCTGGGTGTTTTGAATCGGTCTGGGTCCAAGCTGCACTTCCATCGCTCTCAGCTTGCTCCCCAGCTTCACCCTGGGCCGTGCCTGCAGTCAATCCTAGCCGGCGCCCATTGGCTCAGTCGAGCCCGAGACATGCCCGTGTGAATTCAGCGCAAGTGGGACACGCGCATTCAAAGCAGCTGTTGAGGTTGGGCACGCGGTATGCCACAGAGTGAAAGTGGGGAGGGCCATGCAGTCGCAAACTCTCACTGCCAGCTCGAACTGCAGATTTGCGCATCAGCACTCTCAAACTTGCGCCTCATCACTTTCAATTATCTTGATGATGCGGCCTTTCCTCACGCAGAGCAAAAGATGCCTCTAGACAGCAATCTTGAGAAAGGGACCTGAAGCTTGGGTCGCCACACCAGCAAAATCAACCCAAACCCTAGGCTTAGTTCTGAAACACCAAAAGAACTTAAAACCTCCTCAACCGAGGGAAGCACAGGTACAGGCTTCGCAGGCAAACCAGAAGGGCAAAAGATTATGTGCACAACAACATTGGCCGGCTCGGCTCCAAAAAGCCATCACCCTGCGCAGAACCAAGCGTGATAAAGCAAGCACAGTTGCAGCAGCTTGGCGCCAAGCAACTTTATCCAGATAGAAGCTGCATGAATGTTCGCCTGATCACAGCACTTCGAACATGAAGAAGACTGTATACCAAACCAGTCCATGGCCACTCAACGTGCGGTTTGCCCTTCAAGCTATGCGGCGGAAGTCCACGTGTCTTATTCTTCAGCCACCTTAGCACAGCTTCGGCCGTGAGCAAATAAGCGTCATGAACCCCAAATGTTTGGTGTCCCTTTGGTTTCCCTTTATAACAAACCAAAAAATAACAGGTTCTGTTAATAAAGACACACCCAAACAAGGGAAAACACAAGTATGTATGTCACCTTGGGCTAGATGCAACTTGTCTTGAGACTCCTTTGCGCGTGCGGGAGGTTGATTTCGGGAGTCTGCAAAGGCGCTCCAAGGCAAACACCGACCTCCGCATTGCCCAACGAAGATACAATCGCAACTTTCGCAGGTACCAATCCCACAAAGCCCGAGGAAGACATGTCGGGCAAATCCAAGTCCACTCGAGCGCTCCCAGCAAGAATGTCCTTGTCAAGCAGCATAGAATCAAAAGCGTTATGAAAGCTCTTAACCGACAAACAGAAGTACAAGCAACACGCATTGCAAATTTATGGCGCTGACCTGCCACAATGCCTCCAAACCCATGGGTTCTGGATCACACCTGGGCCTCCGCGCGCGTTTTGCGAGGCGAGGAAGAGCTGTGCTTGGCCCAACCGCTCTGAGAAAGAATGTGTGTCATAACGGTACGCTCCGAGCAAGTTCCGCTGTGTGTCCAGTTGAGCAAGTTCCGTGTTCGAACGCAACATCCCATGGCACGTAAAAAGTACGACCTTTCGCAAGCACCGCAGTGCCTGTCAAACAAAAGCAGGATCCAGGCGGACATGCTTACTGAATTGACGAGACCAGCCCAGTATTTTGGGGAAGGCGGGCACCTTTCAGCGATCGAAAGTTGCACAAAACCCAACCGAACTGAACCAACCAACTGCCCCACCCACCCACCCACCCACCCACCCACCCACCCACCCACCCACCCACCCACCCACCCACCCCTTCGCCTACACAATGAAGCATCTTAGTGCTGACGCGGTGCATCAGCTGCGTGGATGGACTTCACGCCCACATCTCTCTCGCGGCCACAGGTATCAAACACCCCTGGGCTGTGAATGCGATAGCTAAAGTCTGCCATGGGCAGCACTTCTTCTGGACCGCCACCCAATTACTTGCCACGTCCACCCCCGATGCTGCTTGGATGATCTTCTCCAGTGGGTGTCCTCCAGGGAGCTGCTCAATATGCTCTTTAAAGCTTCAAACTCATGACACACCAAAGAAACGTGCGCAAATGGTAAGCCGTGTGGAGTGAGTGGCCAAGAGCATTCGTTTTCAGCATGTGCCTTGGACATCCCTCAATCCTCGTCTACGCCGATCGGCATCCAGCCAAAACTGCACCTGGAAGAAGCGGCCGCTTTGCAGTTCTGAAACATGGCATGCTGGAAGGGCAGAATGGGCCCATGGCATGCTGGATGTACTGCAAATGCAGCTGATACCTGCGCTGCCCATGGCCCTCAAATCTGTATGCCCAACCCTGATCGATAGCACTGCTCCAAGCAGACTGCGTCGACATCCGGGATGCCTTGCAAGATCTGCCTACGGCGAGGATCCGCAAGCTGGAAGCGCGAGTACAGATTGCGGGATGCAACCTTCTCGATGCCGAGAAGGAATGACTCCCCAAAACCAAGCATGGTAATTCGCGTGCTTGTGCTGCGTCGCACATCGCCTCCCGATGGACAACTTGAAACATGCCCGTTGTCTGTGCTGGCAAGCTCGACGAGCTCCACGCTCGTGCAACATGCCAACAGATTTGAGAGCCATGGGTAGTGGAAAACCCTAAAGATCCTAAGCCCTAAAAGGCCTAAACCCTAGACCCCCTAAACCCTAAAGCTGAAGGCTGGTCTGGTGAGAAGTAAGGAAACCCTGCTGGTCCAACTGGTGAAATTCGAGATCTTGGCCCATCGGCCGATGTGCGTCCAGCCAGCCTCGCATTTGTATTCAGGGCTTCTCGGCGTACGTCGGCCACTGAGGCGCTTTCACTAGTAGAACCCAACAGTCAAACAACCCTGACAGCCCAACAGCCCAGTAGCCCAACAACCCAGTGGCCCAACAACCCAAGACTTATTCCCAGCAGCAGAAGTGGAACCCAGCAGTCAAACACCACCAAGTCGAACAACCCTGAAAGAGCCCAACAGGTCAGCAAAACAATACCAAAGAACTTTCAGAGTCGCTAAACACTTAGGCACTCACTTTCACTTGAGAACTGGTTGAATTTGCATATTTGATTGGTTTCCATGTCGGTTCGTTTGGTTCAGTGTCGCTTTGATGGGGACCACGGTCTCGAGCAGAAGCTGTGAGGCGCACAAAGACCAGCCAGATGTCCTGGAGCAAATGCGGAACAAGAATTGACCATCATGTCCGAAGCTCGGCATAGTTGGCTATGAGTTTCAAGAGGGAACGGTGGGGATGCATGTCCACCAGCCACTTGTGATATGGTTCCCATTGCCATTGCCAAACCTAAACTGATCCTTAGTTACCGGCCTCCCGCCTTGCAAATGCGATCAAGGAATACCAAAGGTATTGGATGCATCCATGCCATCCTGCTACCTCCGCGGCAGCGCGACAAGGGCCGCGGCTTCGGCGCTTCGGCCGAAAGCTCTGGGGAGTCCTTCTTCGAACCAAATGAAGACATACCGGTGTGCTTGGTTTTTTTGCAGGTACCCTTTTCGGTTGGCGAAGGGAAACCAAAACGAACACCACCATTTTGCGGGCACTCCAGAACAAGACATGCCCATACCCCGAAATGTCGGTTGGAAAACTGTTCTGCTACAAAAACGCATACAAATGCGGGAATCTGACATGGGAACCATGGATTTGGTTCCCAAAACTTCCGCTTGATTCATGGTTCATCGAGGTGGCTTGGGGAGGGCGCTGGGCTGGCCACTCTGCCTCACACATGAATCTAGATGGCATGCTTGGGGCACTCCAGATGTCAGCAGCTCGAAACAAGATCGGGTGACTTGATGGGCACTAGCCTCGGCACCCTCGGCACCCTCGGCACCCTCGGCTCTTGCCTCGGCACTGCGAAGCTTGAAAACGCCACACATACACAAACTTGGCTTGACGGGCACCCGGATGACGCAGAGTACAGGTCTCAGCCAAGGGCTCAGGGTAGGGCGCTGCGGCTAGAAATCTGGCATTTGGGCTGCAAGCCTCGTGTGTGATTGGCGTGTTTGCAATGATTATAGTCTGAGGCCCTTGCTTCCAAAGCAAAGCTAAAAGTGACAGGCGTGGTTTGCTTTGCTATGTCTCTTTTGTGGGGGTACCTTTGTTGGGCTTTAAAGGGACAAACACAAAGCCACAACAAAAGCAACCCCAAAAAGCCGACAGGGCGGCTGCCACGATCGCGGCTGACGAACCGCGCCTGAAAATGGCTTGCTGCCATCAATTGCCATCATCTTCAGAAACAAACCGGCCAAGGGCGTGAGTGGCTCCCTTTGGGGATCGGTCTTCATTCCTGCTTGTCGTTTGAGGGGAAGATGCTACGTCTTTCTTTCTTTCTTTCTTTTTTTTGGGGGGGCCTACAAAGGGAAGCCAAAGGAAGCCATCCATTGTTACTCCCCATTTAAAAGACTTCAAGTCTAGCTTCAAGCCGGCGCTCTGCCTCCCGGCTCTTCCAGAAACCAAAAAGCGCCAAGGAGGGTTGCCACCAACAGGCCTTTGCGATGTGGCTTGATTGAACACCCGACCTGTTGTTACCCCTGGGCGTCCCTTTGAAAGAACCAACAAATTGCCCTCAAAATGCATCACATCCGCATGCACGAGAAGAGTCGTCGCAATGCATGGCTGCTGCAGGGCAAAAAACAAGCATCCCCAAATGAGAGCAGACAAGCTGTTGATTTTCAGTGGGTGCTAGATTGAAGACCCGAAGCCCTAAACATTCCCAACACTGACCATGCTTGCTGATGCTCGCTGAATGCTAGAAAAACTGAGCCCTCAAGCATCCCCAAACGAACAGACAAGCCTTTGATTTCGGTATATTATGCTAGATTGAAGACCCCCAAACCCTAAACATCTCCAAAGGCACCTCTAAAGCCACTGCAGGCAGGGGTCCCGAGGTGGCTTCCTGGCTTTCAAACAAGCAAACCAAAGGGGCCGGGCGGCTTTGTAGCCAATGACCTGAGGAGTCTTGCGAGGTTTGACGTTAGATGACGGCGTTTTGTTTCCGGGATATGGTTTTTCCCCAGCTTTTAGACAGCTTGTCTCCAAAGAGTTCCCCCCAATTTTCACAACGTGAATTCGGAGGATTGACGCAGCCTTTCCGTGTACGTCCATCTTGGAATGAGGAGCAGTGGTCCATGGAGTGTCATGCCCTTCCAGCCTTGCAGCTCACCCCGCCAGGACGCAAGAGATCCAGGTCCATTAGTTCCGTTGAGTGTCTTCAGTGCTGGTATACCCTCAAGTTGGTCTCCCTCCCTCTTTCCCTCTCCAAATGCACCGGAAACAAGTGGTAAACCCGGGCCCTGGTTTTCCGTGAAAGGAAAAGTTTCACTGGCTCGGAGCCCGGCCTCTGGCGCCCAGGCGGGGGTCTGAGACACGAGTCCCGAATGCTAATTGAAGTCTTGAATCCAAGCAAATGACCTTCGAAGCGTATAAGAATAAGTTACATATAGACGTAAACATGTGTATATAATATATATATATATGTGTGTGTATGAATGTACCTACGTGTATTATAAATGCATGTTTGATGCGATGTGCAGTATGCAAATCACAAAACTCAGTACACTTGCAGCACCTGCAAGTCGGCTTGAGCCTGAGAAAGATTCTCGGTGGTGCCGGTCTTGATGCGCGTCAGTTCCTGCGAAGGGAGCTGCTCGAGCTATGGCGTCGACCTGGCCTCCTTTGCCTTTTGCAGCTCACTGCCCTCACGCGCGCATAGCTTACTCTGAATTAACAAACATGGTGACTGGTCACTTTTTTGGGGGGCCCTCCTTAAATGGCACAAAGTGTCAACAGAACAGGCCCATGTTCATGTTTGACAATGCGTCAGTTGCTGAGCCTGCAACACTGCAATACCTTGACCTTGTCTTTGGCATGACGCTTCGCCCATCGGGGACTTCAGCACAGCTTCCGACACATCCCGCCTTGGCGTCATTGAGAAGATGTGCACATGTCTCGCAAAGACTTGCTTGGGCAACAATCACATTTCTGCCAGTGTACTAGCTCAGCTCCGAAGACAAACATACTGGCTCAGGCTAATGCTTAGGGCGGCTCTTTACGCCAGCATTCTCTTTACTCCGGCATCCACCGAAAATCATGAGAGCTCAACTTTGCTCAGTTTTGCCCTAGAATTCACAGAGCCAAAACCGCAAGCCTGGTCACCTTTGGAATATTTGGGGGTTTGGGGGCCTTTCATCTAGCATCCAAGCAAGCGTTCATACGATCCATTCATAGCTCGTGTCTTTTGGGTGCCCTTGCTTTTGGAGGCACCCGACAAGAACTACTTGCCACCCTTGTGAGGCCTGGCCTGAGTACGTTGCGGGTGGCAGTTCACAATTTGTGGCTCAAGGCACATGTGGGTGACTGGCAGAAACTTGCTTGTGGGGTAGGGGCCAATAAGCATTGTCCCTCCAGCAGGATTTTTAGGATTTTGGTCGTACGTCTATAAATTTCTCACACGCTTAAACAGTAACACTTCAGTTGTTCCTCAGCATAAGGCCTTGGCATCAAATTGCGCAATCTGTGCAGTCAAGCCATGCCGCAAGCTCTCCTGGGCATCTGGCTCGGCATGGATTTCATTCGTTCCCCCATCCTGCGAAATGTCACAGAGGGTTTCTGCGTCGGTCACCGAAGTCGTGAAACTCAGTGAAGCACCGTCACGGTGATTGAGAGCCTGGCAAAGCATTCGACAACATGCGTATGTATACGCACATGCTGCACAAATGCATCATACAAATCACACCAGCACAACCCCCCAAACAGCCAAAGCCATGTCGAAGATGAGGAGTCACGAAGAACCCCCAGCCCCACAGCACGGCAACCAGCACCTGCAACAGCACCCACAGCAACAGCAGTGACCACCAAGGCCCCAAGCCCATGTTAAGGAGTCAAAAGATCCAGATGGGACTGTGCAAGAGCCTGAATCTAGCAACGCAAAGCAAGCCAGCTTCCACCTGGCTACACTAGTCAGCACTTGCTCTCAGGCACAACAAAAAATCTTTGCTCAAAGATTTGCGCCAAATCCGTGTTCCGCATGTTCCAAGTTGCCGCGCGCCCTGAATAGCTGTGAGCTCCTGGCCTGCGACTCATGGCTTGCGTCTCACGCCCTCACCCGTCTGACGCGCGCGCCCGGGACCTGGGAGGGCGCCTCCATCTCGCGCATCGCTCGTGTGTGACTGGCGTGCGCTTCGAAGGCGTGCCAATATGTCAATTCGCCAAAGCCACATGCAAAGTCAATGAGAAAGCCCAGGAGACCCAACTTTGGAAGCCCCAGATTCTTGGCCCAATCACAAGCTCCCTTCCAAGACAACCGCGGGCCTTCTCCTCTTGAAAGTCCGTGCGCTGGCGCAGCTGCCTCGACCGTGCTGCAGCCGCGGAAAATGCCAGAAACAAAAAGGGTATCCTAGAAGCGCCTGGGGGTGCGCAGTTTTCGGAACCCAAAACTAAGCCTCCACTTGCTGCGCGCCCATGCTCGCTGCAATCAACGCAGCGCTCACTAGGCCTGGGCTTGTTTTCCGCTGCAATAACATCGTCCAACCGCACCTTCTGCTTGCTCGCTTTCGGAAATTTGTCCATACCGACCAAGCAGCTGGATACATTGGCATGGTGTGCAATAGGCCTGTGGACTGTGGGCTCATAAGGGGTGCTTATTGCAGAGTGTTGAGGTGTTGAGTTTAGGGTTGAGGGTGAGGGTTGAGGGTTTAGGGCTTAGGGCTTAGGGTTTAGGGGTTTTCGGGGCTTCGGGCTCCACCACGCACTCGGCGCCTTTGCTGGCAGGCCGCCGCAGCCTCGTTCAGGGAGTCTAGAAGTCAAGAGCACGGGCCTGAGCGAGCATGACGCGCTCCTCAAAGACATATTTGTTTCGCGCACTCAATACATCCTGCTGGCAGTTGTGGGGAGGGTTTCCATTCCTCGGCCTCAGGCGTCTCTGCCTCGATCTTTGCACTGAGGCTGCGCTGCACCTCTCCGAAAATATGCCATGGAAACTCCCCTTGCAACGGGTCAATTTCCCTTGAAGCCACCCTAGTTTCAACCCTCCAAAGGTTTGGAAGGAACCTGCTGACCAAAGGATGCTCAAACATCTGAGGGACGGGCCCGATTGTCTCAGAAGAATTTTGGGCAACAGCTTCCTGACTTCGGGTCCAAGCGCGCATTTAGAAGGCGAAACATCAACAGCTTAAAACAAATTCCCCGAGCTGTCAGCCGTCGGCCTCCATTAGCGCAAAGGCCTCCTGCATCTCAGCCACCAAAGCGGCGCGGGAGAGGAGTTGCGCGGGGCGATTCACGGCGCCCACAAAATTCGGGTGGGACCTTAGCGGCCGTGAAGACAAAGGTTCAAAACGGGGCCCCCAGAATGGGCGCTTTGCTCATCGGCTTTCGCGGCAACCCATCGCAACATCTGTGACACAACAAGTACATAATATTCAATATGACAACACGTCGGATACGCACGCGTTATACAAGCGCGGCGTAATCGAGACATTGTGCTTGCGTGCTTGTGTGGGTTGGTGGTTGGTTGCTTGCTTGCTAGCTGCCTTGCTGCGCTGCCTGCTTACTGCCTTGCTTGCTTGCTTGTTTGGGTGGGTGGGTGGGTGGGTGGTTGGGTGGATGGTTGGTCGGTTGCGTGCTAGCTGGGTTGATTGGTTGCTTCGTTGGGGGCTGGGCTTCGCAGTATCCCGATGCGAAGCCCGTCGGGCAAATAGTGAAGCTGTCGGGTGCTCAAGTCTCTGAGTTGTCCCAACTAACGGCCATTGCGTGGAATGGCAGGTTCAGAGCAGTGCTGAGGTGTGATTCCGACTGTTTAAGACTTGAGAGTTTGTTATGATTGTGCCGTGACATGTAGTATGGCGCCGCGCGCTGTATGCCCGGCGTCTCCCAAACACATCGGCGACGGGGCTTCTGTGGCAAGACCACGAAGATGTCCATGCCAGCATCGATTTGTCTCCAAATGAGGGAACCCACAAACGGGCAGCCCTTCCAAACCACAAAAAGAGTCCTCACAAAAGAACACAGCGGTGCCAAAACCAAAGCCACATGTAACAAGCAAGACTGCAAGCAAGGCAGCAAGCAAGCAGCGCAGCAAGGCAGCTAGCAAGCAAGCAACCAACCACCCACCCACCCAAACAAGCACGCAAGGCAGCAAGCAAGAAGGGCAGCAAGGCAGCAAGGCAGCAAGCAAGCAAGCAAGCAAGCAAGCAAGCAAGCAAGCAAGCAAGCAAGCAAGCAAGCAAGCAAGCAAGCAAGCAAGCAAGCAAGCAAGCAAGCAAGCAAGCAAGCAAGCAAGCAAGCAAGCAAGCAAGCAAGCAAGCAAGCAAGCAAGCAAGCAACCAACCAACCAACCAACCAACAACCAACCAACCGACCGACCGACCGACCGACCAACCAACCAACCAACCAACCAACCAGGCAACCAAGCAGTTGGCGTAATGTGCCGGCAAGACCCGCACATCTGGCTCGCCATCCCTGCACGCACACGCCATTGTCATAGCACTGGGCCCAAGGCAGCGCCATGATAATCACCTGTTCACGCGCACGCACAGTCATGGCACTGCACACGTAACACACGTCATTGCCACCATGATAAGCAAATCCGTTCAGGCGCACGCGACATAGTCATAGCACTGGGTGCAAGGCAACCGTTCCGCGCACACGTCATTGTCATAGCACTGCACACGTGGAGGAGCGGCGACAAGTCATTGCCACCATAATAAGCAAACCCGTCAGGCGCTACACGTCATAGTCATAGCACTGGGCGCAAGGCGACCGTTCACGCGCACACGTCATTGTCATAGAACTGCACACGTGAAGGAGCGACGACAAACACACCCCTTCACAAGCACACGTCATTGCCACCATAATAAGCAAACCCGTTCAGGCGCACACGTCATAGTCATAGCTCTGGGCACCAGGAAGGTGGCACCACGATAAGCACACCAGCTCACGCGAACACAGTATAGTCATAGCGCTGGGCAAAGGCGGCGCCATGACAAGCACACCACACCCCTTCACGCGCACACGTCATTGTCATAGCACAGGGCACAGGAACGCACCATGATAAGCGAGCCCGTTCACGCTATTGGCATACCACTGGGCACGAGGCGGCGCAATGATAAGCAAAGCCATTCACCCGACCACGTCATAGTCATAGCGACGCCATGATAAGCACGCCCAACGCGCGCCCCTCATAGTCATAGCACAAACTAGTCACAAAACGGCGCCATGCTAAGCACACCCGTTCACACGCGCACGTCATACTCACGCACACCCGTTCACGAACACGCGTCATAGCTAAAGCACTGGGCAAAAGGCGTCGCCACGATTGTTACGCGCACACGTCATGGTCATCGAACTTGGCACAAGGCGGTGCCATGATACGTACACCTGCTCACGCGCATGCGTCAGTCACAGTCTTAGCATAAGGCGGCATGAAAAGCACACCGGTTCACGCGCACACTGGGCACAAGGTGGCGCCAAAATAAGCACACCCGTTCACGCGCACACGTCAGGGTCATGGCACTGGGCACAAGGCGGCGCCATGCTAAGAACCCGTGCACGCGCACACAAAGTCATAGCACTGGGCACAAGGCGGCGCCATGATAAGCACACCCGCAAACGTCATAGTCATAGCACTGGGCAAAAGGAGGCGGCATGATAAGCACACCCGTTCACGCGCACACGTCAGGGTCATGGCACTGGGCACAAGGCGGCGCCATGCTAAGCACCCGTGCACGCGCACACATCATAGTCATAGCACTGGGCACAAGGCGGCGCCATGATAAGCACGCCCGTTCACTCTCACGCGTCATAGTCATAAAACTGGGCACAAGGCCGCGCCATGAGAAGCACACCTGTTCATGCGCGCACGTTGTAGTCATAGCACTGGTCATAGTGATGGCACTGCACACCTGGCAAAACGTCCTAGTCATAGCACTAGGCACAAGGCGGCGCCATAATAACCACACCGGTTTAATACTTACGCATTTCAGAGTCATTGCACTACAAGCGCGTCACAGTGACAGCACTGGGAACAGGTGGTACCATGATAAGCAAACCAGCTCACGCGAACACGTCATAGTCATAGCGCTGGGCAAAGGCGGCGCCATGATAAGCACACCCGTTCGCGAATACACGTCATCGCCATAGCACTGCACACATGGAAAAGCAATCATAAGCACGCCCGTTCACGCGCACACGTCATTGTGATAGCACTGAACCCGTTCATGCGCATACGTCATAGTGATAGAACTGGGCAAAAGGCGGCACAATGATAAACACACCCGTTCACGCGCACACGTCATACTCATAGCACTGAGCACAAGGCGACGCTGTGATACGCACAACCGTTCGCGCGCGCGCGTGACAGTCATAGCACTGCACACATGGAGGAACGACTGTGCACGGGTCATAATCATAGCACTGGGCACAAGGCAGCGCCTTGATAAGCACACCTGCTCTTCATAGTTGTTGCTTTGGGCTGTAGCGGTGAAACGACAAGCACACCTGCGCACGCGCACACGTCTTAGTCATAGCACTGGGCGCAACCCGTTCACGTCATAGTCACAGCACTACACACACGGAGGAACGCGCACACGTCATAGTCATAGCACTGGGCATCATGATAAGCACACCGTTTTTTTTTTGCACACCTGTTCACGCGCACACATCATAGTCTACGCACTGGGCACAAGGCGGCGCCATGACAAGGACACCCGTTCACACGCACATGTCATAGTCAGGCAGTCCACACATGGCGAAACAATGATAGGCAAGCCCGTTCACGCGCTATTGCTACGCAAACACGTCATAGTCATAGCGCTGGGTACAAGGCGGCGCCGTGATAAGCACACCCGTTCACGCGCGCACATCATAGTCATAGCACTGCACACATGGAGGGGCGATGATAAGCACACCCATTCACGCGCACACATCATAGTCATAGCGGCGCCATGGTAAGCACAAGCACTGCACACATGGTAAAAGGATGATACCCACACCCATTCACCCGCAAAAATCATAGTCATAGTCATAGCACTGGGTAATTACCAGGCGCCGTCAGGATAAGCACGCCAGTTCACGCGCACACGTCATAGTCATAGCACTGGGCACAAGGCGACGCCATGATACCCACACCCATTCACGCGCACAGGTCATAGAAATAACACTGGGCACATGAAGGAACGATAGCAAGCACACCCGTCCACGCGCACACGCCAGAGTCATAGCACTGGGGACAAGGCGGCGCCATGATATGCGTTGACGTGCACACGTCATAGTCATAGCACTGGGCACAAGGCGACGCCATGATACCCACACCCATTCACGCGCACAGGTCATAGAAATAACACTGGGCACATGAAGGAACGATAGCAAGCACGCCAGTTCACGCGCACACGCCAGAGTCATAGCACTGGGGACAAGGCGGCGCCATGATATGCGTTGACGTGCACACGTCATGGTCATCGCACTGAGCACAAGACGGCGCCCTGATAAGCACGCTCGTTCACACGCACACGCACACGTCACAGTCATGGCGCTGGGCACGATAAGCACGCCCGTTCAGGCGCACACGTCATAGTCACAGCACTGCACTGACGGCGCAACGATCATAAGCACACACCTCATACTCATAGCACTCGGCACAAGGTGGTGCCATGATAAGCACACACCCTCACGCGTACGCGTCGTAGCCGCAGCACTGGGCACATTGCGCCGCCATGCTAAGCACACCCGTTCATGCTCGCACATCAAAGTCATAGCACTGGGAACAAGGCGGCGCCATGATAACCATCGCACGCACGCCACAGTCAAGCACGACGAGCACGTCATAGTCATAACACTGGGCACAAGGCGGCGCCATGATAAGCACACCCGTTTACACGAACACGTCATAGTCATAGCACTGGGCACACATGATAACCACACCCGTTCACGCTCACACGAAATAGTCATAGCACTGGGCACAAGGCGGCGCCGTGCTACGCACAGCCGTTCACACGCGCATACATCGTACTCATAGCACTGAGCACAACCTGTTCTCGCCCACACGTCATACTCATAGCACTGAGCACAATGCGACGCCGTGATAAGCACACCCGTTCATGCGCACACTCTATCCCAGACACTCCAATGTTGGTGCTATTTGCCAACATTCGCGAACGTTGGCCTGAGAAGGAACATTGGCGTTTATAAGGCCAATGTTGCTCTGAGAGGCATACATCCAAAATGTTGGTTCGACAAATGCACGTTCGATAATTATCCTGCGATTAAATCACGCCAAATCACGCCAAATCACGGTATTACATGAATGTACCCGAAATTTGGCATACATTTGGCCCAAATGTATGCCAAAAATGGCATACATTCAGTCCGACAATCACGCCAAATCACGCCCAATCACGCCCAATCATGCCCAATCACGGCATCCGACAAATCATAGATTCCGATAAGCCCAATGTTGCCAAATTATGCCTACATCCGAATGTTGCTCTGAGAGGCTACATTTGAATGTTAGTAAATATGACCAACATGGAGTGTGTGGGTATAGTCATACCACTGAGGACAAGGCGGAGCAACGATAAGCACACCCGTTCACGCACACACATCATAGTCATAGCCCTGCACACGGCGCGCAACCATGAGAAGCACACCCGTTCACGCGCACACGTCATAGTCATAGCACTGGGCGCAAGACGGCGCCATGACGGCACTACGATAAGCACACCCGTGCACGCGCACACGTCATAGTCATAGCACTGGGCGCAAGACGGCGCCATGACGGCACTACGATAAGCACACCCGTGCACGCGCACACGTCATAGTCATAGCTCTGGGCACAAGCCTGCGGTTGATAAGCACACCCGTTCACGCACACACATAATAGTCATAACACCGAAACACTAAAAGAAGTTAATAATGAAGCTAGGCGAGGCGCCGGGATTAATAGCTGGTATTTCATGGACAGCAGAATTAAATAGAAAACGATGCAAAAAGACAGTGCCTTGAGAGCTAACCCTCTTTCCCATCTGTTGCTCATGAATTATCTCTCCATTGCATATCATTCCTTGTCTCGCGGCTTTTAGCCACATATTTATTTCTTATCTTTTGGATTTTAATTGTAAACATAATAACAAAGCCGCGAAGGAATGGAAAAGATGGAATGCCAACCTTCATTCGTTCGGATCCTTTGGTCACCTCGCTATCTCCTAGAGACAGAGATGTGCCGGGCTTCTTCATAAGGTCCTTCTCCTTACTATTGATTGCCCGGCCCATTCCTATCTCTTGACTTTATCTGTATACCCATCGTCATCTCTAGACCAGACGTGTAGCGGATGGGAATAGAGGTGAAGAGAGGGGCCGTTCCTTTCCCTGTCCCTTGTCTCCATATCCCTTCTCGCCATGCCACCGCCTCGTTTCCTCGTCTACACGCTGTGGCGGGACAAGCCAATTGACGACAGGAAATGGTGAGTGAACGGCCAGCCCATCTCTTTTCCCATCTTCTTCCTCCCTTCCCTTGGTCATCGATGGTAAAGAAATGAAAGAGAGGGAAAAGGGAGGAGGGAGCGGGTCCTCGTTCCATCGGTTGACCTCATACCCTATCTCTCCCTTTCCTTCTTTCCACGTCCCACCGCATTCGCCCGTGAACAAGGTGGACAAAGGAAAGATGGCCGCTCGCCGTCTCACTTCGCTCGCGGGCGGGAGTTAACGAGGTGAGACAAGGAATGAAAGCGAGGTGTCCTGACCTTATGAATTACCTCGCATTCCTTGAGTCGAAGGGTCTTGATGAAGTGACAAAGCGATGAGGAAAAAGAAAAGACACAAGACACCTCTCACACTCTCTCATTCCTTGTCTAATCCTCTCTACTCTCTACCTACGTTCGTTCGTATTCTCAAGGAATTTCAAGGTGACGAGGAAGTCCAAGAGAAGGAACAAACAAACGGCATCTCTTTCCCTTTATCTTCCTATGCCATCTCGCCGGTAAGAGAATCCATTAGGCGAGAGATGAAGGCATGAGAAGAGAGGATGAGGTACGAAGGAAATCGCCTGCCAATCACTACGCTCTTGTCTGTCTCTTCGTTCCTCATCTCTTTGTCCCGTCCTTTTCCTACGGGTAATCAAGGGACGTAGCAAGGACCAGACGAAAGCAGTGAGAAATGGACAAGAGGACGACCCGCCTATCTCTCTCCTGTACCTCTTTCTCCCTTAACAGGACAGAGGAAGGACCTACCCGCTGTAACGACAATATGATGGAGGCTTACCAATTTCCAGGATTAACAAACGGAAATGCCTCATTTCCATTCTCATTCCACACCTATCTGTATCTGAGATTGAATGGAAGAGATGAAATGATATGAGTGAGTGGAACCATCTCTTGGCCACTGTCTGTCTCTTCTGTCACCTATCTCTTCCCCCTTCTATTTTCCGGAATCTTATGTTGGGAGAAGAGGTATCAAGGCGGCGCCATGATAAGCACGCCCGGGCACAAGGCGCGCCACGTCCACGCCCACACGTCATAGTCATAATGTTGCACAAATTGTGGAACGTGGGCACACCCTGTTACATGCACACGCCAACGCCACGATAAACACACCCGTTCAGGGGCACACGTCATTGCCATAGCACAGGTACATTATATGACATTACTTTACATTACATTACATACGTTACATACACTACATACATTACATGCATTGCATACATGAAATACATTACATGACATTACATTACATTACATTACATACAAAACATACATTACATACATTACATACCCTACATACATTTCATAAAATAAATACATTACATTACATTACATTACATTACATTACATTACATTACATTACATTACATTACATACATTACATACATACATACATACATACATACATACATACATGCACTACATACATACATACATACATTACATACATACATACATACATTTACATACATACATACATACATTACACACATACATATACATACATATTACATTACATTACATTACATTACATTACATTACATTACATTACATTACATTACATTACATTACATTACATTACATTACATTACATTACATTACATTACATTACATTACATTACATTTATTACATTACATTACATTACATTCCATTCCATTACATTACATTACATTACATTACATTACATTAGATTACATTACATTACATTACATTACATTACATTACATTACATTACATTACATTACATTACATTACATTACATTACATTACATTACATTACATTACATTACATACATTACATTACATTACATTACATACATACATACATACATAAATACATTACATTACATTACATACATTACATTACATTACATTACATTACATTACATTACATTACATTACATTACATACATACATACATACATACATACATACATACATACATACATACATACATACATACATACATACATACATACATACATACATACATACATTACAATACATACATACATACATACATACATACATACATACATACATACATACATACATACATACATACATACATACATACATACATACATACATACATACATACATACATACATACATACATACATACATACATACATACATCCATACATACATACATACATCCATACATACATACATACATACATACATACATACATACATACATACATACATACATACATACATACATACATACATACATTACATAACATTACATTACATACATACATACATACATACATACATACATACATACATACATACATACATACATACATAACAATACATACATACATACATACATACATACATACATACATACATACATACATACATACATACATACATACATACATACATACATACATACATACATACATACATTACATACATACATACATACATACATACATACATACATACATACATTACATACATACATACATTACATACATACATACATAAAACATACATACATACATACATAAATTACATACATACATACATACATACATACATACATACATTACATTACATTACATTACATTACATTACAATACAATACAATACAATACATTACATACATACATACATACATACATACATTACATACATACATACATACATACATACATACATTACATACATTACATACATTACATACATTACATACATACATACATACATACATACATACATACATACATACATACATACATACATACATACATACATACATACATACATACATACATACATTACCATACATACATACATACATACATACATACATACATACATACATACATACATACCATACCATACCATACCATACCATACCATACCATACCATACCATACCATACCATACCATACATACATACATACATACATACATACATACATACATACATACATACATTACATACATACACACACACATACATACATACATACATACATACATACATACATACATACATACATACATACATACATTACATACATACATACATACATACATACATACATACATTACATACATACATACTTACATTACATTACATTACATTACATGACATGACATGACATTACATTACATTACATTACATTACATTACATTACATTACATTACATTACATTACATTACATTACATTACATTACATTACATACATACATACATACATTTACATACATACATACATACATACATACATACATACATACATACATACATTACATACATAACATACATAACATACATACATACATACATACATACATACATACATACATACCATTACATTACATTACATTACATTACATTACATTACATTACATTACATTACATTACATTACATTACATTACATTACATTACATTACATACATACATACATTGCATGCACTACATACATACATACATACATACATACATGCATGCATGCATGCATACATGCATGCATGCATGCATGCATGCATGCATGCATGCATGCATGCATTACATACATACATACATACCATTCCTTTCCATTCCTTTCCATTCCATTCCATTCCATTCCAGTCCATTCCATTCCAGTCCATTCCAATCCATTCCATTCCATTCCATACATACAAACATACATTGATACATACATAACATACATAACATACATAACATACATAACATACATACATACATTACAGTACATTGCATTACATTACATTACATTATATTACATTACATGACATGCATACATACATACATTACATACATTACATACCTTCATACATACGTGCATACATACATACATACATACATACATACATACATACATACATACATACATACATACATACACACATACACGCATACACACACATACATACATACATACATGCATACAGTACATTGCACGACACGCATTACATTACATCACATCACATCACATCACATCACATTACATCCCACGAGTCTTCCCTTAGTCTTCCGGGCGCTGAATTTTACCGAATTTTACCGCCCCACGAGTAGTCTTCCCGGGCGCTGAATTTTACCGAATTTTGCCGAATTTTACCGCCCCACAAGACTTCCCGTAGTCTTCCGGGCGCTAAATTTGCCGAATTTTACCGAATTGTAGTCTTCCGGGCGCTGAATTTTATCGAATTTTACCGCCCCACCAGTCTTCCCTTAGTCTTCCGGGCGCTGAATTTTACCAATTGTTGAAGAATTTTACCGCCAGTCTTCCCTTAGTCTTCCGGGCGCTGAATTTTACCGAATATTACCGAATTTTACCGCCCCACGAGTCTTCCGGGCGCTGAATTTTACCGGATTTTACCGAGTTTTACCGCCCCACGAGTCTTCCCGAAGTTTGTCGGGTGTACCACCCCACGAGTCTTCCCGTAGTCTTCCGGGCGCTGAATTTTACAGAATTTTACCAAATTTTACCGCCCCACGAGTCTTCCCTTAGTCTTCCGGGCGCTGATTTTTTGACGAATTTTACAAAATGT
>CAUJNA010000834.1:137500-145823 GCA_963377175.1 Effrenium voratum
TACATTTACATTACATTCCATACATACGTACACTACACTCCATACATACATACATACCTACATACCTACATACAGAATTACATACGTACATACATACATTCATACATACATACATGCCCACACATACATACATGAATACATACATACATACACACATAAATACATACATACACACACGTACATACATACACACATGCATACATACGTTACATTACCTTACATTACATTACATTACATTGCATTACATTACATTACATTACATTACATTACATACCTACCTCCCATACATACCTACATACCTACATACCTACATACATACATACATTGCATACATACATACATACATATATACATACATACATACATACATACATACATACATACATACATACATACATACATACATACATACATTACATACATACATACATACATACATTACATTACATTACATTACATTACATTACATTACATTACATTACATTACATTACATTACATTACATTTATACATACATTCATTCATACACGCATACATACAGTACACACAAACATACATACATACATACATACATACATACATACATACATACATACATTGCAGTACATTACATTACATTACATTACATTACATTACATACATACACACATACATTACATTACATTCCATACATACGTACATTACACTCCATACATACATACATACCTACATACCTACATACAGAATTACATACATACATATATTCATACATACATACATACATACATGCCCACACATACATACATACGTACGTACGTACATACATACATACATACATACATACATACATACATACATACACACACGTACATACATACATACATGCATACATACGTTAGATTACATTACATTACATTACATTACATTACATTGCATTGCATTACATTACATTACATTACATTACATACCTACCTTTCATACATATGTACATACACACATACATACATACAGTTACATACATGCATACATTACATACATGCGTGCATACATACATATATACATGCATGCATATATACCTACATACCTACCTACCTACATACATACATACATACATACATACATACATGCATACATACAGTACATAGATGCATACAGTACATACGCACATTCATACCTGCATACAGTACATACATACATACATACATTACATACATTACATACATACATACATACATACATACATACATACATACATACATACATACATACATACATACATACATACATACATACATACATACATACATACATACAAACAGTACATACAATACATACAAAACAAAACAAAACAAAACAAAACAAAACATACATTACATACATACGTTACATTACGTACATACATACATTACATACATACATACATACATGCATACATACATCACACTACATTACATTTCATTACATTACATTCCATTACATTACATTACATCACATTACATTACATTACAATACATTGCATTACATTACATACATACACACACCAGCATGAAACTGTGAAATTGCACCCAACATCACAAAGCATGCACATAAACAAATACATGTACATATGCATAAACATACATACGTAGGAACACAACAAGGCAAACAAACAGACAAGCGATCAAAAAACAAGCACACGGACAGGCGCAGGCAGGACAAAGAAGAGCAGACAAGCAGTCACACAGGAAGGCAAGCAGACAGACAAGCAAGCAGGCAAGCAAGCAGGCACGCAGACAAGCAGCCAAGAAAACAATCAGCATGCAAACGAGGACGAAAACAAACGGGCAGGCAGGCAGGCAGGCAAGGCAAGGCAAGGCAAGGCAAGGCAAGGCAAGGGCAAGGCAGGGCAGGGCAGGGCAGGGCAGGCAAGGCAAGGCAAGGCAAGGCAAGGCAAGGCAAGGCAAGGCAAGGCAAGGCAAGGCAAGGCAAGGCAAGGCAAGGCAAGGCAAGGCAAGGCAAGGCAAGGCAAGGCAAGGCAAGGCAAGGCAGGCAAGGCAGGCAGGCAAAGCAGGCAAAGCAGGCAGGGCAGGGCAGGGCAGGGCAGGGCAGGGCAGGGCAGGGAAGGCAGGCAGGCAGGCAAGCAAGGCAAGGCAGGCAAGGCAGGCAAGGCAAGGCAAGGCAAGGCAAGGCAAGGGCAGGGCAGGGCAGGGCAGGGCAGGCAGGCAGGCAGGCGAGGACCTAGGAAGACAAAAGGCCAGCCGGCAACGGCCGAAAATAGGGGAGGGGTCGTGCCCGGGAGCACCGACAAGAATCAGCAAAACGGGCCACAAAAAGCGGCATCACAGACACAGGAATCCCTCATCCCCGCGTCTCCGCATCATCCACACCGGCGAAAACGTGCAAAACCTAGAAACCGAAACAGCCCGAAGTAAGGCCGGGGCGGTACCCTCGCACCGTTCAGGTTGGGCAAAAACACAGAAAACCACTTCTGGGAGCCCTCAAAGCAAAAAGCTCAAAAAATAAATGACTGCGGCAATTCACTTTACGGGGGTTGTCCCCGAGGGGGTCGGGAGTTATAGTCACCCGGGAGCTATGTAAAAACCAGATGCATCACCAGCGCACCAACATCATCATCACCCCCATCAACCCCCCCCCCTGCTGCCAGAACAGAGGAGAACATAAGAAACAGCTTCAAGTCTCCGCGCAACCCAATCTCCTCGGATCACGTGCTCAGGGCATGAAACTGTTTCTTCTGTTCTCCCCTCTTCTAGCAGATTCTAGCAAATCAAAGTCAACCTCAGAACAACACTCCCTTCGCACGGCGCCTGAAGTGCGACGGCGCGCTCTCGATTTGTGCCAGTTTCCGCTTGAAGCGGCTCCAGGGGTCATATCCCAATAGGCCGGCAGGCCGGCAGACAGACGCGCAATCCAGAAAGCAAGCACGCGGACAAGCCATCGTCCAGGCAGGAAGCAGGCGAGCAAACAAGAAAACAGGCAGGGCAAGCAGGCAGGACAGCACGCAGGCAGGCAACAGGCGAGCAGACGAGCAGAGCAAGAAGACCTGCAAACAGACAAGCAAGCAAAAAAGCAGGCAGGAAGGCAAGCTAACGGACAAACAAGTAGGCAGGCAAGCAGGCACGCAGACAAACAGCCAAGAAAACAAGCAGCACACGGACGCTGGACAGCAAGCAAACAGACAAGCAAGCAGGCACGCAGGCAAGCAGCCAAGAAAACAAGCTGCATGCAAACACGCAAAAAACAAAAAACAGGAAGGCAGGCAGGCAGGCAGGTGGGCAGGCAGGTGGGCAGGCAGGCAGGCGGGCAGGCGGGCAGGTGGGCAAGCAGGCAGGTGGGCAAGCAGGCAGGTGGGCAGGAGGCAGGCAGGCAGGCAGGCAGCCTACAAGACAAAAGGCCAGCCGTTGCCGGCCCAAAATAAGGGAAACGGGCCACATAGCAAAAAGCGGCATCACAAACACAAGAATCCCTCATCCCCGCATCTCCGCGTCATCCAAACCGGGTGGCGGGCATCGGGAGTCGTGATCTTGAAGCACGGCGGGTGGCGGGTGGCGGGTGTCGGCGGCTATGATGTCTGACTCTCCGCGCGGTGATGTCTGACATTTGGGTGTCCGACTTTCTGGTTGGATGTCTGAATTTCTCTTTGCTGGAATGCGACGCACACCAGTTCACGCGCACGCGTCACATAGCACTGGGCACTAGGCAAGGCCGCGCCATGATAATTAAGCACACCTGCTCACGCGCACCACTGCACCATGGTGGAACTATGGTAAGCACACCCACTCAGCCGTTGACATGGACGCTATAGTCATAGCACTGGGCACGGGCACACGTCATAGTCATAGCACTGGGCACATGTGACAAGGCGGCGCCATGCTAAGCACACCGGTCACGCGCACAAGTCGAACCACTGCACACGCGGCAGCACAATGAAGGGCATGCTCGTTCACTCGCACATGTCTCACCACTGCACTCAAACACGGCGCCTCCATGCTAAGCACACCGGTTCCCGCGCATATGTCATTGCACTGCGCACCCGCACGTATGACATCACTGCAAACACGGCGCCACCACGACGGCATTCTGATAAGCAACCCATTCACGCCAACATGTCAAGCACACCATGATAAGCACACCGGCCCACGCGCATATGTCACTAAGCTGCACACACGCAGCACACTCACAGATATCATGTCAATGCAAACACGGCGTCAATATGATAAGCACGTGCGCTCATGATGGTTCATGCGCACTTGTCACAGTCACTTGTCATTGTACCGCACCCATGCGGGCACCATGATAAGCGCACCGCTTCACGCGCACACGTCTGCACAAACCATGACAAGTACACCGCTCGCCCGCAGCACACCGGCACAGGGGCGCACGCTCTTCACTGCACACACACACACACAAACAAACAACCAAACAAACAAACAAACAAAAAGACAAACAAAAAAAAACAAACAAACAAAAAAAAAACACAAGCAAGCAAGCAAGCAAGCAAGCAAGCAAGCAAGCAAGCAAACAAACAAACAAACAACCACACACACACACTCACACTCTCACACTCACACACGCACACACGCACCCACACACACACACACGCACACACGAACCCACACACACACACACACACCACGCACCCCCGCACGCACCCGCACGCGCACGCGCACGCACCCACCCGCCCACACAGGTCGGGAACTGTCCGCCCTCGTAGGCGCCTTCGAGGGGCCCAAGGCACAGCAGCCGAGCGCTCAAGGCCGCGTGGTTTTGACCACGGCTTTGTTTTCTGCTGCTTGCTCGTCTGTGGTGACTTTGGTTCTAACCATGACTTTGGCCCCTGGGGGCTTTCAGTGTGCTGCGGCTCTGATCACTTTGCCCCCTTGGACTCTTTTAGAGCTGGTTCTCAGCGGAAACAAACGCTGACGTGGTTCTGAACATCGCTTTGGCCAGAAATCTTCAGCTGTGGTTCTGATCATCTGCTGTGCTGATCATGACTTTGGAACCTTGCGCGCTTTCAGCACTTGTCCTGCGCCATGACTTTGGCCCACTTTCGGAGGTTGTTTGCTGCGGCTCTGATCATGAGTCACCTGTTGGGTCATGGCTTTGGTTTTTCCGGAGGTTTCAGTTTCTGCTGCGGTTCTGACCATAGCTTTAGCTTTTAGCTGTGATCTGATCACGGCTTTCGCGGGCTTTCAGCGCTGGTCTGCTGCGCATCTGAGCGTGATTTTGGCCCCCCAGGGTTTCAGCGCTCGTCAGTCGCTCGTCTGCCGCGGTGCTGATCATGACTTTGCTCGCTCTGGGGCTTTCAGCGCTCGTCTGAGCTATGTGGTGTTTGCGCTTTGAGCGCTCGGTCGGGGCTCCGACTATGACTGACTTCGGCCTCTTGGTTGCTTTCAGCACGGTTCTGATCACGCGATGGTTTTCTGCACTGGTCTTGGCCCTCTGGGGGCGTCTGCTGTGATTCTGATCAGTGCTCGTCTGCTGTGATTTCGATATAAAATTGACCCGGAGGCGTTGTCTGCTTTTATTCTGATCAAGGCCAATTGAAGTGTTTCAGCGCTTGTCAGCTGCGGTTGCGGTCATGACTTTGCTCGCCTGGTCTGGCTCTGATCATGACTTGGGCCCCATTGGGAAGCTTTCAGCGTTCGTCTTCTATGGTTCTGATCACTCTGGCCCCAGCACGGTGCTTCTCATCATGGCTTTCAGCACTCATCTGCTATGACTCGTCAGCTTTCGGCGCCCGTCTGCCGCGGTTCTGGTCGTGACTCGTACGCCCCTCTCAGAAGCTTCCAGCGCTTGTCTGCGATCAACCCTTGACGCTTTCAGCGCTTGTCTGCTCTGGTTCTGCTGCGGTTCTGACCACGACTTTGGAACCCTCATTTGCTGCGGTTCTGACAATGAAATGAGTCATACCTTTTGGTCATGGCTCTTGTTTGTCTGGGACTTTCAGTCTGGCGGTTTAGCGTTTGTCATGCTGTGGGTCTGATCATGACTTGCGTCGCGGGGCAGTCCAGACTGCCGCTGCTCCCGGGATCGCGCCAAAGAAGTGGCCCTCGATGCCAGGCGAATCCTCCGCCAGGCGCTGCATGACGTCCCGACGGGGGCCAGCAGTTCTGCCAACTACGCCTGCTGTAGGTTGACACCGTGACTTTGCTTGTCGGGGGCCTTGCCGCGCTCGTCTGCGCTGCCTCTGGCCCAAAGGTTGCTCATCGCCCGCAAGGTTCTGATCATGACGTTGGCTGCGGCTGGGTCTTCTGCGCTCGTCTATGACTTTGGCCCGTCGAGGGGGTTTTGCGCTCTGCTGAGGTTCTAATCCTCGGTACTCGTCTGCTGTTCTGACTTCCGACTCCTCAGCCGTGATCATCTTTGGCCCCGTTTTGGGCCGGGGCTTTCAAGCGCTCGTCTGCCGCGCTTGTGGTCATTATGTTTCAGCGCTCGATGGTCTGGATCTGCTCATGACTTTGGCTTCTCGGGACCCTTCAGCACCTGCCTGACGCGGTTCTAATCGTGACATTTGCCCTTCTGATCATAACTTTGGTCTCGGGAGCTTTCAGCGCTCGCGTGGCTCTTGATCTTGGACGCGAGGGCTTTCGCGCTCGTCTGCTGCGATTCTGATCCTACTTTGGCTCGTCTGCTGATCATGACTTTGGCAGAGCCACAGCAGACGAGCGGCCCGCAAGAGGCCAAAGTCGAGCGCTGAAACCCCACCGAAGCCCGAAAGTCACCATCAGAAATGTCATGACCAGTTTCGCAACAGACGCGCGCTGAAAGCTACCGAGCTACAGCGCGCAAGCTGAAAGCTTGCCGGCCAAAGTCATCGTCGTCAGAGCAGTGGCAAGCTGTGAAAGGTCCTGAGACTGAGGCGAAGCTGCGATCAGAACTGCGATCAGAACCGCGTCCGGCTGAGGTGTGAAAGCGCTGGAGCTACGCAGCCCATCGACCACAGCAGACGCGTGCCAAACGCCCTCATGGTCAGAACGCTATTTCTGAGCATGACTTCTGCCTCAGTGCTCGGCCGTTATTCTGTGGCTTCGCGATGATGAAAGTTTGGCCATCGCATCTTAGCGCTCGTGTGCTCCGGTTCTGATCATGGCTTCGGCCCCTCAACTCGTCTGCTGTGTCTCTGACCGCCGCTTCTTAGCGCTCGTCTGCTCCGGTCTGATCTCGCATGCTGTGGCGTTGATGATGACCTTGGCCTCCACAGGCGTTCCGAGCTTGTCTGCTACGGTTTCTGATCATAACTTCTGCCCTCGGTTGTTCTGCGCCTGCGCGAGCATGACGCTTGGCGGCCGCGTCTTGTGGCGGTGGCTCTGATGATGACGTTGGCCTCTCGGAAGCTTTCCAAGCTTGTCTGATACAGATTCTGATCGTGACTTCTGCCCCTCAGCGCTCCTTGTTCTGTGGCCGCCCGACTGTTTGGCCGCCGCGTCTTAGC
The DNA here is from genome assembly GCA_963377175.1 of Effrenium voratum. Lineage (NCBI taxonomy): Eukaryota > Dinophyceae > Suessiales > Symbiodiniaceae > Effrenium > Effrenium voratum. The sequence goes on from CAUJNA010000834.1 coordinate 144,911, forward strand.
GCTCGTCTGCTCCGGTTCTGACCATGGCTTCGGCCCCTCGGCTCGTCCGCTGTGGCTCTGATGGTGACTTTGGCCGCTTTCCAAGCTTGTCTGCTACGGTTTCTGGTCATGACTTCTGGCTGCGCTATCATGACTTGTTTGGCCGCCGCGTCTTAGCGCTCGTCTGCTCCGGTTCTGACCATGGCTTCGGCCCCTCGGCTCGTCCGCTGTGGCTCTGATGGTGACTTTGGCCGCTTTCCAAGCTTGTCTGCTACGGTTTCTGGTCATGACTTCTGGCTGCGCGATCATGACTTTGTTTTGCCCGCCGCGTCTTAGCGCTCGTCTGCTCCGGTTCTGACCATAGGCTTTCGGGCCCTCGGCCGGCTCGTCCCGGGCTCTGATGGTGACTTTTGCCGCTTTCCAAGCTTGTCTGCTACGGTTTCGGGTCATGACTTCTGGCTTGCGCGATCAATGACTTGTTTGGTGGCCGCCCCAGCGTCTTAGCGCTCGTCTGCTCCGGTTCTGACCATGGCTTCGGCCCCTCGGCTCGTCCGCTGTGGCTCTGATGGTGACTTGGGCCGCTTTCCAAGCTTGTCTGCTACGGTTTCTGGTCATGACTTCTGGCTGCGCGATCATGACTTGTTTGGCCGCCGCGTCTTAGCGCTCGTCTGCTCCGGTTCTGACCATGGCTTCGGCCCCTCGGCTCGTCCGCTGTGGCTCTGATGGTGACTTTGGCCGCTTTCCAATCTTGTCTGCTACGGTTTCTGGTCATGACTTCTGGCTGCGCGATCATGACTTGTTTGGCCGCCGCGTCTTAGCGCTCGTCTGCTCCGGTTCTGACCATGGCTTCCCCTCGGCTTGTCCGCTGTGGCTCTGATGGTGACTTTGGCCGCTTTCCAAGCTTGTCTGCTACGGTTTCTGGTCATGACTTCTG
>CAUJNA010000835.1:5000-17500 GCA_963377175.1 Effrenium voratum
AGGAGAAGCCATCAGTGCCACACACCGAGAAAGAGGCGCCAACCCAAAGCCAAGAGCAGGCAAAACCAGGAGCGAATGCCGACGAGGCGTGGGATGTGCGCATGGTTGGATGGAGATAATGCTTGTGCCGCACAGCCATCACTCAAGCACTTCTGATGCCTGGGGAAGGCATCCAAGCCAAGCCCCTCTCAGGCAGGGATGTGAACAGCACGTCGGCGACAGTTGCAAGGATGAGGAAACATATTCATCTTGCCTGAAGGCTTACTAGTGTGACCTTGTTTGCCCATGTTTTCTGATATGTACTTGGTGACCACCAGAATATTGTACACTTGCATGAACCTGCGACCAGGATCCAGCGGAGCCCAAACCTGAGGCGTCCGACCATTGAGAGGGATTGAAAACTCGAGATTCTGCCAGACTGTCATTTCGCAGGTTTCTGAGAATTGAAAGTCAAGCGTCTGAAAACAACGTGCCAGGCATCACCATCAGCAAGAACTGCGCAGGGCTGCCCAGTTGCCCCAGACACACCACTTGCAGAGCAGCTCTCTTGCCAAATTGCTTACTTGTCTCAAGGTGCTAAGGCAGTCTCAGGTTCGCAATGCATATTCATAGTGGCTAAGTCCTTTGCAAACTAGAGAAAAACAACATTTGCCGGATCATCCCTTTTTTGCATCACATGTGGGGTTGGTTCCAGCACGATGCACAGACTGATTCTTGCATGATGCAGCAACTGCCATACAATTGTACTGTCAGGGTGGCAGAGGATCCGGAACCAGGAGCATAGTGCTTTTGAACGTTGTTTGCCGACATGAAGCAATGCCGCAGTGAAACAGTCCGGACCATCACGATCGTCCGTTTGCTTTATTCAGGGAGCGCTGCTTTTCTGTGCAAGGTCTGGCTTGAAGTACGGCTATGACTTTGGACGTTCGGGCTCCAACCAGTCTCCAACCCTTCAGCATTCATTGCCTCAGTTGCATAAGTAACGAATGCGCTCCAGGACGGCCTGCGCGGAAAACCAAGCCCGGCCAAGCGCAGCTCAGATGCACCGATGTCCAGCGCAAGGGGGCACGGGTGTGGGCCCATGTTTTCAGGTGATCTCCACATAATATCACGATGCCTGAAAGCTGCGCACTGTCAAGCTGAACTTTGGCCTGAAACTGGGGCCGGAAGATTGGATTGCAAACAGATCGAATCGCAGTTGGGACTTGTTTTGCGTTTTCTGACGTGATTCTCCAACCGTTTCAGATGTTCGTGTGTTTTCGGTTGGACTTGTTCCACTTTTCACTCATTTTCTTTGTAACTTGTTCATTTTTGTAACTTGTTCATTGGACTTTCCACTTTTTCCGAGGCCGCGCAAGGTGCCCTTTGGCGCCCGCTTGCAGCCGGTCACTCGTCCTGCTCAGGCAGGGATGCGGATGCAGGGATGCAGGGACGAGGGGATGCGGGGTGGGGTTGGCTGGGCAGAAGGAGCAGGTCGAGTCACCATCGGCAGCTTCAGTTTTGATGCGAGGTCTTTGGAACATAGTATTACATGAGAGAAGAGGATTGCAAGCGAATGGCTAGACTAGACAACATACACACTCACACCCACCCACGAGCCACACACACACACACACAAGCCACACACGCACAGACAAATGCAAGAGAACCACCCAGAGCTGGTCCAGCTTAGTTCTGTTTGCGCGTCAGCCTGTTTGCCCGCCTGCCCGCTTATCCTTTGGATCATGATCAGATGTCCAAGTTGATTAAGCCATTGCAAGGGGCAGACATGTCATGCTCCCCCAAGCAAGCCTAGCCCCAGACACAGCTGAAGCAAGAGACATCAGGCCTTCTAAGATCTAGGTTCATGTTCGAGCAAACGCAGACAAATTTGCCATGCAAACACTTGAGAACATACAGAACATGCAGTCTGTACAGTGACACAATCTGTCGTCACACAGTCACACTGCGTGGCTGCTGCGGGTATCCAATGAGCTGAGCGGATGTGAGATGCGGGCCTCCAGCATTGCGGCCGCCCAGGCAAGCTTTGAGTTGATCAATTCGAGAAGAAACTATGCGACTCCCTTTTGTCAAAAATCACTTGTGTCAGTTATGCCGCTTTAGATCATACAACTATTTGGGGTGCGCCCTTGTATTTTTCAGGGACACCAACAAGCTTCTAATCGGATCCTATTATCTTTCTACTAGCAAGCTATTTGGCTTTCGTTCTTTTGGCATGCTCATTTGCATCCAACACAGGTTGCGAATAATTTCGTGAACGGGAACTGCACATTGACGCTGGCCACACGGGTCAAGCTTAGGAAAAACAAGGGAAGGACGCCACTCAGGCGTCGTGCGTTTGTGAACGTAAAATGGCCAAACACAGGGGGGACACAGCTCATTTGCCAAACGCACGCCCATGTTAAGCTGCAAAAACAAAGTTGGTGACGCCTCCACAAGTCCACAAGTCCATGACGGCTCTGGCAGAAGAAGAAAAAAATGGTGAGAGTCAGATGCTCGAAAGCTGCAAGACCAAGCTTCTCCCAGCAAACAGAAACGCCCCCAAAACACCCCCGGGGACATTAAAACTAAGAAGGTGTTTGTGCAAAAAACTGCTGACATACAACACAGCGACGAGATCAGATGCTCTGCAAACTGTCAGACCAATCTTCCAGCTTGCACAAGCAGCCCCTCAAACCTTCCCGGGACCCTAAAACTAAGAGGGTGTTTGGCAAAAAATGCTGAAATACAAACAATGACAAGATCAAATGCTCTGCAAAACCAATCGCCTCCCAGCCAGCAGAAACAGCCCCTCAAACCTTCCCGGGATCCTTAAAAACTTAGAGAGTGTTTGAGCAAGAATGAAAAACAGACAATGCCGAGAATGCGATCCTCGGCAAACCTGCAAACAACGTACATGATGCCTTGCATCTCGTGAACATCGAACGTTGCTACCCCTCCCCCCCATCCCCCCCCCCAAACAACATGCCTTGCATCTCGTCAACATGCAACGATGCTGGGTTTGCTGGCAGGGACACGACGCCCTCGTGGCGTCCCCACCAAAAGCAACAGTAGGGCTTTGTTGAAGCTTCTGAATTTTCAAGCGAATGTGCTCCCTTTCATGAGCTGGGTGGATCAAATCAACTTCACCATCCAGACAAGTTCCTTCATCGAGACATGCGCATGCCCGAAGGAAACATATTTTTGAGGGTCTCTCTGCTCCAGGCGGCACTGCGGCAGAGCCGCGGTGGCGCGGAGAGCGCCCGCGATGTGCCGCGCTCTGCAAGGGGCACTTCAGGGGGCTCGCGGCCTACGCCCCGCATGATAAGGCCTGAGGGTCGAAAGTGAGGAACTCTGAAGGGAAGTGCCAGAAGATACTTGTTCACTTCTGCACAGCTTGCCTGATTTTCACGATTCCGCACGGATCAGTCTCGGGTGGGCCGGTGGGGCTTCCCTTTCAACAGGTGCTTCAGTGGCGGTCTCCATGAGGACAGGGCGAAGAGATGCATTGCGGTATCTTTTTGGCCCCTTGCGTGTTGTACCAAGGCTGACGCAACTCCTTTCACGCATTCTGCGACACTGAGTGCTCGGGTTTCGCACGGATGGCCCAAACACGTGACAAAATATATTGATGCAAACCGGCAATTTGCATGCACGCACACACACACACACACTGGCCAGCACGAGGATCCTTATTTTGTGTTTAGTCCCGATTGATACCATTGCCACAGACATAGCTTGTTTGCGATATTAGGCTCTAGCACATTACACTGAAGTGGCAGTGGTCAAACATAAGGGATCACTGGCGCACACCATTTCCATTGTCTACTAGCACTCATGAGCATCACAAGAAGTATCTCCCTGAGTCAGGCACCTGTCCATGCACACACTCTTCCCCATGGTTGTCTAGTGGCCGTTGCTTTCGTAACACATACGCTAGGTTCTCGACGTCATTCCAACAGGCATGAGGGATTCTCGTTTGCGGCCAAGCTTGAATGTAAGCTACATTGTGTGGCTCAGCCCCGTTCCTTGAAAGTGAATGAACCTGATTGGGGACTTTGCTCGCACGTGCGTTCATCATCAGGCGTTGTTAGCAGGCTTGCAGGAGGACAACACATAAGCAGTATGCAGCTGGCCAGACAACCAGATCGATGTGAACAGCTGCAAACCGAATCACCATATCCATTCAACCGAATCGCACCAGCCACAGATTGGCAGAGCTTCGCGCATGCAACAGAAACCGCTAAGGACAAGTCCAAGTTCCGACCATGCTAGTGTCCTAAACAGACACACCTCCTAGGATTCAGCTAGCCACATTGACATGGCACCGCAAGCAAGAGCTCCATTCTTGCAGTGTTTGATCCCTTTGATAGCCATTGAGGTGGCAATCCTCAAGAGACCCACAAGCTCAAAATTAAAGATTGACTTTGAGAAAGCTCAGCAGACATGCCATGCGTGTACGCGGTTATGTTTCAGAAACGGTTCATCCAACGCTTAGTATTGTGATTTCATTCATCCTAAAATATGAGGACCAATCATGGCTGGTATTGTTGCTGACAGCTGCAGTCATTGTTTATTCAGCTGTGCTTCAGGACACTCTATGTTGTAGCGCCGTCAAACACGCACACACACACACAGATTCAGGTCTAGTTCAGCATTTGCACGGCTCATGGTTTTGTGGTACAGCGCGGACGCGTGTGTCATCACGACCTTGTGCTCCGAGCATGACAGCCACTGTGCCACTCAGCGATCCATGCCGCATACATGTACAAGGCCAAGTTGCACCAGCGTGCGGTTGCAGCTTGATGTGCTAGGAGAGGCTCCGGAAGATGGGTAACTTAGCGTCCTGGCTACATGAGGCGAGCTGACTGCCAAGAATGGTAGATGTTCGCGGTCAAAGGGTTTTTGTGCCATTGCTCTGGAAAAACACGGTTATGGTTGTTGCCTGGCATAGTGCGAAGCAGAAGTGAGTTGGGCAAAGCTTGTTCCAGTAGGGCGATGGAGTCTGCATGGTCAGGGACAGCCGCGGTTTAGTGCGGGCATGGCACCTGGAACTCTGACATCAAAGCTTTGCATCTATCCGGACTTGAGTCTGAGTTAAACTCTGCCAGGGCCCGGACAAGGGCATCTACCTTCCGCTGCCCACTCGTGTGTCTGTGGCTGACGGCCCGCTAGAAGAAGATGAGATCGAAATCGACGGCGTGCAGCATGAGGCCGCTTGTATGTAGCAATTTAGTGAGTTGTTCTTTCAGGTTATTGATTCGTAAGTTCGAGAGAGAATCATGCATTTACAAGTGCACTTTCTCATCGCCATGCTATGCAGTTCGTGCAATTCCATTGTAGCTTGTCACCTCTTCAGTCGTTTATTTCGTGATCAAACCCTCCAGTCTTGGAGTCAGAAAGTTTTCCAAACCCCGCTGTTTTTTCAGGTGATTAGGCTGACTAGAGTCCTTGAAGCCAGCGTTGTGGTAGTTGGCCCTGGCCGTTGGACACGCAACAGCTTTTCTCCAGCGATTTCAAGTTTCCTTTTTTGCATCATTTTGGCCCTTTCCAACTTCGCAACCTCGCCAAGCACCTTAGCACCACAGCACCTTTGCACCTCAGCACCGTAGTGCCTGACAGCCTGAACTTAGGACTCTGGTCAGGACTGCCCAGCCAGTATGGAGGAGTTGCGAGCCAGGGTGAAGCAAATGATCGAGAATCTTGGTTGCACAATGGCTCGAGCAAGGGCGTGGGCCTGTTTTTGTGTTTGCACGGCTTAGACATGGTTGGTTTTTCAATTTCTCATCCACAGCGTATGCCGTCCAACTAGTCTAATCCAGGGGATGTGGAAGTATCTGGGTTTGTCTAGCGAGAAGCATTCGTGGCAAACTGAACCTAAGGAATCCTGCCAGCGGCCGCGCGGCCGCCTTTTTTCAGTACATCATGTTTATTGTCATCATGGCTGCCGTTGCCTGGCAGAATGGAATAGATGAGGAGGACTTGTCTCGAATGTCAGCAGCATCACTTGCGGAAGTGAATATGTCCAACTGGCAGAAACATCAAGCAAGAGCAGCTAAAGTGAAACCTGTAGTCTAAACGCAGTTTTGAAGCCTAAGAGCCTGCTTCAGGGAGCCGTGTGAGCAGAGGTCACTTGTGCGATTTGCGAGACAATTCCCGAAATCGAGCACGAAATGATCTTTCATTTGATGGAGCCCGTTTTCACAGCGGTCTTCACCATCGAGATTTCTTTGCGGTGGTGGGTTGCTCGCAGTGCCTTGGAGAGGATTCTTGAGGGATGAGGTTGAACAGGCGAAGTATGCTTTGTTTCCATGTGTTTGCATGACTTGTCTGAGCAGTTCATTTTACGTAGTCTCCCAAAGCAGCTTGCACCAACTTAGTAAGGCATACAGTGACGGTCAAGCCGCTTGCTTGTTTCCGTCATAACTCAGGCAACTGGGACTTCTTTGGCAGCCCGTTCAGCATCATCGACCTCTTAGCAACCCTGCCGGGATACATCGACATAGTCTTACCGCTTGTACTGAATGCTGATTCCTCCAAGATGGCCCAGGCAGAGCAGTTGATCTGCCATGTAGGATTCGGGCCCCCCTGACTTGGCAGCATGGCACCTTCGGGGATGGATTTCGGCGGTTCCGCTTTCCGCAGGCGGAGAAGCACAAGCGGATTATCAGCATGAACTCTCTGCGGGCCATCCGCCTAGCGGACCTCATGCGCATTGTGCGCCTACTGCGGGTCCTGCGAGTGGCCAACACTATGCGGCAGTGGGAGATGATCAATGCAACTTAGCAAGGAACTTGCAGGCAAAACTGATCAATTTCTGGGCTTGCTCGAATTGGTTTGTCAGCGTACTTGTCACTTCCGAGGTTGTCTTGAGGTCCATCTATGGGTCCTTGCAGGGCATTTTGGTCCTCATCTCCTTCACCAGTGTAGGCGGGGACTAACTAAGGCCTTTTCTTTAATGTCAGTCTCCCGTGAGTCATGAATCTTTTTTGGGATGCTTTTGGTCCAGCGACAGCACACGGCTTGACACAGTGGGCAAATGTGACCGGTATCGCTCATGCGGACATCCTTTTGCAGGCACGATCCTTGCCAGCACAGTTGCGTACATTTTCGAAATGGGCGACGACACCAAGTTCACCTCGATTCCGGCTGCTCGACACATGCCGTTGCAGGTCGCTTCCTGAAGTTTGGGGCGCCACTCTCATGTGAACAGGCTTTCTGCACATTTCACTGTTCAATAGCAAGCAACAGCATCCTCTTCACGAGATTCGCTCATTCACTGAGGCGAGTATGTGGTGGGCAGCTTCGACCATCACAGCTGTGGGATATGGTGACCTAGCACCCTGGCAATGGGAGGGTGGATGGGTCAGCACTGCTCTGGTTCTTTTGTCTTCGAGCTTAGATGTCGGTCTTGGAGGCAATCATGACAAGTGAATGTGGCAAGTGGCACAGGTGCCTGTCACCATGGGTGGCAAGCTGACGGCGGTGACCACCATGTTTTTGGGGACCATCATCATGGCGGTGGCTTGGACATGAGTGGATTCGGGTGCACCTGCGTCCTGCATGGCAGAGTGCAGGAGCTGTGTACAATTCCTAACCGTGCAAGACCGCAAAGCCCATGGATGTCAGGGGCGCTTGTAGTCCCTATGCCAATTCAGGTGTGCATTGCAGTCATCACCAACTCTTTCACCATTCAGCCGCACAGCTCAATGATCACCACTTTTTTTGCATGGTGTTGCATTGTCATGTAGCTTCGGCGGCCAGACACTTTTGTAGGTTGGGTTCTGAGGTGTCCATGTCTTATCATGTGTCATGAATGCTGTAAGGTACCAGCGTGAGCTCTACCTTGCACGCATGCGGCGCCTGCAGCAGAGAGCAGAGGAGCGCAAGGGAGTTGGCATTTATGTCAAGTCAACATGTGTTTGCTTTTGACTGAGTTCAAGAGGTCGTGCACGCCACATGATTCTCCACATGATTCTAAATGCGTTGGACGCACGGTAGTCAACATGGTCCTTTGAGGATGCCTAAGTCCTTCGATGCCTTGCAAGCTTTCAGCCAGGAAAGCGGTGTGAGCTCTCTGAGCCCCTTGACACCCCAGCGGGCGCGGCTCTACAATCAGAACCGATCGAGGCGAGTGTGGGTCTCAATGGTTCCGCAGTAAGTTCCTGTGCCAAGGGACGGAACATCCCGAGATGCCTCGAAGAGGCATGCAGTGGTCGCTGGGCCGGCGCCCCAGAAACGCGCAGGGCTAGAATGCATGAGTGTTAAGCCCCACCACAGCAAGTCTGTTTTCCGAGGGGCATGGAACACATATAATTCATATGACCAAAACATGTCGCTGTTTGCCACGAGTGGATTTCATTCCAGTCGCTCGCCGCTTTTCTGCCGCACCACAAGGCCAGAGTTGGACGGTTTTGGTGGAGCTGGCTACGAGCTGGAAATGGCAGATGGAGAGGTGCGGAGCAAATGAGTCAGAACGGGTAATCCAGTGCTAGAACTGGCATAGGCGATGTGCTCATTAACACAGATGGCATATCTCTTTGTGAGGTGACTGCAACTGACGACATCGCTACTTTCGTGGCACCCTCAAGAATTGAGGAAGTCTCGTCAAAAGTGCATTCGATCACAATGGCAAGACTGACATTTGCGTGTCACAAAATTGGTGCTTGACAAACCCTGCTCAGAAGAACCCTTGTGGCAGCACCTGCCAGCAGCATCCTGCAAAAGCAACAGCACCCGGCATAGCAGCAACACGCCGTGCAACTCTCAGTCAGAAGCACCCGTCCCTGTAACTGAGTCGCTTCCCATCAGCACCCCTGAACAGCATCCTTCAACATCCTGTGCAACGAAGTCTGAGACCCTTTTGCTTTCAGCTATTTGTGCAAAATACACACTATTCACTCTGTGATTGTCAGGAACAGGCAATGACGACCAGATGAGAGCAGTACTCTCTCTTGATGAGCATATTGCCTGTACCTCGATAAAGACAGGGGTATTGGTGGATACAGCACTCGAAAGCAGCACGACTTTTAGTGCGCAATCAGCAAGGATGAATCGGAGGCCAACTCCCACGACTCCATACATGTCTCTCACACACACACAGATGCCAAGCTGCCAGCAAAAGAAACTGTGGCACGCTGAGCAAATCTGGCTGAGCCCCACGATTCTCCTTCCAAGCATTGTGTCTGCCAGAGCAGTCCTGGTGGCCAGTGGGAGCCTGGCATGTTCTCAAGGCAGGTCTGGGCCACGCCAGCTCACTCTGCCCGCGGCAACTCTGGTGTGCTCAGATCTACAGCCACGTGCACCTACCCCAAAACAACGCGATATCAGCGATAGGTTTGATAGAGGACCACATGGCGTCTTGAGACAACAGTGGGCAAAGTTCCACCCCAGTTGCAGGCACATTCGGCTTGGTACAATCCACCTCTGCACGTCCATGCTGTCGTCACGCTCATTGCAATCTTCTCTTTGTCCTCAGGTCAGTGAGTTGGAGGAGATGACCGAGGCTTTGCTTCTGACATTTGAGGCAAGGACGGAACTTCGATCTGTGGCAATCCCGCGCGGAATCATCGCAGCACATCCGCATCAGAGCAGTCTTGGGTCTGCATCTCCAGGTCATTGAATGGAATCATTTTATGCCCTTGGACCACTTGGAAGCAGGCCTACATTGACCAGGGAGAGAGCAGAAGCGCCGCAAATTTCGCCAGGGCCAGACAAGCAGGCCCGCTTTGTGCATCCATGCGCACAATCAGCACCATTCCATAATTGTGATGGAGTGCTTTTGCTGCTGGTGGTACTTCCTGTCCTGCTAGTTGCATTTTCCTGGATCTAGGTTGGCAGTTTGATGGCACCAGCAGGAAATCTGGGACAAGCGCACATGGCAAGCTTGTTGTAAGTTTTACTTTCCAGGCATTGAGTTGACATGCGGAGTTTTGGACAGATTGTATATGGGGTTTGCCCGCGGCAAGGCTTGGGGCGCGTTGCCCTGGAGATGCTCCGGAAGAACAGCCACAGCTGGTGAGAGTCTGAGAGAGGGTGGGCGCCAAATGGTTTTCGAGGTTTAGACAGGCGCTTGCGAGTCTTGCATGCTGTTTGACCGTATTTTGTGCAGGTTCGACCAAGCCAGGCTGGTGCGAAGTTGAGCTATTGCAATTCTTGGTGTGTGGGAAGAGCCAATTGGTGTTAACGATGGCCGCATCAAAGAGGTTGTCCACTTACACTCACAGGGCCCAAGCCAATGTTGAGGTCCCTAGACAGGCCGCAGTACTTGGGGTGTTTCCCTGGCTAGATCATCAGATCAACTCTTTGCAACTAAACAGTTACTTTATTGACAATCGTCACTTCTTTATCTCTTGCAACTGGACAGGTTCCCAGCTTTGCTTTGCTCCAGGAACTTCAGCCAGGAGCTCGCCTCCTTCGCCGCCGATGACCGCACACCTGGCAGCCGAGGGCACTCTCTTTGAGGCTTTCGAGTCGAAGCATGAGGTACATGCTGCACTTGGATCAACAAAGAAGCTTGCCTTTCCGTTGTATAGTGGCCCGCCCTCAGCATGTTTTGCAGGTCTGGAACACTGCAAACTGCTAAGGACGAAAAGACATACCCGTTGAAATTGTTATAAACCAAGCTTCCGAAGTCCGAGATTTAGAAGGCCAAAATTGAAAGTCAATCCGATAGCCAGACGATAGTCAACACATTAGACTCCACACATAGCACATCGCGTCTTTGACTTCCACACGCACACTGGTTTTCTTGTACGTGTTACGCATGTGGGCGTTAGCAACCTATATAGATAGCACATTTAACCACTCATAGCCTCAAAACGTCGCAAACGGAGAAGGAGGTACAAAACCGACGCCAACAGATACAAGGGCATAAGGATAACATAGAGCCGGCAAAGCCAGTGGTCGGAAGTTTTTAGAAATATAAAAGCTATAGTCGTCGTTCTCTTTCTCTTATCTTTCTCTTTCTCGCATCTCTCTCTCTCTCTCTCTTGCGCTCTCTTTGTCTCTTTCTTTCTCTCTTTCTTTCTCGTTTTCTCTCTTTCATTCTCCTCCTCCCTCTCTCTTTCTCCCTCTCTCTCTCTCGCGCTCTCTTTCTCTCTCTCCCTCTCGCGCTCTCTTTCTCTCTCTCTCTCTCTCTCGCGCTCTTTTTTTTTATTCTCTCTCTCTCTCTCTTTCTCTTTCTTTCTCTTTCTCTCTCTTTCTCTCTCTTTCGCTCGTTCTCTCTCTCTCTCTCTCTCTTTTTTTTCTCTCTCTCTCTCTCTCTCTCGCGTTCTCTCTTTCTTTCTCTGTGCGTTTATCTCTCTCTCTCTCTCTCATTCTCGTTTCTCTCTTTCTCTCTTTCTCTCTTGCTCTCTTTCTCTTTCTTTCTCTCCTTCTCTCTTTCTCCTTTTCTCTCTTTCTCTTTCTTTCTCTCTCTCTCTCTCTCTGTTTCTCACGCTCTCTCTCTCTCTCTCTTTCTCTCTCTTTTTCTCCCTCTCTATCTCTCTCTCTCTCTCTCTCTCTCTCTCTCTCTTTCTGCTTCTTTCTCTACCTGGCAAAAGTGCTGCGTCTGCCATGCAATCTGTACCCGAACTTGCAAGACTGCCGCGCCTGCCACGAAATCTGTACCTGACCTTGCAAAAGTGCCGCAGAGGGCCACTCGTTTAGCGATTTCTATTTCGGCGCCACACGCATGTTTTCTTGCATGCGTTCATTCTTTCTTCATCTTATTTGTGCGCGCCCACGTACGCTATCTTGTCGCATAGGCCATCTGATCTTCTGAAGCTATCTATCTGCGCAAGCTGCCGGTCAATTAGTTTCCGTACCACGGGAGCTTCCTTTTAAATTTCCTTTCACAAGAGTTGTCCTCGTATTTGTTCTCAGCCCACTTGGCATGGGCCACGATCTACTTACTTGATTGAAGAACAACCCAGATATTTGTCAACAGAAAATGCTCCAGGAACTTCGAAGTCAATCAAGCTTGTTTTCATGGTCCGTACTTTCCCAACACATGCCACTCCTCTCATAAACCCATGGCAATAGGAATTAAACAAGATGCCTGTCTTTCAGTATGTGTGAAGGATCTAGCCAAGTCGCCCAGAGTGTCATTGTTTGCTGCCAGACAGGGGCCACGACGAGGGCAGCTGTGCTGGTCATTTGTCCTTGCAGGAGGACAGCATCCTTAGGAAGCAGGCAAATGTGCACCAAATACTGCATGGCGTACCGGCCTGGGCATCCGAAATCCGTCTGACGAATCTGGGAGCTGAAGCGCGCCGCAGTGCAAGAGCAACGGAACGATGGCTTTGGAGATGCACAGACCGTGACTGTACATTAGTGGCGTGCGGATAGGGGCTCCGGCTTAGCCGGAAAGGCTATGGATCACCCGTTTCCCTCCAACGGAGCTCCTGGTGATTTGTGGTCATCCGGGCCTTCTCATAATTCGGCACTCTGGCTGGGTGGCAGGGCATGCGTCGTTCTAGAATTTCGGAGGAGGAGCTACAGACTGAGCCAATTCATTTCGGATTCATCTCTGGCTCCTT
>CAUJNA010000835.1:22500-25000 GCA_963377175.1 Effrenium voratum
GCAACAAATCCAGGGTTTTTCGATATTTCCAAAAGCACGATAATGCAGGGGATGTTTCGCAGTAACTGCTCCGTACAGGTGGGGAATTGCAGAAAACACTCATTTTTGCAAATTTCAACAGTTCCTCAAAGTATCACTGCACTTGGCCCCACCCAAACCCCTAACAGGCCAATTCCAACATCGCTTGAAACAGCAAACCATCACTAGTATCTGCAACAAAAAGAGACAAATTCATAGCAACAAGGCAATCCTGATGATGCTGGGGATGCAGATCCTGCGCCTCCGGGGAAGCCCCCCCCCCTTTTAGAGACCTAGGCAAAACGCAGATTTTTAGCACGAAAGACCCAACAACGCTGGAAAAATACAGGTTTTGGACACCTAGCGCAGCATGCACCAAAAATAGCAGTCCCAAAAGCCTTCGGCTTTGATAAGAGATTCCGAAGGAAGACCAAGTTGCGGACTGCCATCTACACGCTCGACTGGCGTCGGCGGATTTGTGCAGATGATGTCTTCATTCCTTTCGGGAATCTTTCTACTTGTGTTTTTTCTCGCCGAAAGGAGCACGCAGCAATTCTGGCTATTCGCGTTATGGCCCCTGCCAGAAGAAAGCACGTTTTTGGGTGATTATGCTAAATTGGGTTGGAACGCGAATTCTGCCATGGCAAGGCATAGCCATTCATGGCGGCACATTCACCTGTTGAGAGCGTCAGGCTCTGGAAGTGGCACGCCGTGGCCGGCAGAAGCACTGGGACCTGAAAGAAGATTCGGCTGGTCGGAGTCAGTGGCTTGACTGCGGGGCCGCAATCGCCTCGAGCATTCCCTTCGTTTGGAAGATTTGGGTGCTTCCCAAAGCAGGACGCAGGACAAGAGAGCTGACACCAAACTTACCCAACAAAGCCAGCCTCAGCAATGGTCCACATTCATGATCATCTACAGTAGTAAAGGAGATGACGTGACTCACCAAAGCACCATGAGACAGTTGGGGATCATTTAGCGCTTGCTTTGAGCATCGGGCTAGATGGGCAAACAGTCAGGAGACAACTTGCAGGTGAAGAACAGGATGTCCCTTGCTTCAGTTTACAAGCGGTGCCCAGGGAAAGTCTCGCACAATCCCCCGAAGTCTGAAGCTTAGCCTGTGATCACGGAATTGAGTGGAAGCAGGGCTTGCTGCGGCCACGTTATGTTGACCACTCTTGCCGAGGCAAAGGGGTCAGGACCTGCAGAGAACGTGCCAGAGGTGCAGCAAGAGGCGCAGCCAGAGGCACAGCCAGAGGCACAGTCAGAGGCACAGCCGGAGGCACAGCCAGAGGCACAGCCGGAGGAGCAAAAGGCGGCGGCTTAGGGAGTGGAGTTTCTAAGGAGGTTAAACTGCATAGAGACAACCCGACAACCCTATTCCTGACCCTGCAAGGACACATGTTTTCGGCGGCTTGCATTAGGCACCAATAGCCACCATATCCTTGATACCAGTTGGACTGCCCGAGACCGACGTTTGTCCATTTAAGGACACGTCATTTGCGTTTACATCCCCCCGTTGGGGCTGCAGGTTTTCTACTGCCTCATGTCGCCGAAGGCGAGATACGGCAAATTAATTCAGGTGCCACGGCGGCAGAGATATGTACCTACATAGCAAAAACGAATTAATCCATTCAGAGCTTCCTTGTTGGGAGTATGGGCCACGCCTTGGCAGATGAAGTGTGACAGCCATGCGCCCCTATTGCAACATTTTGTTGCACTGACTTGCCCAATCACTGCCACTGAACTTGGGCTCCTCGAATGGGGAGTGCCGAGCATTGCTTGTTCAGCCATGGGAGATGCAAATTGCAGTTGAAATCGCAAAGATAGATGCTTGCGATTGCTTGCGGCTTGAGTCGGAAAAGCCTGCCGCGCTGGTGGCCAGAGCCGAGGTCACCTTTTGACAGGTCTGGATTCAAAGCGCCCTCTGCTTGACCATTTGAGTGTTTCATCGAGCTAGAGCTCGGTGACTAGACGCAAAAGCAAATGACCCATCATTCGAGGGGTGGATTCCCCATTCTGTTCTGTCATCTTTTTTTTGAAAGCCAGCCGCTTCGCGTGGGTGTTTGATGGTGGACAGACGAATCCTTGGAAAGAATGCGGAGGTTCCCCCTCGAATCGCGCGTGACGAGTTGTTTGCTTCTTCACGTTTCTTTATCTCTTTCAGTTTCCGACTGCGCCTGTTGCTGCTGGTGAAAATTTGGCTCTTGCGTCGCGAAGGGTCACTGTGTGCTGCTGCTCGGCAGATATCAGTCTGTACTTTGACTCACTTTTTGCTTTCCGGAAAGCGAATTGACATTAATGTTGGACCTTGTTTACTGTGGGCCCCCCGCTGGAACAGTCAAAAACAGTCCTGGGGATCCTGAATACGGATTTGGCGGGGGGCTTGGGTGACTTGAATTGCCAGCACTTCCTTTTGGATTGCCACTACTTGGTTTAGTATTGCCAGCACTTCCTGTTGGGTTGCCACTACTTAGTTTAGTAT
>CAUJNA010000835.1:30000-42500 GCA_963377175.1 Effrenium voratum
GACATTGACCTCTCCTTTTTCTCTCCCTCCCCGCCTTTTTCTCTCCCTCCTCTCCCTCCCTCCTCTCCCTCCCTCCTCTCCCTCCCTCGTCTCCCTCCCTCCCTCCCTCCTCTCCCTCCTCTCCCTTCCTCCTCTCGCTCCCTCCTCTCTCTTTCTCTCTCTCTCTCTCTCTCTCTCTCTCTCTCTCTCTCTCTCTCTCTCTACCCCCCATCTCTCTGCCCGTCTCCTCCCTTTTTTTTGATTGTAGCATTTTTTTTCTTGATTGCCCCTTCATTTCCCCTTCATGTCCTTTTCATGTCCCGTCATTTCCTATTAGGTTTTTTTTTTTTTTTTTTTTTTTTTTTTGTGGCGTCCCTCCCCTTCATGTCCTTTCAATTCCACCTGCATTTCCCTGTCATTTTCTCGGTATGTCTGCTTAATTTTCCATGTATGTCCCACTCAGTGCCAGTCATTTCGCTGCGTGTCCGTTGATTTTCTCGTCACTGTTTGTCATTTCCCTTCGTTTCCACTTCATTCCCCTTCCATTCCCCCTGCTTATCTCATTGCTTCCCCTTCATTTCCCGTTGAGTTCCCCTTTGTTTTCCATATCATGTCCCTTGAGTTCCTGTCATTTCCACTTCTTGCCCCCTGCATGTCATTGCATTTTCCTTGATTTCCTTTGATGCCCCCTTCATGTTCCCTGCACTTCCGTTATTTTTAGGTAGTTGTTAACGTTGTCGCAAAAAGGATGTCAAACAACACTGAGTTTTTCAATGAGTTCGGCTAAAGGAGGCGGAAAACCTCCACCGGCAAAGAGTCGCAGGGGGATTCGAGCCTGACCGTCAAATTGCCGCGCGGCAAGTGAGGGACGACCCATCCGCACGTTTCAGATGTCGGGCGGGGAAGGGGGGGTTAAGAGGGGGCGGTTATCCTCTATCCTATCTTTGGTGTCCGACACGCCGAGCGGGGAGGTTTCCAGATCTAGTGTTTCGGGTTCAGGGATCGCGGCTCGCTGGTTGATACCCTGCAAAACACTTCAGCTGAGAGGTAATCGAAAGGCGTCACTTTTGACAGAAAAGATTGTGGGGGGCTTGCTTTACCATCGCCATAGGCATGATCAGTGAGGGCACGGCAACATGTTTTAGGGATTCATGACCAATCTTTAATTTGAAGGCCAATGGGCTTCACCGCCATGAGCCCCTTTTGTTGTCAGCAAGCATCGGGAATCTGGTCACGCATCCAATGCATGAGCCACGTGCCAGGAGCAATGCAGAACATGGCCAGGGCCTCAAGGGCCTCAAGGGCCTCAAGGGCCTCAAGGGCCTCAAGCCAGGTAGGGCTGGGTCCAAATTCTCAGATGCATTTGTGGGCCAACAAGTCCTAAGGCTGCAAAGTGGCTGGACGGAGCACTCATGGGCATTTGCTTCGATGCTGGTGGCAGCAACGCAAGGCTGCGGCAACGGACTCCTCGGTCGAAGCGAGATGTGATGCGATCCTTGCGCGGCACAGGCCACTTCTGCATGGAGCGCAGGAGGGGCGCGATAAAAAGTTGTCGCAGAGGGAGAAAGAGGGAGAGAGAGATGCATGGCTCCGGTCAACCAGCACCGGGGGGATGATACGGCTTTGTGTTCATAATCGCTCAGTCATCTGAACCAGGGACAACTCTGCTCAAGGGGAAGCAACAAGGAGGAGGATGTTACCCCCAAAGGGTGACGCAGCGGCAACGGAAATATCAAGCAGCAAGGTGCTTGCGATCTGCACACTTGCACTGGCTAGGACGATGAGAGCCGCCTCACAGATCCAAAAGCAGGTGCAAAGGGGGGGCCAACCCACTGCGCCCGGGCCCTGCGCGGAGTAAGGCACGTGAAGCACTCTCGGTCGCATGGAGAGGAGCAAATGCCGACGTATTGATTTTTCTACGAGGGACTGGACCTTTCGACTGATTGCACAGTTTGGTGGGCTCGTGCTGCCCGTTTGCCTTCGTTGTGGAATGCTCAGGTCGTTTTTTGGAATTCAAATGGGCGTGAATAAGTGTGCCGTTCCGAGCTGCCAATTCTTTTTGCAGGTGCCAGCCGACTGTCTGGTCCATGTCAAAAGGGTTCGGTGCCGAGGCCTACTACGGGGAGTTGGTGCATTTGTGCAGCTTGCTGCATGCGGTGGCATTGCAACACCTTCGCTCCGACTCCAATCTGGATAATTTGGAGCCCGGGCACCCGCCTTGTCTCAAGTATCCAGGTGGAATCCACTGTACAAGCCACCAATGCCCATAGAGTCTTCCAAGGAGGGCTGTCCATACAGGATTTGTGCCCCAGCGTTTCTGAATTCGTGAGCATGATTTTCGTCCCCACTCTCATGGTCCTTCCTTGCCCTCCCAGGTTTGCCTACCCGGAGGATCCTTCACGGCAGGGGCCGCAATCAAGCGCGGGGTGAAGCTGAATTGATGCCGACAACAACAGGAACATGGGAGAACAGTCCATTCCGTGAGGTACTGGAACAGGGGTGTGGATGGCAAGGTCCCCTAATCGCAGGTCTTTCAAAGCTGAAGGCTGTTGGGGTCACCCCTTTTGGGAGGTCTTGCATTTTCCGCATCGGATCGGTTTTGATGGTTTGAAATGCACAGTTTCTGTGCCAGGAACTTTCGGAGCTTTCCCGCCTCTATAACGAGGTCTTCCCCACCTCCAGCTTCCGTTGCTCGGGATGGCCCGAAACAAATGTGGTTGCTCAACACATCCTCAGCCTGCGCTGTCCTGGTTTGAGGACCGGGACAGCCTGCTCCGAGTGGTTTAACGCTGCATGCAGGTCAGTGGCAAACAAGATGGACAAGTACGGCATGCCGTCCTTCTCGCCCGCAAAGGTGGGGATGGTGTCGTGTGGAAGAATTGATCCACCCAGCACCCTTGGCTCTGCATCTCTGCATGCCACTATTCCTGGCTACCTTGAAGACTGTTGCTGCTTGGATTGACGCGAGTGGACGACATGATCAATGACAAATGTTCACCAGCATCTACCGTAGTACAGGTGATGACATCTGGAACACTCACCACATTGCCATGAATGACGAGATGAGGGTTGCTCATCAAGCCCATGTCAGCTGGTGACACCAATAGTCACACCAAACACACGTCATTGTCTAGCCTTCGGTACCTTCAACTTCACCCGACCCAGTTACTGCATCCCATTTTGCCAGATCGGGGACACATTGGTGGCTGCCTCAGAACTTGGCCCACTCAGCAAAACCGTCACCATAGGACATTGCCTGGCGATTCCGAACCAAAAGGCTGTAAGGTAAAGTTCGTTTGCGACTGCCCACCTGAGGCACGTCAGAAGCTGCCAGTGCTGGGCGGCTTGAGGCCCGAGGAGCGTGCGGTGCTGGAGGCGTGGGGACCAGAACACGCACAACCTGTGACCAGCCCATGCGTTGTTTCGACGAAATTCCTTTGGTTTTGTCCCTTCACTGTGACTTGGGTGACTTGGGTGACTTGGGTAAACTGATGCTGAAGTCAGCTTGTCTTAAAGATCTTGGGTTTGGTTTCAAGTCAATGGGCTTGGAAAGTGCTCGAGGCAGACTCCCAAGGAAACCTGCTGTCCACCGATGCGCGAGTGGCCATGGTGGAAGGCGCACCTCGAGGTTTGTGCGAGCAACGCTCAGACTCAGACTGACTCAGACTCTACAGGTTGAATCGGTTGAATCGCCTCATGTGTTGCCATTGGCATTGCTGCCATTGCTTGGTATCTGCGCATGCAAAGGCAAGATGTGACAAGACATCAGGGGGAATGACCAAGCCTCGGCGAGGCTGGTTCATGCGACGGCTTCTTGGCCGACAGAAGTTCGAACAAGGCTGGCCGAACTGCAAGAGCATGCCCTTAAGCTGAGAGAGTGCGGAGTTGGACGTCGGAATTGTGGTCAGTATTTCCATTTTCATTTGAGCTACAGGCTCCTTGCATGGCACGCAAGGCGACTCCTCCTCAACATCACCGCCAATTCTCAGTAGGCAGGGTAGAGCGACTGGCAGTTGATGGAGCCTTTTGCTTGCCTTCTGAGTTCTGCCAGGTTGTACCAGGTCATCTCAGATGGAACTCTTTGGTTCGGGGCAGCTTCGAAGGCCGGGAAGCGAAAGTCCCGAACTTTGGAAAGGAAGAGCCTTCCGCCCAGTGCAACACCAATGTGCAGCAGGCATTTGTGGTGCATGCCAAACATGTGACACTCACATTGCAGGTTGCAATCACTCCGTTTCCCTTCCCGTACCACAACATCATCTCTGTTTTCCTGCTTCGTGCTCAGCATGTGCTTGCAGTTGTGCCGCACCGTGCGTGCGACTGACATGGCACGAGCTGTCATGAAGGGCAAGATCCTTTTCCACTGCTTGCCTTGTAACTAGTATTGATACTGCAGTGTGGCCTGATGGCTGGCAGACCCAATGCTCAACTGAGCAGTGCCCAACACCCCCTTGGCCACTTTACTAGCTACATAAGCCTTGTTTGGAAGTAAAGTCAATGGGTTTTCTGCGCTGCTCAATTGATTCAGCAATTCGCAAGGTGGATGTATACCATCCTTGCGCCTGTGCTGATCAATGGGATCATCATGGACTGGCCGGGATGAAGGTTTGAAATGAGCTGCAGGCTAACCAAGCCCTGTGGAAAATATGCTACTGTACAATGCATTGTCAGTTGCATGGAAGAAAGATTACGTGCTAGAGTCTGAGTCGAAGTTGCAATAAGTCAGATGAGAAATCCTTAATGTGACTGGGCTCATTGCCGTACGCTTATCTGTTTTTTGTTTTGTTTTTTGGCACGCACTGAATCAGAGCAGATGTTTTCTTCGATGGAGCGGTCACGCGTGTGTCGAGAGGACGTCGTCCTGAGGGCGATCTTTGTTTTCACCTCGGTGTTTTGCTACCACGCCCTCCATCATATTGGGGACAACCTTGAGGACCGCTGGGAAGGGGAGGTATGGATGTGCTTGCTCATGACTGTCTATCCATAGTCGCTGCTGTCAGCAATGCAATTTGTTGCTGACTACGCACTGACATACAAATGGCTGTCTTTGGCTGGAGGTCACTGCTGTAGTGTGCTCTGTCTCAGACACGCTCTGGTGAAGCACAAGATTCCAGAAAACAGCAAAGCAGGTAAGGTCACTGGCACGCTATAAGGGGGTTAGTGCAGCTTCAACAAAATGTACAAGTCCTCTGGTATTTGAGCCTCCCGGTGAATCCTCGGCAGTGGACATTTGGAGCACTTGGACTTGAGGGTTCTGGGAGCGAAGAACAAGCGTGCAATTTGGTGAATGCACTGAGTTCAGGTCAGCCTAGGATTGGTTTGGGACTGGTTTCGGCCAAAACAGCAGTTGGGTTGGAGCTAGCTTGGGGTTAGTTTCAGTTTATTTGAGGTTGAGTTGGCCTACTTTGGTTGGTCTAGGATTGGTTTTAGGATTGGCTGAGGTTTACCTTTCGGTGAATTAGGGGTGGTAGATGTTGTAGGGTTTTGTTTGGGCTGGTGTTATTTTGGTTTAAGGTAGGTTTAGGGTTGTCTTATGGTGGGTTCAGGCTGGAGCCGGGGGGGAAGGTGGAAGGCTGGTTTAGGGCTAGCTTAGCATCATTTGGGTTGGTTTAGGGGTTGGGGCGGCGGGATGGGATGGCCATGATGGTGGGCGAGGTTTTACGATGAGATGCCGCCGTGTCCCTGTCGGCCAAATTTATTTGTTTTTTGGGCTGAAGTTTGTGCCCCATTTGGCAGAATCTGAGCACAGCCTCGAACAAACTTCACGGTTTCGCATACCATAGTGAAGGAGTAATGTAAGAGCTGGCTATTGGCGTGTACTTGAGTCAGTTGCAAAGCAATTCTTCAAGCCACGCTGTTGTCTATGCTCATCTCTCACCGGGGATTGGCTTCGGAGGATCCCTACCTGCCGTATGACCCCAACGAGCTGCCACTGTGAAGGTCCCAGGTCAGCGTCCCCTGCCACCCAAGAAATGCAGTCAATGCAGCCAGTCGTTTGATGCAGACATCTCAGCACTTATGAGAGACTTGGGTTGACTGCCCAAAGTTGGATTCTAGCGACCGCAAGGCCTGACCTGCAGCACAGTGTCAACATGCGGTTATGGGCGTCAAGGCCTCAGCTTAGCGCTCCGCAAGTCAGATGCTTCCTCTCCCGCACATTCATTGTCAATCTGAGGTTTGGCGTGGTCCCTTTGCCGGCAACGCCAGACAACTTGGCTCCGAAGGAGACGGCTTGGTTGCCATTCCCACAGTGCAAGAATTGGGCTGTGCCCCTCACATTCAAAATAGCGCAGGCACTCGGATGTGGCCAATAGGACGGTCTGAAGACGCGCCAAGGAGCCCTGCCTTGAGAATGAGAAGCTGAAGTGAGAGCTGGAGGCGGGGGCTGGGCCATTTTCAGGATGCACGTGACCAGGCATTGATTCATGAGTCTTGTCTAAAACTTTGAATTGCTCCAATCTGCTCCTTGAAGGGATGCTGTTTTCAATCAGCCGGCAAGGAAGCACTAGACTATGCCATCCCCCTGCTATTTGGGAGATTCCATTTGCAGACACAGCTGGAATCCGGCGGCAATCCCCACATTGTCCACCCAAAAACTGGGCTCTGAGGCTTCTGAGGCTCGGTGGAGCACACGGGCTGGGCCTGGGATCCCCAGGCACAGCCAGGCACAGCCAGCATCTAGCATTTTCCGGCAACTATTTGCAGAGCGTAGGGTTGCCACGCTTGCAAGGATCTTGTGCAAAGGGAATGACCTAATTCCTGCGAAGCGGCAACCTGTACGAAGCAGGAACCACAAAGTGGTGCCGATTCCTGCAGCTTGCATGTGCCAAAGACGATGCTTGCACAAAGTTTGCTTGGGCTGGCGGTACGTAAAGATTGTTTGTGCCACACGGCACTGATCGCACTGTTTTGGGACTGTTGCTGATAGGCAGGCTCTATCTTTGGCTGACCGGGTGCACCCAAAGTGAAGCCCACTGCAAGCGTACTAGGCAAACCTGCTCTGTTTCTCAGCTAATCCGCACCTTTTAGTAATTTAGCTATGCGTTGGCTTGGAATCAGGTGCTTGGACGCTTGGGCTGTGGTGCCGCCCATTTGCCTCGCTGCCTTTCACTGAACCTGTTGACACCCAATTGTCATCAATTTTCCTTTTTCGGCTTATCTAACAGGCCCAGTTTGCCGAGCGCATTGCGGGCTCAGATTGGCTCCAAACTGTTCGGGGCGAAGCTCGCGGGGTGCGCCTTCGCTGCCTCAAAAGTGCTTGGGGTACGGGCACAACTTGATGCATTTAGTTTTCTGTCTTGATCAACATGATGTTTCATGAGTAGAAGCATGTTTGTTTGTATAATATTAACCAAGGAGGCAGAGGTCAATCCTGCCGATGTTGCGATGTGGACTGGCTCGGCAGCATGAAAAGAACTCCGAATTTGAACGCTTTGCGCTTCAAGACATGACATTCTGGCTTAATATACTTCCATGACATCTGACTTGATATGCTTGATCTTCAAACGTTCGGCTGTATCGAATTCATCTGAAAGTAAGAGTGCGTGTGTGCGTGTGTGTGTGGGTGCGTGTGTCGGTTCGTCTCTGTGTGTGTGTGTGTGCTGTGCGTTTTTTTTTTTTTTTTTGTGTGTGTGTGTGTGTGGCCCCCCTGTTTCTAAGGGGTTTCCGCTGTCCTTTTGAGTTTGGAGTCGGACGCCACCTCCCGGCATGATCAGGCGTGTAGTAGTCAAGCAGGTGATGGCGTCCCTGAAGAGGAAGCTTGCTTGACGAACAATGTCCTGACTTGCTCGGAGCCGAAACTCCATTCTCCACTTTTCACCTTCCAGTTGCTCGGGGGTGCACCATGGCAGTTTCGCCGTCTCATATCAAGTGTGTTTAGGCACTGCGTCCGGGCTTCGGTCAGTGTCTTGATCCCCGTTGTGGGCATCTGTTCCGACTCATGCAAAGACATTTTCTACAGACAGTTACCGGACCTTGTCGCTCGTGACGCTTGACTGTTCCAGCTGACCTTCTCAATACAGGCTTGGACTTCTCCCAGACGTTTCGGCACCCCTGACTGTTTCCGTGGACCTCTTTCAGTCAGACAAACTGTTTGACTAACCACCAGACCACCCGACACATCAGGCCAGAACTCATGACGCCGTCAGCTTGCTCTTGGCTTGCAATTGTCGGCAGCAGATGCCACGCCCCAACGCAGGTCCGATGTCGAACTCAGCAGGCCCTTTGTCGAAGGCCACCAATCACACAGCGGGTCCTACGCCACCCAGATCACCAGTGAGCCAGACAGCATCACCGAGCAGGAGTACACTTGTGGCACCGACCTTCAGCACTACTGGCACATCGTCCGGCATCTCGATGGCCGCAAAACCTTCGGCTCCATCCCCTGCTCCTCGTGTCGCAACGGTGCCTATTTCTGCTTCCCCTACCCGGCCTGGATCGGCTGCTGGCCCACTGCCGCGAATCCTGGTGAAGGCGCGCCCAGCAACCCCAACTACCCCAACTACCCCAACGGCTCCAGCTACAGCATGTCCGACTCCGGCTACCGCACCGACCTCTACGGCAACCCCGCGGACTCCCACGGTCGCTCAGAAAGCGGCAGTATCAGGTCCTACACCTCCACAGCCAGCTACAACGCCCTCGGCTCCCAACCAGGCCACCCCAGTGCCAAAGCCAATGGCCACCACAACTAAAGCACCGACTCCGACACCTACATCGTCGGCATCTCATCCATCCAGTCAGATGCTGCCACCGGCCAACCCACCGGCAAGATCACGCCGCACAACGGAGGGCGAACGATCACGGCTCCACAACGCCGAAGTCGAGCTCGCTCCAGGACGCCACCACCGATCTCCCGAAGGGACGCACGGTCGGATCGCTCATCCACGGCAGCAGCAGCTCTCGCCACTTCCGCGACTTCAGCGACTACAGCTTCATCCCAGCGACCGAGAAGCAACAGGTCCCCGCTTCCGCGCAGCAGAAGCAGTGCTCCACCGGCTCCAGCTCCTAAGACCACCGGTGCTTATCCAGTTACAGAGTCGTCCTCCAGAAGTACTCAACTACGTCCGACTCCCCAAATCACAGTCCGACCCGTGGAGGAGAGAACTTCAGGTACTTGCCTCGCAGTACGTCCGCGACGGGATCCCGGTTAATCAGGAGCAGCTGGACGTGGCCGCTACCCTAACTGCAGCAGGAATACCGTCTCAGCACTCCACCTTGGCCTATGCAAAGGTCAATTCGGACCATCACTACTCCAAGATCACTCCACACTGGTTCATGCTGACCGTCCCCTACCTCGGCGCCACAGTTAGGCTCAAAGAACCAACGAAGACGCGACCCATGCTGCTCTGGACTCACGCTTCCAGTATTGGCGGTACTCGAGGCATACTACGAAGCCGGCAGATACATCCTTCCCGGCAGCATAGCTCGGAGTGCCCAGCCTTTTACGCCCAAGGTTGGAAAATCACAGGACACGCCGACTACGACGCTGAAGAAATAGCCCGGATGATGTCTCAGAACTGGAGTATGTCTTTCAACATGGCCCAACTATTGCTGTTCGGGCGCGCCGTCGGTACCTGTCAGCCGATTCGTGGAGGGGGAGAACGAGCTTTGCGTCGAGGCCTTGGATTCCAGTGAGCGTCCTGACGTCATACACTATGTTGCAGGCAAGTGTTGGCTGGTGATTCCAGAAGCCAGCCAGATCGTTGGACTCGCGTGGCCTACCGACGCGAAACCACCCACACATATTCTCCGCTCGTGAACCTGCATCAGGCAATGATCCAGATGACCAATCTACAACTTCGGCAGTCATGCTCTCCATGAGCTTTATCGATGCGCTGGTTTTGCTACACCGGCAACCCGATCAAATGAGCTGCTGCACCTGATGACCATTAATGATGTTTCATTGCAATACCACATTGCCGTCTCCGCCCGCCGACAGCATTTTGCGACAAAAAGTGCACGCCGGGCCTTCTGACGCAAGCACGACTTTATTTTGCTGGTCTTCTTGACGTGGTTTCCATGGTCTTGTGTTGATCCGCTTGTGTTGATCGCTTTTTCTTAGCGACAAGGAAGTTTCCGGCCTCTTTTTTGAAAACCTTTGTCAACGTGTCAACCCGTGCCGCATGCCCAGCGTTTGGTCAATCAATCAGCAAGTGCCAGAGATAAACGACCATCCCTTGATGGCCTCTCAGTGGCCCTACTCATGGCCGGCGACTTCGGCAACCCCTTCTTCGCAACCGATGTCTTCGCATCTTCCATCATGGTCGGTCCCGCAGTCCCAGACAGCAGCCTACTCGAGCTCCAACCGGATGGAACCCGTGCAGCACCAACCTCGAGAGGAAGCAGTACCCCGGGTCAATCCTCCTCGGCCTCCACATATGACCTACCAGTTCCCACCGCAGCCTCCTGGCCAGTTTTACAACTATCATGGCGGTGGCACGACCCACATACAGACAGGTTCTCGGCCCCCACCACCAGCACCACCAGTTCAACTTCAGCCCCGTGCGCCCCTAGGCCAAGGCGATACAACGCAGTATACTCAGCCTCGCTATGCGCAGCTTCTTCCCGGCACCTTTCAATCTGATGACATCTTTCTCGACAAAACGGAAGTCCGTGGCCTGCAACTATACCGTCATATTCAACCCACTCAGTGGTCTCGCAGGGTCGGACTCGCAGGAACAGCAATTCTAGATCTTCCACTGACGCGTCTTCTTCGTGGAGGAGCAGAAGATCACGCGCTCAGAGCGCTATCGAACGGGCGATACAGCACACCGGTTCTGGCTCAGACAATTGCCGAGGCGGTGTTATTGACATCAATCCTCAAAGCCTTGCGAGGCAGGGAAGTCGACATCGATCGGACAGCCCGCTCCCTTCACCCGGACAATGCGCCAGACAAGCGCAATGAGGCTATGCAGTTCATGGAGCCGCTCGCGCTCAAAATCGTGGACCTCATGGAGTCCCTGCAGCCTGCCAAGCAGGAGAACCTCACCCGCCACAAAATTGCCGAATTGGAACATCAGCTTGAGCGCTACAAGAGCAAAGGTATCACTCTCACACCGGACAAGAAGCAGCCATCTTCGCCTCCTTCCAATACCACTTCCTGGACCCACACCTGGCCGCTCTGACCAGTCCCTCTATATCAACAAAGCGATGTCGGATGCTCCTGGGCCCCCCCTACCAGTTCCTTCTCCGGAGGCTAATCCAGCTCCCAAACGACGCCCGGCGCCCCGGACATCACCCTAGATCCAGAGCTTTTACGTCAGGGCAATCCCAAGGGCCAGCAGGTCCCACTTCCCACCAGTCTCACGGACAAAGTCTTCAAAGCGTGGTTGCAGGAACGCACGCTGACCAACCAAGCGACTTATCTCGACCTCGTCAAGCAGGAGCTGGCATCGGACACGGTGGAGCAGTTGAAAACCATTGCAGTCAAGTGGGGGGCGACTATCTCGCTGGTGAGTAAGGGATCGAAACGAGCGCTCCTACAGTTCATCACGGTACTGTACATGTACGGCAAGTGAGAGAAGCGATGCTCGCACTCACGATGGAGGATGTTAGCAAACTATGAACCGGCTGGCACAAAAGGCCCCACTGCTAGGCGCGCGGTCCAAATCAAGCTGCTCCCCTGTGGGTCGATGCCTTTTTCGCTAGGACGTTGTGGTTCCCTCTGGTCTTCCTTTTCAGGTGTGCCCGGAACGTGCCCTGGGTTCTTCCTTTGCTTTTTCTTTTTCTCGTTCTTGGTTCCCGGGGTTTGCAAGCCGGTGTTGTTCTAAGTTGACCCCAACTAACACGCCGGTGCTCAAGCCTGCTACATATGGCCAAGCCATGCCGGTCATTCAGTCTCCGGAAACGGTGTTTCTCCTGCAGCTCTTCGGCAAGTATGAAAGTTCAGAACTATGCGGCGCTGCCAAATACTATGGCATCCCTGAGCCCATGTGGCCAGTTAGCTTGCAACATGGCACCGACCACTTCCTTCCCTACCTCACGGCGCTCATTGCGCTACGACTCGGTGATCCACTCGATGTCAACGCATCCTACCAATACTATCAGGTTCTCTACCTGATCATCATTACGTGTCGCAGAGTTCTCAACATGCCGATGGTCAACAAGCAGCTGTCCATGTGGGCCGAGTCCCTAGCCACACTGCTCATGGTTCATCACTACGGTCGTCCCACACATGCACTTACAGAACTCAGGCGCCGACTACGACGCTTGCACATCCACCCGAACATGTACACCTTCACCCACTTCTCGCAGACCAATGCGGTGTACTGGAAGCAGCGAGTAGAACTCCGCCCTGACCTTCCGCGCTCAGTCAACCCGCAGTCCGATGTATACATTGGCAGTACCAGCATCACTTATTCCAGCCGAGAGCACAATCGTAGAGCCAAGTTGCTGGGTATTCAACAATTCATTAATGCTGAACCGGCACTCACGCACCACTTCGCCAACTATGATGAATTTGCCACCTGGGTCATCCTGACCGACCCCGACCACACAGTCACCTGGACTCAAGAGCATGCCCTGAT
>CAUJNA010000835.1:47500-125000 GCA_963377175.1 Effrenium voratum
TTCACATCCTCCATTCTTCACGTGGGTCTGTCCAAAAGTAGGGAACCCCTTTTTGGATTGTTTTGAAGGGGACCAAAGGCAACCTCCTGGGGGGGTGAGACGTACTACAGGGAGTTTTCCAAATGAGGTTTCCCAACCCCGTGTTTGCCCGCTTGTTTCGGTGTGGATGTGCATCTTGCAGTCTGAGCTCTGAGGATTTGGCCCCATGCCAGCCAAATGGAGGAATGCCCAAGTGCCCGGCTAGCGGCAGGTGACTGTGTGGCCGGTGAGATGGTGCCTCGGTAGCCACAGAAGGCCCGCGACTGCGTGCAAGCGGGGAGGAGGAAAGCCAGTGGAATGCTTACACTTGCAGCTTGTTGGTCGCACAGCTAAGGTGTACAAGGACCCCAACTTCATTCCTGCCGCAGCGTTTGCTGAAGCAATCCTTTTTTCAATGCTTTGGCTGGTCAGCAGTGCGCCCAAGAACATGATCATGTTTATGCTCTCTTACCACGTGGTGTTCATGTCAAACTTCCTGAATCCTTATGCGCCGGATTTGTGCCTTGGCCGCATCGCTGAGACCGCCAACATTTTGTCTATTGCATTCGCAGAGCATTGGTGCCTCGCAACCTTAGGAGCGGGGAGTTGCCAATGGGCTTTCTGGACCTCAAGTGGGATTCGAACACCACCATCGTGAACCTCACCTCCCTCTTGGGCGGCATCTTGGCAATCCTGGCAACGCTCGTCCCGAACCCGCTGCTCAACGCCAGGCCCCTCGGACCAGGACAAGCGGAGTATGCAAGGCCCATGCCGCTTCTAGCATACTACAGACAACAAATACGTACAGTGCCTGCAAGAATTGACGGACTTTCTCAAAGAAATGTGTCGTAAGCCTGTTGTGTAATATGCCGCACTATTACCTGTTCTGAACATTTGCTCGCGCAAGAAATCAGGAAGCATTCGCGATTTGCCTGGCCAACATGTGCCCAGTGTATAGCCTGTTCAAATGTGAGTGGCCTCAGACTGTGCCAGAGGGAGCAGTCCGAGTGCTCACTTTGACCTCTAGTGTGAACCAAGGTGGGCTTCCCGCTTGAAATGCAGTTTGCAAGGGGCACCACCTTGGCTTTGTGAGGTCGTTGGTGGACAACTCGACCATCGCTGTTCAGGGCCTCCACTCTGCTTGGAGCGATGCCCTTGACTACTTCACTGGAACTGAGAAAGTGGCTAAAAGGCAGCTTGCCACAAGAAGTCACAGATCGGAAGATTCCCTGTCATGAGCACTTGCATGTTTTGAGAGGTGCTGCCTAGCTGCTATCACATCGAACAAGAAAAAAGGCTGCCCAACTCAGCTATATAAGTCGCCTTCCCGAAAGGGTTGCAGTGCAGCAGGCAATTTTGACATCAGAACGTTTGTCAACATGTTGTATCGCTGGCAGAGTTCAATTGCAGCAGCGGCTCTGCCCTTCAACAGATTGTTTCGTGCAAAATCCATGGAAGGTATGAGGTCATAATATAGTTTGAGAAAGAGGCTTGCTCTAAAGAGCTTGCCGAGTTGAAACGTCCAGACTCTCGTAAAGAATTCGGACGAGCAACTCGAGCCCTGTTCGCTGCATTGACATGTTCAATCTGTCACCAATCTGTAAAGTTTGCTTTTGGGCATGGAGGGCTTTTGGCAGAGAGTTTTCTCTGTGGTAGTACCCAGGTACCAGATTGCCTCCAAGATGGATGCGATCAAGGGAGCATTGGATCGTACCGAGGACTTAGCGTTTCCTGATGCCGGGGAAGCCAATCTGTGTGCGCCGTATGCAGGTTGCTCTGCGCTGATAGCTCAGCGCCCGTTGTAGGCTAGCTTCGCTATTCAAGTGTCCCTGCGCCGATGTCTTTGCGCCGCTGTGCGCAAGTTGCTCTGCGAAAGTCTGCACGTTGCTCTCCGCGAGTGCTCCGCGCAAGTTTGTGCAAGTTGTGATTTTCCGAGGAATGCGCTTAGTGTACGGCTTTTGTGTGGAAAAGTTGCTTTTTTTCCAGCCAAAGCTGCGGGAATGCGCTTTGCATACTCCTTTTCCCAAGATAGCTGAAAGCTGTAGAGGTTCTAACTTCTAATAAAGAGGGGAAAGTAATTTACGAGATTGACAGCTGGGTGCTGGGGGGTCGTGCAGTTTGGGGTACTGGTGTGGATGCTATTGGGGTGTGCCGTTTGGGGAGCGCTGTTTGAGGTGCTGGTAACGGCGGGCGCATTTTTGCAAGATTGACGGCACAATGCTAGGGTCGTTGAATTTTGAGGTGCAGGTGCTGCTTTGGGTGCTGTTTGCCGTGCTGTTTGAGGTACTGGTGACGGTGCGGGCGGATTTTTGCGAGATTGACGGCTGCTGCGCTCTTCGGGGGTGCTCTGGTGTTCAATCATCCGCCGGTTTTTGGCTATCTAGGGTCTATGCTGGTGTAATGTACTTAAAGGTCGCGATTGCCCAGCCAGAGCTGCGGGAATGCGCTTCGTGTAGTACTTTTGTACTCACACGCTGCGATCTTGGCGAGACAGCTTCCACAAGGGCCAGCTCGCTAGCAGCAAAAGCAGCCAAATTCGCGCGGGACCACAGCGAGAGCGCTTCGACAGGCACGATCGCCACAAAGGGTTGGAAAAGAATCTCAGTTTTTTTTTTTAATCGACCAGGCCGATTCCCGCAGAGGGTCGCGGGCATGTTAAAGTCGAGAAATCCTCAGTTTTCCGACATCGACCGCGCCGACAATCCCATGCGATGACAACAGCTCTACCAGCCTCCGCCCAAATAGAAGAGTCTTATTGCCGAGCTCTCGCAAGCGCGTTAAGAATCTTGGAAGTTTATTCTATGCTTGCTATCTACCCAAGAACTCGTCCTAAGGCACAAAAAACACACACACACACACACCCAAACTGTCTTTGTACGCACACTATTCACACCTCATGCCCAGGAAGGACTAGCGTGTGCAGACTACACTGAGACTATGCTCAAACTACTCAACTCTGCAGATGGTTCTGTGCAAGTTGCTCTGCGCAGATGGCTCCGTGCAAGTAGCTCTGTGCAAGTTGGTTCTGCGCAACTGACATCAACTGACTCTGGGCAAGTCCCTCTGTGAAAGATGCTCTGTGCAGGTTAGCTTTGTGCGCATAGCTCCATGACGGGACTCCAAGTGGCTCTGCGCAGATGGCTGTGTGCAAGCGATGCTTTCGGGAAAGACGACGAGGTTGTTGTACGACCTCAATCTGTCTGCGTCCAGGAGAGCATTAACGGTGCCTGGTTTGAGCACTTTGATTTGGGGCACTTCGGCGTTGCCCGTGAGCTCTTCCGCCTCTTCTGTCAGGCTAGCATGAGTCGGATGGGTGTTCAGTGGGTCACTGTGACATTTGTGACATTTGTGAGAAGTCAGAAAAAACATGACAGGCTCTGCGCCCCTCATGCGGCAAGCAGAAGCGGCCAGGTGGGGCACAAGAACCAGAAGCTGGTGCAGATTTCCAAGGCAGCTTTGGTCCGCGAACAGTTTGATGGGCGCCACAACCAATTTGTGGACGGCATCAAGCAGGAGTTATTGCGTATCCAGCAAAACGCACACACGCATTAGTTTATTCTGTGCAGTCATGGAGCGACGGCAGACAACACAAAATTAGACTTGTGAGACATGCGGGTTGGCTGTGCTGGATTGCAAGCTGCAGGAGCTGACCATGCTCAATGCGAGCGTGGCTAAGCTGTTCGGGTATTGCGTAAAGTGCTGTGCTGATGGCGCCATCGACCAGCAGGAGACATTGTCAGAAAACGAGGTTTGCGCAGCCAGTCTCACGGCACCAGAGGCATGCATGTGAATGCTGTTCTGCCTGCAGTCTGAGCCAAGGAGTCTTGACCAAGGCTCAAGTACTTAGTTTGCTGCTCTCTTTCACGTAGGCTTCGCCTCTAAGCCTTATTTGAATCCACTTGCTTCCATCTATTTGGGGAGCCTGAAACGTCTACTCTCCCGTGTCCTGGCCGCAGCCATTTTTCGCGCATTGTACATGGTCTCAGCACCTTCCCAGTTGAAGTTGAAGGGTCGACCGCGAAATCCTATATGATGACATTGGACGCCTATGATGGAACATGGCGTGACAATGATCGCGGCTGCCTTGGTGCCGCCAGGAGCGAGAGCAGCTGAAGGACCTTGTGGCTGAGACGAAAGGCCGTGAGAAGGACTTGGCAAAGGCTTACAGGCCGGGGCCTTGGGCAGTTTGTCTTTGCATATCCGGTAGTATCGTCTTCGTCGGTGCGCTGAGGAACACAATGAAGGCTGAGCACTTCGTCTCCGAGGATAGACCCTTAGTTTGCCACCTGAGATGTGGAATCCAATGGCACATCATTGGTTTGCAGGTGGATTCATTTTAGGGGTGCCTTTTTGAGACAGAGGCAGGCACGCTTTGCACTGATGCTGCAATGACCCACGAGTGAGAGAATCAACAGGATAACTTGATTTGTGTGGGCTGACTGTTGCTAGCTACTTTTTGTTGATTCCAGCAGGCTGGGTAAGCGCAGCCATGTGCAGCTTATTGAGTGAAAGACTCGTTGGTGCTTGGTCCGCGTGTTGGCGTCTTTGGCTGAGAAGTTTCCAATCTCGGCCCTACAACCACTCACTTTTTGCAGGACTTGGCCAATGAGAACTGCTTCATCTATGGCTTCGCCGCCTACGTGCGCAGCATTGTGGACTTTGCAGAAGGCATAAGCTTTTTCGCGCTTTTTCCAAGTGCGGCGCTTGAGACCTGAGCTGAGCAATGCGCGAGGCCTGCCTGTTCTTGCTGATGAGAAGAAGAAGAATACCGTGGTCAGCTTCTTCAAGAGCATGTGCTCCACGACGCTTGGGAATCCATTTTCTGACAATGCCATGCTTCAAATTAACTAGCTTCAGGCAAACAGGTTCTATCTTTCAGAGGGCCTTCAGATGCATGATTTGTTGGTTCCTTTCAAGGCCCGCAAAACATCGCCTCTCACCTTGGTGCACTATTATTTTCTGCGGCAAACAAGTGGTTGATCCATTTCGCCTGCACATGTTTGTCGGAGAATCAGCTGACTAAGGATCGGTGACTTGTTCTCCCTGGACGTGTGGCTTGGTTTGGATCGTTTCACAATGTGACATGTCCTTATTGCAAATGCGTCAAGCAATAAAGAGCTCCACTGCGTCGCTACAATGGCGCAGAGAAGCAACGATTCGTGGCCCAAGCACAAGCTCGTCTTTGGCGGATATTCTCGTTTGCAATGTCCTACGGTTCTCTCTGAGGGAACATGTGCTCTTGACACAGCGCTTGGCCCAGGATGACCTCGTCGGAAAATCTCAAGTTTGCCGTGGTGAACTTTCTGCCCGTCATGTCGACCTTTGCCATTGCAGCTCGAAGCCGATGTAAGATTCAGCTGCAGCTTTTTGTGCTCGCGGGGTTCGGTAAATTTCAACGGCTCTAAGGAAACCCCGATTTTTCGGGCAGCATTCAGGGCATACATTCTTGAAGCAAGGTTGCTTCAGGTTGCTTGCATGGCCCAAGGCTTACTTCGCTCAAGATAGCTCACTCTTCGTGCCCCATGCAGCGCTGATGCCTTCCACCCTGGCGCTGATTATCACCTCCTCCTATGGTTCCACCTTCAAGGGCCGCACAGCTGCAATCGGGTTGATCGCTTCTCACAGGAAAACCTTTGGGTGGATTAAATTGAATGGGTGGCACACCCAAAATGCTAAACTCATTCTACATTTTTTGCCAGCCATTGAAGTTTAAGACGTCTATGTTGCCAGTGCTTGGTTCAATCCAGAGCGTTTACTTTGGGCTCCTTTCTTCTCATGGCTGAGAAAGGGCAAACAAAATGAACGGGCAAACACAATGGCTTAGTCACACGCCGCAGAGCTTAGACGCCGGGCAGAAGTTCGGTTCAAGCCTTTAAATGGGAAGAAAGAGCTGAGATCGAGGCCGTAAAGCCCTAGGATCTTTCGATGTTTGAGAAGTTGCATGGACACCTGGCACTTGTCTTCAGATCCAGTCCAGGTATTGTCCCTTCGAAGATCCAGCCATTTCCGTTGTGTTTGGCTTGTTCACGCGCTCACATGGAGCTATGACCCAGGCATTTGCAAAATCAGGGTGTGACTGTGGACGCCTGATACATGGGCATGGCCTGCGAATCCGCCCGTGCGATAGCTGAGGAAACATTGACCGTCTCATTGGCTTGGCGCCTTGGCAACGTTTTGATAACGTCTCACCTGCAAAGACATCTCACTCACTAGTTTCCATTTGGCGCTTCAAAAGAGTTCCAGAAAGTGCAAGCATGCGATGCGAAGGTTCTGGGTAACGTTCTTCCACTTCTCGTGCTGGCGATAGTGTTCATCTTTGATTGCA
The DNA here is from genome assembly GCA_963377175.1 of Effrenium voratum. Lineage (NCBI taxonomy): Eukaryota > Dinophyceae > Suessiales > Symbiodiniaceae > Effrenium > Effrenium voratum. The sequence continues at coordinate 53,844 of CAUJNA010000835.1, forward strand.
GCTCGATGACCCGCACCATCCTACAGTCGGGTCTGGTGTGGCTGTACTTCTTCACCTTTTCCTACGATTCTGGGCTGCAATGAGGCATGTGCAAAGCGCAGCCTTGAACAGCCTTGAAAATTGAGAGGTCTACTACTCCTCCAAGACGTGGAGCTTCGTGGGCTGTGCACTTTGTGGCTTTGGCGCTTATCCATTGATGGTTTCCTGCAGCTCGGGCGGTGAGTTCCACTACAACATGCGCAGCTGCGCGGATGCAACTGTAGAGCTGGCTGCGTCATTGATGTTTCGGGGTGTCGCATACATTTCTTCAGTGCAGATGCTTTATGGCATTGGGCGCCATTGCAGAATCCTGCAGTGTGCCACGAAGTCTCATTGCATGCTCTTTTGTCACATTGATGCACATTTCCAGTGCAGCTGCAGTATGCTTTGAGCTGCTATTGTATGCCACGAGCTGCCATTGCATACTCTTTCGTGACATTCATTATTTTTCAGACCAGATGCTGACTGAAGGTAATTACCAGGTCATCGCGCAAACCACGGTGGCTGTGCTGATCCGCATGCTGATTGAGCCCCTCAGTCTGAGTTAGAGGCTATTCGTAGGGCTCCTAACTGCAGTTCTTTTGTCTGAATCTCCTTGTTAAATCAATCTCGACAAGCCAAGCCAATGCAAATCAGATGAGGAGCTCTGCCTACCAAACACATTTCCAGCAAACATCGGCTGTAGGACTATTCTTCTGGACAAGGCGCCTCGTGATTTGGCTGTGGATCAGCTGCTACTTGGCTGGAGGTACGGAGTGGCAATGGTTGGCACAAATGGGACAACCCATATTGGAAGCGAAACGAAGAGAGGGTGCAGGTCCTGGAACGTCCACTTAAAGCATGGATTGGTCCTAGCCGAGGCAGGAATTGCTGGACACGATCAAGGATGCGTATGAAGATTTCTTCGATGGTGATTATGAAGAGATGAAGAAGCAGCACGAGCAGGCGATGTTGCCCAAATCCTGAACGTTCCAGCTCAGTTCTGCCTCCAGTAAAACATCTAAACCGTTCCATGCTTTCAACCAAATGGGATTTGGATGTTGGCAACATCTTGCTTTGAAGGCAGCTCTCCTACAGAGCAAACACAAGGTTTTTTTCCTTCGGCCTGGAATCCTTAGGCAGGGAGCATCATGGCCAGTTGCGACAACTACCATTCGGAGACTGCGCCGGCACTCGAAGTGGCACCGGGCCTGCGCTTGTCCTTCAAGCACAAGTTTTACGGCCACCCGGGCGAGGTTTGTGTGCTTCGAGGAAGCAGGCTGTTGCGTGTGCGCAAATGATCCATTCCAACATTTGCAGGATTTGAAAGCTACCAACTCTTTGTTGACATGTTGGCATCGACACGGTTCTGACGTGTTTGTGCGGATATTGAGTTCTTGTAACCGTGCTTCAGTTGGCATCGTTTGGAAACATTCATCGCACGCTCGACCATGCTAGGGTGTTTCCGCAGGCTTTCAGGCAGTTTGTGGGAATTGACAGTGTCAAAGGCTAGTGGTGAGCAGCGAGAAGAGCGCTATGCTTTAGGTGACGTTCTGGCTCAGCTGAAGCTTGCCCTTGCCGAAATGGGAGTGCCCTGGCCGTAAGCACCTGCTCTGTTCGATCGGAACCAGGATCTCTACTTGTGCAGTGTCGGAATCGCAAATGCTCAGCACTGTTGGTGAGGGACACTACTGTAGATTGTCGGGCTCAGAAACCAGGGGAAGGTGGCAGTGCGTTAAGACCTCACTGCGAGGTCTTGGTCACAGGTGCAAGCACCTGGGCCTCTGAAAAGATTCCTGAGGACCGGTGACAGTTGCCCCTTCACGTTTACTTCAAATGTTTTCAGCTGTTGAAAGTCAGGGCAAGCATGCAAACGGACAGTGCAGAGCTGTCATGAGAGAAGGAGAAACAATCATTTCAGCAGAGATGTGCACACATGTTCATGATTGTTCATCCACCGTATTTGATTTCCCCGTCTTTGGCAAATCATTGATCATGAATAATTACCTTTGTCAATTGCGTGTGAGTCAGCCTGTGGTGATCATTCTTATTTGTGCTTCTTGTCAGTTGGGGTGTTCATTGTCAATTTCTTGCCCCAGGAGACGTCCACCATTCGACAAGATCTGGCAAAACATGAGGGAGAGAAGCACCTGATCCACGATAAGCCACTCGCATAGAGCGCATTTTGCAAAGGGTGTGGATGGGAATGATCCGGTGGACAGGCATGGATGCAACCCCCCCCCAAAGCCCGCGCCTGCTGCTTATGAAAAGAAAGTCAGGTCATGTTAAATGGATGTTCCCAGAAGTGGGCTCATTTCACAACGTTGGCAGACTTGCGCAGATGCTTCATTTTGCCGTTGCCACCCATTTGAATCGTATTTGCTTCTACTTTCTGAAACATGTGGCTTTCCTCCTTTATATTTTCTGGGCCTGCGGCCTCTAGCCTGCTACGCCTCTTTGAAGTTATACCATGTCATGTCATGTTTTTTGTATGAGAAACGTATCCTGTGCTATGATATGGCTGGTTAGGTTATGCATTTTGCCCACCAAAACCCTGGATGATGCGAATTTCTGGGCCCCAGCCGGGCAACCCAGAAGGCTGACATGGGGTCGCGCGCGCGCGCGCCAGAGGCCACAGAAAGAGCAGCCCAAAAAGAGCAGCCCGCAAGCCAGCCCGGAAACGCAAATGCAACAAAACACCGTACATAGCAGCGTTTTGTGGCTGGGGTCGCGAGCGCGCGCGCCAACCGACGGGAGCAAAACAAAACGGACAGAACAACAGCCCGCCGCTCAGCACAGCAGTTTTTGACGGTTTTTACAGCGTTTTGTAGAGCGAGGACCCAGCATCGCCGGCGTGCCCGGCAGCGCTCGGCGATACCTTCTAAAAATCAGTGCTTCATGGGTTGAGGGGCTTTTTGGGAAGGAAATCTTGATGATGCAGACCAAGCCCCGCTGAAGCATCACCCAGGCCCAACCCCAGACCCTGATGATGTCAGCCACTTGGCCTAAACCCTGCATATACGCGATATTTTGCGAGGGTTTCCCACAGGCAAGCAAAACCGCAAGCCCGAGCTGGTGATGCAGAGGTGCCGGATTTAGGCAACGTGTCACGACCAAGTGACGACGCCAAAATGCAGCCCCTATAGCTAAAGCTAGCAGGCTAATTGCCTACCCCAGGAGGCGTAGCCGGATTTACACGCTGACGCGACACAGCCGGCCACCGGGCACCTTGCCCTTTATTAAGTTCCCGGGATTTGAACTTCGCTTCCTTTGCGTGTCTTCCCTGCATGTCCGACAGTTTCCTGGCATTTCCCTTCACTTCCTTTCGCTTCATGTCCGTGTCAGCTCCCTTCATTTCCTTGAGCGCCCCTGCATTCGCATTCCTTTCCCTTAGTTCTTTTTAGTTCCCGTGACGTCAGCCTCGCTTCCCATTTAACGTCAGTTTCCTGCACATCCCTTCACTTCTCTTCAGTTTCTCTTTGTTGCCCATAATTTCCAACAATTTCTTTTCGGTCCTGCATTGCCAATGCTGCCTCATAAGAGATGATGAGTACAATGATGTTAAGGATGAAGACTGTGAAGATAACTATCATCGTAGCATCCTCTGCATCTAATAAGAAGAAAGAAACAAGAAAAGGAAAAGGATGATGATGACCACAATGATGATGATCAGGGTGATGATGATGACGACGAGGATGATGATAATGATGATGACCTTCCTAACAACTATCATCGTAGCATCGTCTGCGTTACCAATGCTGCATCATAAGAGATGAGGATGATAAGGATAATGACTATGATGATGCATCACAGTCATCATCCTCTGCGTTACCAATGCTGCCTAGCAATGCTGCCTCAGAAGAGATGATGATGATAAGGATGATGACTGATGATGATAAGGATGATGTCTGTGATGATAACTATCATCGTAGCACCATCTGCGTTACCAATGCTGCCTCATAAGAGATGATGAGGATAGTGACTACAATGATGTTGAGGATGAAGCATCCTCCGCATCTCATAAGAAGAAAGAAACAAGAAGGTTGATGATGACCACAATGATGTTGATCAGGGTGATGATGTTGACGACCAGGATGATGATAAGGATGATGATTGTCATGATAACTATCATCGTAGCATCATCTGCACCCCCAATGCTTCCTCACGATGATGACCATGACGATGATGAGAAGGATAATGACTACGATGATAAGGATGATGACTGTGCTGATAACTATCATCATAGCATCCTCTGCATTCCCAATGCTGCCTCATAAGAGATGATGAGGATTAGGATGATGACTATGATGATAAGGATGATGACTGCGACGATAAGGATGATGACTGCGATGATAACTGCATCCTGCGCATCACCAATGCTACCTAACGCCACACTTGCAATGTGTATAAGAACAAGAAAGAGATGATAATGACCATCATGATGATGATGAGAAGGGTGATGATGATGATGATGATGATGACCATCATCATGATGATGATAAGGATGATGATGATGACTGTAATGATAACGTTATCATCGTAGCATCCTCTGCATCACCAATGCAGCCCAATAAGAAATGATGATGAGCATGATCGAACATCATCCCCAGCGACTCCTTTGGCAGCAGATGACGACTATCAAGATAACTATTCTCGTAGCATCCTCTGCATCACCAATGCTGCCTAATCAGAGAACATCTGCTCACATCTGATATCACGCCTTGACCAATGCCAGGCCGTTTGCTAACACAACTATTTTCCCCGAACGAAAACAGTGGTACACAAAACTTACTAAGACGCATGCAACACACTGGTATTTACAGTATGTTTGTTTTTAATATCCAAGGGTTGGCGTGGATATCTTTAAACCATTTTCTCAGAATCTGATTGTCCAATGTCCATATGCTGAACTATCAACTGCATTTACCGCACACAATTCCAACATGATAAGGTGTACAACCAATCAGGAACCACTGACAGTAGACGCTTTTCGGCGCTTTAACGCGCTTTCGGATCCAACATTCAGGATTCAAGATTCTCATCACTCTGGATCTTGAATCTTGAATCAAGTAAAGATTCAAGAACAAGAGATATTAAGGGATGGGGGCCCCAATGTTTTTCCCACGAGAATGAAAACGGTTTAAAGCGTTTTAGGGGGCCCGGTCTGGATTCCAGATTCCAGATGTATAGTCCTGGAATTTTGAATGTTGAATCTTGAATCCCAAAGTGCTTTAAAGCGCTTTAAAGCGTTCTACGGGCCCCAGGCTGGATTCAAGGTTACAGACATATAGTCCTGCAAATCTTGAATTTTGAATCTTGAATCCAAAACAGGCTGGATTCAATCTTTAATGCAAAAGTGCTTCATAACGGTCTAAAGCGTTTTAAAGCGTTTTAGGTGGCTACAGGTGTAGTCAAATGTGCAGATGCAGGCATAGTCAGATGGTCAAAATTGGGGTCAACATTAGGGTGCCTGAAAGGGGGTGGAATTTACCCAAAACTACTGCAACTACTGTCAACATTTCTCGGGGCGTTTTTTTTTTTTTTTGGGGGTACCGGATGCATGTGGAGCTCTTGACTGGAGCTTGAAAGGAACAGCCATAATGCAGGTTCTCAGATGTGTAGGCAGTCGGCATCATTTTTCTTGATGTCATACCACCTTGACTCCTGACCAATGCAAGTTTTCCTTCGCCCAGGGCCACGAATTTGGCCTACGAGGAAGTGCACAGCATCATGAACCGGCACAGCAGCTTCTTGAAGATGCAGCTCGGCTGGGGACATGGTCAATCCATCCATGATGCCCTCCAGCTGTAATTCGACTGCTCGGGGAGTCCTGGGTGGGGCCAGCAAACAGCCATCCCAGTGTTTTTGTGTCATGAGAAAGGGTTTACAAGGAACGAGCATGGAGCGATGTTGAGCATTGTCAGGAAGGACGATCTGCTTCAAACCTGCAACACTACGTTCGAGCTGGTCATTGCGCTGCTGAAGCAGGAGAGAAACATGACTTGCTTGAATCCTAGCTTGTGTGGAGTTTGCAGAAATCATGCGCTTGTGCTGCGCGCATAATTCCAGGCAAAAGCACACACAGACTTGCGTGGTTATACCGAGTGAATCTAAATGAACACTGGACCTTTGTACGTAAAGACGTGTACAAACGCGCGTGCACAGAGGGACTAGGTGTATCCAAGAATCCAGCCCAAAACACGCGTCACTCGTGCACCTGCTTGGCACCTGCTCGCCGGCTGCTGCACTCTTGCTGGGCACGGCGGCCGCTTCTATTCTGAAAAGTGCCCCCTGCCTACTACACCCCCTAACAGAAGCTATTCGTGATTCCGTGCGAACCATGGCAGCCGCGGCCGCACTGAACTTACTAGTCCATCCCTCACAGATACGCCAATCGTGGGAGAACACTCTTCCGGGCCGTGAGCCAGTCTGAAGCTCCTCATCCTCTCCACGATCCCAACCTTCTAAATTCGCTGATCCTGTCAATTTCTTCGTCGGCAGGGTCCAAAGCGGCATCTCCGCGTGCGGGTGCCGCTCGACAGCCACACCCAGGGAGCGACAACTTTCGGTTGATCTCCTCTCGCGCCTCATGCACAGGCTCCTGCAATGCAAGGCGCAACTCTGCTCCCTGATGCATTGGCTTTGTCCGCCCTCTGCGGACCACGCCGATCAGCAGCTTCACGATCTCGTCGAGTCGCTTGCCTGATCACCGGTGGCCAAGCTCCTGCAAGCAATTGCAAGGAATAGCCTCCGACCCCAATCACCCCGATCGAAAGTTGTGGGCTCCTTGCACTCGAGGCACGATCTCTCCTGCGACCCAGGATTGGGCTTTGCCGTGCGTGGGGATGAAACTCGAGGATACTGCCGCCTGTTTTAGCGACCAAGTTGCAAGTTCTCAAAATTCTCCAGAGGGCCCCAGACCCGATCCCCACTCCAATTGTCCACGGGAAGGAACTTTCCACTCCACGAAACGATCATGCCAAACCCGCAGCTGCCGCTGGAGTGTGCTGCTTCACCCTCGCCTTCACCTATCGGAAGTCCACAACCCAGCACCTTTTTCATGCTTCTTGTCTGGGGAGCCGCTTTGCAAGAAAAGGTTGGAACCGTCTCTTGTCACCTCAGCCCAACTCCGTCCAAGCAGCACTCGTTGGGAGGAGACACAGGGTGAAATGGGAAGCGAGTCCCAAGTGAGTAGCAAGCCTCCACGGGTTCTCCAGGGTTCCGATCCATCCAACGGTCTCCAACGGTCTCTTGATACAGATCGCAGAGCACTCCGCAAGAACTGAAAGGTTCTTTCCCAAGCCTCATCTTGTCGCAAGAGGTTTGGCCGGATGACTGAGACAAACTGTCAAGCTCAGATACGAGCCCGACAATCAGCACTCGGTCGCAACTCCATCCGAAGGACTTTATACGGTCTCTCGGTGAGTCAGGGCGAGACTCGGATGCCTAAGCGAGCTGTGACGCCGATGGGACTGCCAGCCGTTCACTGTCCACGTCCAGCCTGGCATCTCAGACTTGCAACACCATAGGTCCTCGGAACCCCGAGTTCTGAAGCCGGTGCACCTTTTTGCTTACTTGCAAGCCCATTGCTGGAGACTTCCTTCACATGTCGCTGCAGCTGCAGCAAAGCGTCGGGATGTTACACGCTTCCCAACTACTGCCACGAGAGCTAGGTTAACCCAAAGCCAAGCACATATTCTGCTCGCACCTCCAAGAGCAGAGAGAACAACAATTTGGCATTTGTGCATACATGTGCGGTTGTGTATACATGCGTACGACAATACATATGATCCGTGCATATACACCTGTTCGCACATACCTGCGTGGTTTCGTACGTAATGACGTAGCTGAGTGCACAAGTACCTATGTGCATGCATTCGTTTTGGTGTGCCTACATGCCTGCTTGCCTACCTACCTGCCTGCATGCATGCAGTACCTGCCTACTTGCATGCATACACATACATACCTGCATGCATGCATGCATGCACTACATACATACATACATACATACATACATACATACATACATACATACATACATACATACATACATACATACATACATACATACATACATACATACATACATACATACATACATACATACACATACATACATACATACATACATACATACATACATACATACATACATACATACATACATACATACATACATACATACATACATACATTACATACATACATACATACATACATACATACATACATACATACATACATACATACATACATACATACATACATACATACATACATACATACATACATACATACATACATACATACATACATACATACATACATACATACATACATACATACATACATACATACATACATACATACATACATACATACATACATACATACATACATACATACATACATACATACATACATACATACATACATACATACATACATACATACATACATACACATACATACATACATACATACATACATACATACATACATACATACATACATACATACATACATACATACATACATACATACATACACATACATACATACATACATACATACATACATACATACATACATACATACATACATACATACATACATACATACATACATACATACATACATACATACATACATACATACATACATACATACACACATACACATACACACATATACACATAGCATGCACATACATACGTACGTACATACATACACACATACGTACATACGTATACGTACATACGTACATACGTACATACGTACATACGTATACATACGTACATACGTACATACATACATACATACATACATAGAGAGCACTTACATACAGAGAGACCACTTACATAGACGTACGTACACACAGGCACACGCACACACACACACACATCCATGCATGCATGGCATCGCAACGCACCGCATCGCATCGTATCGCGTTACACTACAAAACCTTGCATGACATTACATTCCAAATTACGGCACATCCTCACCTTACACTACATTGCATCGCACGACATTTCATCGCAATTCATTGCATATCATTGCATTTCATTGCCTTGCAACGCCACCTGGATAACCGCCTTGGGCTGGAGACCCTTAATGCCGTCCGTGAAAGAAGTGAGAAGGGCACCAGGTGCTGCCTGGTGCACGAAGTCGGCAAGCAAGCCGGATAGCAATGACATCAAGAGACAGAGAGAATGAGAGAGAGAGAGAGAGATTACGAGAGAGAGCGAGAGAGAGAGAGAGAGAGAGAGAGAGAGAGAGCCAGAGAGAGAGAGAGAGAGACAGAGAGAGAGAGAGAGAAAGAGAGAGAGAGAGAGAAAAAATAAAGGGGGAGAGGGAGGGAGGGAGAGGGAGAGGGAGAGAGAAAAATCGAGAGAGAGAGAGAGATTGAGATGTGATGCTCAAACTACAGGACAAGGAGGAAGCCTTGGAGGAGGTGAAGGCAAGGGAAGTTTACGCGGGGATCAGCACAACATTTGTGTGTGTATTTGTGAGATTGCACTGCGTTGGATTGGCTGCATGTGTATCAGCAAGGTTGACGTGAATGAGTCCGTCTCAAACAAGTGTATGTGAGACGATGACCGCTGCATAGAACTAGCGCAGGAGTCCTTCGCCAAGCTCAGCAAGTTGGGGGGCCTGCTGGAACTGGACGGAGTGCATGATTTCTACACAGAGGCAGTGGGTTCGGGGAAGCTTCGTGCTTCGTGCTTGCTTGGGCGCTTGAAGCCAGGTCAACGAGGCCATGGCAAGCCAACAAGAGGATACTCAACCCAAAGACTCGGTGATCCTGGACATGCAAGCGCGTCTTACGGTCGTGGTGAACTCCTTGAAGAATGCCACAGCTGCGCTTGGCGAGATTGGAGTGCTTTGCCTCCGCGAGAACATCTACTGAAGTTCTCTGCATGACCTGCACTCTTGACTTGAACATGCATGCCCTGTATCATCCTGAGGCTATCCATGCCTTGGGGTGCTTGGGATAATTTGTCCCATTTGGGGGCCATTCTGGAGCTTTAAACCGATTGCTTCCTTGTTTTGCCCCCCACTGACACAGAGTTTGGGAGATATCAAGCGATCCTGCGAAGGCCAGGATCGTTTGTGCTTGCCCGCCACGACGATATACTTGGTTTCAATTGCAGGTCTGAGTTGGGGCCCAACCCAGACCTGGGGCACTGGCGGCTTCTGCATTCCTTGAGGGTGTGTAATGCCTGGAAAGTGTGCCGTGCATTCAGTGAGTTTTTCACAGCAGCTTCCTGGCGACGTCCTTTGCTATGCAGGCCTTGGCCAGAATTCGCGGGAGCACCTTGCGGAATGAGCAGCACGTTGCCTTTGGCTCCAGAAAGTGAAAGGAAAGCATCGCCCCGGCCACAAGCGGTTCTGACCGGCTCAGGCCTCAGCTCCAAATCCGGTGTCAACTGTGACCACCTGCACACCACCACAGTCTTTGCGCTTTCAGATGCTTGTTTCCATCGCAAAGACAGATCCCTGTTTTAGCTGGCGTGTTCGTGATTTTGTGAACAGGCCACACGTGAACCAGGGACGCAGGTCGCTAAACGGCTAACCTTCATCCTGTGGAGTCTCCTGAGCTTGTTGCAATTCGTAGCTCCACTTGGGCTGAGGCCTGTACAGGTATTTCGGTATGGCGAGGCAGGGCAGGTCTGACTGCCGGCATATGTTCGTCTGCACAGCTGCAAACTATCATATGACAGATTTGGTTGCTTCAATGGTTGTCTGACAAAGTGGAACTTAGTATTCCTGTGACAAGGCCTCGTCGGACCAGCTCCCTCGTTACTGCCGCTTGGTGAAAACGTATTTGCCTCCAGTTCCGGACGCGCAGCGCACCTGCCAGTATCATGCCTGGCAATCTGTCATCCAGGGCACAGGAACGCGACACAGGTCCTGGCTGGAGTCCACAAGTACGCAGGTGTTACTGGCTGCTCCAGCGCATTGAGAAGCGATGTAAGATTCGAACATTTAGGTCCTTTAGGTGCCCTTCTTAATAGCAGTCTGCTCGGCCCGGATTGCATGGTAAGTAGACCGACAGCCAGCCGCCAGAGTAAAACAGCCTCCAACAATTCGCGAGGCAGCCAGCAAATTGGCTGGAAGACTGCTTGCATGGTTTACTGTAGGGCTTTGACGGCTTGACGACCTGAGCAGTTGGCTAGAACAGAATGTCTTCAGGAGCGAGCCGCATTTTGTTTCAGAGCTGCAAGGCCCTACTTGTGGCCGCACTGGCGGGAGCTGCCTTCGTGCCTGCCTTCCGCGCTGAGCCTTGGGCCATTGGGCCAGGGGGGTATGTGGTATTCACGCGAACCTTTTGATGCCGTTAGCACGACCCACTAATTGTAAACGTGCACCCGCCTTGGCCAGGCTCAAAAGAGCCAGAGCAAAACGGGCTTGAGCAAACACCCAGTTCACAAAGCCTTGGCCCAGCTCACCAGCTTCCAGCTGTGAGCCGGGCCAAAAGTGTACGCTTGGCCGTGAAACTAGCTCGGGCTGGGGGTAGCAGAGAATATGGGGATTGCGGTTTGGCTGAGCTCGGTGGTTGGGACTTTCTGCGACTAAGTCTGGCGGGGGGCTGAGTCTGGGGAACGGCGCGGGCCTTCAAAGCAAGGACAGAGTTCATAGGTGAGCCTGATGTACATTCCATTCATAGTCTGAATCGTTCCGGTAAGATGTGTCCGGGTTCTCCAGCGTTAGAGTACTGTCTAAGCCTGAAGAGAGCACTAGCAGCAACAATAGCTACCGCAACACAGTGCAATACCGCAATACAGTACAATACAACAATCTGCAATGCAATTCAGCACGCAATGCACTACAATGTCAAACACGATGCAATTCAAAGCAATGAGTAGCCATGCAATTGTGCTGGGTATTCTATTTGGTAGGCGGTCGAGCCTCGTTAAATTCGCTCACTGACTGCGCCATGTAAAAAACACGGGCAACACATGCTGAAAATCCATCATGTTGGATTCATTGTGCTTTGCCAACAGGCTTAGAGGAGTGTCCCATGCCCAAGTTCATTTCAGCGGGATCTTTCACTTTGGAACGCATGTGGGGGGAACATGTCAACAGGCCACCTCGTGTCGCCTGGCTGTGGTTTGCGCAGACAAGCGCAGCTCTGTGGCAACAAGGCAAAGGCTGCGTCGACGAAGGTATTATCCCCACCTTTGGGGTGGCTTTGCCCTTCATTGCTGCGAAGGGACTCGGGGACGGCCCAGCAGAAAGGACAAAGGCGAGCAAGCTGTCACACCTTGGGAAGCTTGTGCAGAGATTCAGCTATGCCTAGGAAAGCAGCACGAAGGTGGCGCTACGCGCAGAAGGCCTCTAGCAGGGGGAGCATACGCATTGTCAGTATTTCGCTGACTCTTTTCCAGCACAGTGGACATGTGATATATTGTGACGTTGATGCCTCTGCTTTGGGAAGTCTTTCATGTGCGAGTTCCACGTTCACACAAGACAGACTTCCGGGTGCTCTTTTGCTTAGTGGCTTCATAACCGGGCAACGAATAGTTGGTTTGTGCAACGGGTTGACCGTTGCTTCAGGCAAGAAGAGGCTTACCCTCCAGGAAGTCCGCGAGAAGGAAATGATGAAGGAGGCGGCGCAGGTCAAGGAGCGGCGGTCATGCCAACTCGTGTCCTTGGGGTGGGGTGCTCGGGTCCTCCGGCTCACCAAGCTGCCCCTGGCAGGAGATGCAAGAGAGTTGAGATCCCAGTGTTCTTATGTGTTCTTGCGAATCTGTGTGGCGCTTTTCGGTGCGCCAACTGCAGTCCGCTGAGGTGCTGAGAGGAACAAGTACCAGCCGGGCACATATGTGCCAGACGACAAGAAAGAGGTCTACGAGCCTTGGTCTAAACGCCGTCAATTTGGCCAAGCGCCCAAGTCACTAAGCGCAGAGCTGGACATGAGGAAGACAACCCTGTGATCTTCTTGGCGCCGTTGGCTGCCTGGAGTCTCGTTGCTGGGGCCAGTGCCTGAGATTCACCAATCTTTTGGCTACGGTCTGACTAGACCAAGGGGCTGTATTTCTACGCGAACTTCATGAACACGCCAAAGGACAACTTCTCGTTGCTTCCTCCAGAGTTGAGAGGATGAGACATGCGTCATGACTTGAGTTCTTTTCAGCAAGCCACTGTCGGACTCATGTTGGACCAGAAGCGAGCCTCTTGCACTCAGCTGAGCCGTAATTTGGGCGTAGGCCCGCGAAAAAATAGCAACAGTGCCAACTGTTTTCCGTCGCGTTCTCAGCCTTGATGTGAAGCGCTAGATCCATACTGAGGAGACAAGCTGTATTTGAGTTTCATGCATCAATGCTGATTTCTGGTTCTCAAAGCACATTCAAGGATGAGCGTTTGAAGTGATTTGCCAGAGGCAGCAAGTCGCTTGTGACGCCAAGAGTTTTCACAACATCAGGGTGGGCTGAGGACAACCCGGCAATGGCATTCCACAAGGTCGAGCGCATGTTCCCACCCTGATTTCGTATTTCTTAGCAACCTACACGTGGCTTTGTGCGCAGCCAGCTTGATCCGTTGCCTATCTCGACGCATCTATCCGGCATACTGGCTGCCCGAGTCCATCGAGTTTTCGGAGCGGACATAAAACGCAGCTTTTCCGGCCGCAGCTTGTCGCTCCATGTTTGCATAGCTGCAACAAGGCCATGCTTGGCTCGGATATGATGCATTTGGCTCAGATCTAGCCAGATCGCCAGAGCATGATGCGACGCGCTGTGGCTGGGGTGCTACCGCCAAAGTTGGAGAGACATCATGATTATGTGTCGAATTTATCGGTTTGTCACAGCATAGGGACCCTCCGAAATTGGTTGTTTTCCTTTTGTTCCCATGGAAAGTCACCCCAGAAAGGGCTCCATCAACAAAAATACACACCCATATCGAAATCATGCGAACAATGCCTCTATGCAAATGAGGCCCGGATGATGGGCAAGAAGCAGACACACCTTCCTCAAATCCAGCATCCAGTTCGGGTGTTTCGCATTCACACGAGCATTGCCATTTCCGCAATGAAGATCGAAGGAGACAGGCTAGTGGCAGCAGAAGCGTGATTTGAGTGATATACTGAGTAAACACACACACACACGCGCGCACAAATTTGCCACTGGTAAATGTGACAGAATTCCCATGTCAGTAGACAACGTGATGAGTTCGGATACTTATGTCATTTCAATATTGTTGCTTGAGCTTTGGATTCAGCACTTGAAGCCCATTGTGCATTCGCACAAATTTCCCAGCGCACATCTCGCAATTATTTAGGTTTTTGTGGGGTTCCTGCCCAATTAGTTTTTGATCTCCAACAAGAAGTATTTGTTGATGTCACCTACTCTGCAATTAGCCATATCAATCTCCCATTTCCTGTACCGCGTCGACCACCACCACCTTTTTTGGAGGCGACTGAAACCAATACAGTTGCTAGATTTCATCGGTCTGATCGGTTTGGATTTGACCGGCTTTGAGTGTTTCGCTTGATTTGACAGATGGCTCAAAGGCTTGCAGAGAGAAGGGCCGGGACGGACTTTACATGGTCCTTTATGCCCCGTGGCAGGTTCTGGCGCTTTGTGCGGCCGAGGAGCTGCTGATGGCTTGTGACTTACTAGATTCATTTTGTTTTCAGATGGTTGTGTTTCCAGGTGGCTCTTTGCAAGAGCCACAGTGTACTGCGAATATTCAATCAGTATTGGAACAAGACCTGATTTTTGTTTGTTTGTTTGTTTGTTTGTTGCCCTATCAACCGGTAGTGTAGATTTGGTTTGCGCATGCAGAGGATCAGAAGCACACAGTTGTCCTTGCCATTCCCCCCAGATCCTTAGCGCACTTCCACTGATAGTGCTACGTGCAACAACTTTGAGCGTAGCTGGGTAGCATGTTCTGAAACGAAAAAACCTGGAAGAACCCTGGACTCAAATCAACACCTTCTGCACAAATGCAAAGCACATCAGAAGTCTGGAGCGTATTCAAGATGTCACAGTGTGGAGGGTGTCAAACTTGCTGACACGTCGGAGCAAGCCTGGGGCCAGACCTTAGCCAAGCGGCTTGTTTGCAGCCTGTAAGAGGCTTGATTTGTTTGGCCTTTGTTATTGGGCAGGACCCATCAACGCTCACAACCTCAAGCCCCAGCCTTCGTGTAGTGGCTGATGACCAGAGGCAAGAATTCCAAGACAGAGCACTGCTCCATGTGTTGGAAGTTGATCCAGCCCAGATGTTTGAACAGTGCAAACAAGTTTCGGTGCTTGTATTGGACGACAAGCAACAGTGACATGGCAGGTCTTGTGCAGAGGAATTTGAAGAGTTCATCCGGAAATTCGGCAAGAAGTATGACTCTTTGGAGGAGAAGGACGGATACTGCAGCAACAATCCTTGCAGACACATCACATTCTTGACCGAGTCATGCGAGATTCAGATTGTGCTGCAGCATGCATGCCAGGAAAGACGAGCAGCAATCTTCTGTCAGAACCTAGAGTTCATCAAGCAGAGAAACAGCATCTCAACTCGTGATTTAAAGCAGATATGGAAAGAAAGGGGCATGCAGATGCAATTTCCAAGATTTATCTTGATTTGATCCTCTTCCTTTCAGTCTGAAGTTGACTAAGAGATTGAAGACAAACCTCCCCTAGACTCGTACCCTCTTTTGTACGGCTCTTAGAAGTGCTTAACTAGAGTACCCGAGAAAATGGGGAGAAGCAACTAAGAGGCTAGGTGGTGGTACCTACCTGGCGGGTATTCGACAAATCATGTCTAAGGTGAGGGCCACAACTACACAGTGGGCGTCACCCCTTTTGCAGATATGACGACAGAGGAGTTCCGCTCCAGCTTCGGTCGCGCCATGCGGCGATTGGCGCTTTTGGCGCGGCGTGCCAATCAGTCTTTGCAACGAACGTTTAATGTGACGCACTTGTCACGAGTCGTCACGAGAGGCCTCGGACCCTGACATTTGGATGATCAGCTTCCTCAGTGCTTGGCCAACTGCCCAGTGCGGCGCCTGTTTGCCAGGTTTGCCACCAGAGTCTCGGAACCTCTCCGCGATCTGGGGAGGCAGGGCCTGTCCGTATGCAGGCAAGTGCCACGCTGGGTAGGCAAATTGTGGAATGATACTTCCAGATTGGGAGACCCAATGAATAGTCGACAGTTTGACAAAATTCTGGGAGCTTAAAAGGCAATACATTGCCCGAAGGCTTGCCTGAGGAGGCGCCTCTCCTGCGGGGCACTTTGGGCGGGCCCCCGGACTCCGTAGACTGGCGCCGTGCCTTGGCGGCCTCGCTCTCTGTTAGGCCATGAGGGGTCACGGCTACTTGGAATGCTGAAAACATGGATGTTCTCCCCAATGAATACAGTTTTAAGCCTGACGCAGCACACCTATCGTGGTTGTCCGCATCTCAGGTTCTGGTGCAGTGTCAGTTGCGCGAAGCTCAAGCGGCGGCATGGAACACTGATAGCGAAAGTGCGGCCTCTTCCCAATGTGTGAAAACCACTCTTCAGTCAGCGACGCTTGTGTCACTGACGTTCCTGCATCCATGTCATTCCACTTCAGAGTAAGCAGAGACTCCAGCCTTAGTTATGGCTTGTTGTCCGCAAGTTCGCAAGTGAAGCGTTTGTTCAAATCGGCGCTGCAGTCAGGTCCAAAATCAGGGCCACTGCGGTGCCTGCTGGACTTTTGCCACTGCTGGTGCCATCGAGGGTGCGTGGAAGGTGCATAGTTGCGCTCAAATCGATTGCCATTTGAAGTATTCGCAGCTTTCCTGCTTTGTCCTGCCAAATTTGTCCTGCCAAAGGCAGCTTTCATCGGTACGTTCAAGAAAGTAAAGTTCCAGAATTGAGCTGAAACCCTGATTGAGTCTACAATTGATGGAGATAGAGTGAGTTGCAAGGATGACTGAAGCGATCAGCATATTGTATGGCTTGTAAACTTTATAGCGGCTTTCGCGCATGAACATTTGTTTGGTGTTGCTCATAAAGCATGGGGCCATTACAGCGCCTCTCAAGACCAGAATGCCATAGGCAGATACAGCTTGTCCTTCCAACGTTTCTGAAAGCTAGGACAAATTGACACGACGGTTTCGCAAGCCTGCGTCCCGATTTGCCGCCAGTGTGTCTGCAGGTGGCGGGCGGCTCTTTGTACACTTTGTCCGAGCAGCAGCTTCTGGACTGGGCTGTTGGGGGGGAGTCTCGCCTGGTGAAACTGGCAAGCACAAGCCCAATCCATTTGCTTGACGCATTGAAGTGCCACAAAGTCATGCCATTACAGGACTGCGCGGACGACACCTATCACAACTCAGGATGTAAGGGTGGCAACCCTATGAATGCGCATCTGGGCAGCATTCTTCCATTTGGTATGCAATTGCTGGACGTTTCTCTGACATCACTCGATGCGGAAGGCAGGGGGAAGCAGGTATCATGGTCCGCCTAGGCGCCTCGAGCTAAAGTGCATGGCACGACTCGGGATGCCCAAAGAACTCTCGGAATACAGTCCGTTTGGGGCGTAGATGTCAGGCAGGGTACACATTGCAAAAAAAATATATTTCAGAAAGAAAACGCATTGCCCAGTCGAAAGCCAGCCAGCTGCAGCCAGCTCTTCAGACGTTCGGCTTACCATGGTTGGATGGCCTGCGACAGACAGCATTGACCAGCTGCTTGGCTGCTTTGCGGCTGCTGTAAGGTTCGTCTACGTGCGTGACAAGGGCCTTTGCACAGCTCGCTCCTACAACTACAGGGCCGCGCAAGGCCTCAGTGCAGATGACATGGAGCTGTCAGCACTGTGAACGGGTGGGGAGAGTTGACAGTTGACCGCGGAAAAAATGAGAGGCAAGGAACACATTGATTGGAAGTGCGCTTGCCATCCAGCGTGACAACCTTTCAGGGACGATATGTTTGTGTCAATTGCTTTGCAACAACGAAGTGCTTCCGCTCACCTTTAACAAGCCTTGGCAGTGCCAGGTGGTCCAGTAGTCGCTGCATCCGAGGTGCAATCTGGCTGCCAGGCGAACAGCTGTACCCAGGTCATCCCCCCTGGCGGCGTGCGCGGCTACAGGCGCGCCTGGTGATTTTCCTCTTGCTGTTGGATGCTCCTCGCCGCAAAGCTTCAGGATGACCGCTAAACATCTCTGAATTTCTGCGCGAGAGAGCGAGTCGCTAGGGCTGTGGCCCACGACAGCGAGAGCGCTTTGATGGAGGCGGTGGCGCAGCAGCCCGTGTCCGTGGCCATTGACGGCGATTCTGTGGTGTCCCATGGACTGTCGAGTTTGAGTTTGCGTGGGGGGTTCGTCGGGGATGTGAGGGTTTTGGGTTTTGGCCCAAGTAAGGTCTGGATGAAAGGTCGAGCGGCTGTGGGGAAGGTGTTTGATGTGTGTTGCAGTTCAGGATTTGGCTGATGCATGAGCGGCTTGCGTGGTGCGTGCGCCAGTGTGACCTGTCCGAGGTTTCAGCTCTACACCGGTGTGAAGCTTGGAGCTTTCCTGCTTCAAACTGATTTTCGTCATGAAGAGTATTAGTATCAAGTCGGTTGAAAGTCCCACTGGGTGCATCAGCGCATGGGCCTTCAGCTTTGGTGCACGTCAATATTTGCCTTTGTGCCATACTTCAGGTGGCGTCATTACCGGAGACTGCTTCACCAAAATTGACCACGGAGTGCTGCTGGTTGGCTATGGCAACGACGGTGGACCGATGTGTGTGTTCGTGTTCGTGTGTGTGTTCGTGTTCGTGTTCGTGTTCGTGTTCGTGTTCGTGTTCGTGTTCGTGTTCGTGTTCGTGTTCGTGTTCGTGTTCGTGTTCGTGTGTGTGTTCGTGTGTGTGTTCGTGTGTGTGTTCGTGTGTGTGTTCGTGTGTGTGTGTGTGTTGTGTGTGTGTGTGTGTGTGTTCGTGTTCGTGTTCGTGTTCGTGTTCGTGTTCGTGTTCGTGTTCGTGTTCGTGTTCGTGTTCGTGTTCGTGTTCGTGTTCGTGTTCGTGTTCGTGTTCGTGTTCGTGTTCGTGTTCGTGTTTCGTGTTTGTGTTCGTGTTTGTGTGTGTGTGTGTGTGTGTGTGTGTGTTCGTGTGTGTGTGTGTGTGTGTGTGTGTGTGTGTGTGTGTGTGTGTGTGTGCGTGCGTGCGTGCGTGCGTGCGTGCGTGTGTGTGTGTGTGTGGGTGCGTGCGTGCGTGCGTGCGTGCGTGTGTGTGTGTGTGTGTGTGTGTGTGTGTGTGTGTCTTTGTGTCTGTGTGTCTGTGTGTCTGTGTGTCTGTGTGTCTGTGTGTTTGTGTTTGTGTGTGTGTGTGTGTGTGTTTGAAGCGATTTGAGATGAATGGCTGTGCATTATGTGTGATGGAGAGGTGAGACTAGACCGAGCCAGGAAACAAATGACCGTGAAGAAATGGACAGGGGCGAGTCAAGAAACAACTGGAGGCAAGTCAAGAATAAGAGTGATAAATATTTAGAACAGCGAACGTGAGTCGGGAAACGCGGAAACGTGAGTCAGGAAACGCGATTCAGAAATGATGTAGTCAGCGCTTTTGAATTGGCGGTGATGCTGGGATGCAAGTCTGGCATCGCGTGCTTTACGCTCTGACGCGTGCTTCGTGCATCGTTCCTTGGTATCGTCATGGCTCGAAGCTGTTCGAATCAGGGGAGAGGGGAGGCGTGAAGAGATATGCGTGATGCTGGCCGCAATGCAAAGGGGGATGCAGAAGTCACTGCATGCTTTGTTCTTTGCCGTTTGCTTTGGTCAAGGAAAAGCTTGCGTTTTAGGGTTTAGGTTTAGGGTTTTAGGGCTTAGGTTTAGGGTTAGGTTTGCGTTTGTAGGGTTTAGGTTTAGGGTTTTTAAGGTTTAGGTTTAACGTTTTTAGGGCTCAGGTTTAGGGTTGTCAGGGTTTAGGTTTAGGGTTCCTAAGGTTAGGTTTAGGATTTTAGGGCTTAGGGTTTAGGTTTAGTTTCTCAGCGTTTACAAGGAAGCGAGGGCGGGGGGGGGGGCGTGGTGCCCTATGAAGAAGCGGGGGGGTTGGCCCCCCCAGTAGAAAAACAATCGCCTGTCGTTTCCGGGGCCATTTCCTCACGACGGTCGTTTCCTGACTCACGAAACCTTATTCACTTGACTCCAAACTTTTCACAACGCCGCACCGCATTGTTCCTGCCATTTCCATCTCACTCACCGATGTTTCCTGACACGAAACTTGATTCACTTGACTCCAAGCCTTTCACAACTCCCGGACTCGTTGCTCCTGTCGTTTCCGTGGCCGTTTCCTGACTCACAACACCGCATCTTCATATTTATTGACACGACCCAACCTGTTTCCTGACTTGGACCCACCCGTTTCCTGACTTCGTCCAACCCGTTTCTTGACTCTGTTTCCTGACTCGCCCCTTACCCATGGAGAGGTATCCTCTTGCTTGAACGATGCCTTCTTGATTTTGCGATATGTGTTGGTGGCCCCTCTTGGGCGTGATGTGGCGTGATGGCTGCAGTCCACAACAACAATCTAGCTTCAGTTTGACCTTGCAGCATGCGTAAATCAATTTGTTTGCCAACTTGCGAACTCCTCGCTTGACAGGAACACCCTACTGGATCATCAAGAATTCCTGGGGAGCGAGCTGGGGTGAAGATGGCTTCCAGACGGCATTGTAGTTAGTTTGGATCAGCACAAGCAAGGGGCTATTCCTCATCTGAATGAAGCAACATTCTCCACAGCAATTGTTAACATGGACCCGGGACCCGGATGAATACACCCGTCCTATTAGTAGGGTGTTCGCCTCCCACAGTGAATGCCTCCCTACTATAAGGGGAGACCCCGCTGGAAGCCGGGGTTTCCATCGTGTAAACTGTATGCTGGATGGCCGCATACTGTTTGTGGTCGTATATTCCTTCAGCCTGAGGCCAATGCATGCCAAGCATAACGTGGAGAGAGCACAACAACCACTTCAGCATTTTCCGTTGCCTGTGGATGCCGCTCACCAACGCAGGCTGTTCAGTCTTGGGCTATTGCTTGTTGCGACAGTCTTTGGCACAACCAAGGCTTTGGCAGGCTTTCCCGCAAAGCTGGTGGGCTGGTAGGACCAACCATCATGGTTCGCTCAGGGTGTTTGTTCTTTGCAGTGTACCTTGAGCTGTCATCCTTTGCAGAAGTTTGCAGTCTTTCACGAAACAAGTTGCCGATAAGGCCGTCCTCGGCCAGCGAGATGAAAACAATCTCCCTGGAATACTTGCTGTGAGAGCGCGGGAAAGGCAAGCTTAAATCATTGTCGCTGCGACATGGCAAGGAGAATGTGGGATTCTCAGCGATGCGTCTTATCCCGTCCTCAATAAGGGTAAGGCCTGGAAGCAGTTGTGGAACCGCAGCGAACATGGGTCGTGGCTGCTTAGCAGTTGTTGGGACTGAGCCCCAAGTTTCAAGACTGTGAAAAGCTGAAAATAAGGAGCATAGGGTCTTGCAGATTAAGAGCATGGGGCTTCCCCACGAAAGGCTTGGGAAGCGATGTTGCTCAGCAGTTTCAGGCTGCCAGGTTGGACAAAAGTGTCGCATCACAATTGCCTCCCCCCCCCCAGCTTCTGCCAGCCGCAGGTTGTGCCGGGCACGTGGGACCCAGACCCGGGCACTGTGGCTTCTTGCCTGGTGTTGCTGACAAGGGGATTTGCTCTTGGTTGAGATTGTTCCCCACTGAAAGACTGCAATCCCAACTAGTCTTGTTTTGACCATGTCCTGTTTTGGCTTTCTGCATGTGATGGTTGGGATTTGTCTGCTCAATTCTTTTCATTCCAGAACAACTCAAGTCGACAATTCATTGAACGTTGGCCGGCAACTGAATTCTTGCGCCTTCAAGCCGGTTTGGCGGGATGCCGTGCATATCATGCATGTGAAGTGGCTGGGCCTGACCGACTATGATAAACATTGCCCAACCTGCCTCATTCTCCTGCTAGTCATTGTCGCTGCATACTAAGGCTGGCATCATTTTCGCTGTCATTTGTGGTTGCTGCGTGGCGGAAGCTTGGCTGGTTGATAGCGTGCAGAAGTCTATCACGGTATAAATTTGAGCTTGGTTTGAGACTACTTGCCAGAATTCATCTTTGTATCCGACAAGCTATGTCTAGCTTACCCCCCACAATTTAGCGTCAACCCGCGCTTGTCCAGATGGAGAGAATCTGGTAGAGCTGCAATCTGCGCTGTCCTGGGTGCCAATTTGGTAGATAACTGTAGCTGCGTGTGGACAGCGCCTGGCTATGTCTGTTGTTCTGTCTGCACAGCTTTACGCTGCCCAGGGCTTCATGTACTCCCAGCTTTGCGCGCGGCGGAACCGCCGCCAGCCACCGTTGCTGGCATCGCAGCCTGCGCAAGTGCAGGCGGGGCTTGTCGAGATGCGAAGGTCGAGCTGCATCCTTCTTAGATTCTTAGATTCCTTAGATTCTTGCACGCTTACCGCACAGCTTACCGCAAAAGCTGTACACAAAGAGCCGATTCCCTCGCTGAGGCATCGCGCTTTTCGATGCCCAATCCATGGGCCGCGGGCTGAGGCTCAGGGTAAGAGCTGAAGATGGCACAAAGTCATGTCCAGCGTATGGCTCCAGTCAGGCCCTGCAGATTTCGTTTGCACGTTTCTCACACATTCACCTCGAATCCCGATACAACTTGTGAAACAGATAAGTGCAAGGAGCACCAGCGAACTCCGGTCAGCTCAGGCCCGCCAAGCTGTGACGCCTGCACCTGCACCAAGTGCCACAGCGCCGTATGCTGCACAGCCAGCCGCGTCTGCGCCGCCGCAGGCGGGCGCAGCTTTGGGGGAGATGTCGATGCCGTGCCTTTCCTGGCAGGCCCCGGGCCGCAGCGGCAATTCCGCCCCGTCTCGCTTGCTGCAGCAGAACAAGTTGGGAGCCTGGAGTGCAGATGTGGTCTCTCAAACACTGCTTTTGGCCTCAGGTGATCGCCAGGCAGGGGGTCATGACACTTGAGCCACTGGCAAAACTATCAGAATGTCCACTGGCAAAGCTCCAAGTTGTCTTAACAGAATGTGAGAGTAGTGACACGAATCAGACAACTAATTAGTAGGTCAGAAGATTGACGTGCCGGGGAATGTGCTAATGTCCCTCAAGTGAACGGCGCTCACTGATGCTAGCAGAGCTTGTCTCAAATGCTTTTGCGCTGTGACTGACGAAGCAAGCAGATGATTGTAAAGGCACTTTCCATGATATATTTTTTATTCTCCATCGCTCTGAGGCTCTGACTGCTTGGGATTGCTGATGACCACGATAGGTTTTGCAAAGACAGTACTGCCCGTACCACATCTGCCTGTACCATGCCTCCCCCTGCTCGAGGTACGGGAGGGACTGGCCATGTGGTCTAAGACCAAGAAGGCCGACCTTCGCTTTGCAGCTGGATTCCTCGAACCAATGCTGCTGGGTCATGATGCAAACATGATCTATTACGATGTAGTGACCCAGACGTGTCAGACGAGATTTCGTTAATAAATCAGACGAAGCCAGCCCGTAGGGTGATGTCGCATGCTTGCACACTTGGTGCGACCATGTTGAATCAGTGTAGGCAACACGTGTTGCACAATGCACAGTGCAGGCGAAAATACATGCTCTCTGAAGACACAGGCCAGTCGCATGGCGACTGAAGACCCCTGAACGTTGAGACCCTTCTGCCAAATTGCCACGGCAATCACTGGACAGGCACTTGTAGTTGGTTTGCCAAAGCTTTGTCCGTATTTCAAAGTGATTATTGTACAACGTTGGATGCTTGCCAGTAAAAGACATGCACCAGTTGTGCCCTAAGATCCAGCATTGACCGTGGATTGCCCGGCCAAACAAGCCGGGATAGATGCGCATTTCAGGCAGTGCGGAGCGAGCACTGGGAAGTGGAGTGGGGTGCTTTCATGAGAGTCCTGAAAGAGGGGCTCAAGAAGAGCTCACGCCCAGCACAGAGCTTGCCCAGCTGTAGCCAGCCAATTCTGAGCATTTCGACTGAGCCTTTACAAGCGATTGCATGAAAGAGGCAGAGTGAGAGAGAACGACACTTGCCTTGGTCAATTGGCTCTTTCGCAGCCATGCCGACCGCGCAGCTTGACTGGAAGTGGAACACGTTTGTCTCAAAATGCACCTTCGGCTTCGACGTCTTGGCTGACAGTGATCATGGTGCTGAGGGCACAGGGTTCTAAGAACATGCCAAGCTGCTAGGTTGTGGAGCAACACTGAGCCTTTGCTCTGACCGGCATGCTCCCAGGAAGCCAACAAACATCGATGCCCAGCGCATCCTTGCCATTATGGACCTCGAGGGCTCCGGTTTCATACTAGGGGGAGTCAGCGGCGCGGTGTGCATCTGTCAAGAGGCTAGAGGCTGAAAAGGGCAGCCCACAGCTATTCATGCCGAAGCCATCTGAATTTGGTCTTGTGCCATGTGACCAATACAAAGCCAGGCACATCCTTCCCCACCACAATGCCCCGTGAGGACGAGCTGAAGGAGAAGCTGACGTTCCTTTCCTTTGTTTCAGCGCAGGCAAGGCTTCTGGAAAAGCAACTCAAGAAAGAGTCTTGTCGGGATTTCGCGATATCCAGCATATTCTTCTGAACGCTTTAGAATTGGATGCTGGCATGCAGTACTTGCCGTGACTCGTGAAGGGAAGTTTGACGCTGGCCAGGTTCTAGCAGGCCTTCAAGGTGAAGATGGCTCCGCCACAGTGGAAATTTTGGGGACTTAGCCTTGGGTGTACCGCGTCCGCCATGGTTTTCTTGGCGATGTCGCACAAGCACTATGCTTGTTTCATGAAAGCTCCTGGTGAGTGAGCCCAACAAGAAGTATGATCCTGAAGTATTCTTTGCTGCTTGCTTTCAAGAAGTGCAGGCAAGTTTCGCCTTCGCTTGAGGCCAGAACTCATGAAGACCTTCTCAGAGCAGCTGAGGCGCTGTCATGTGAGGCATTGCCAGGCCTAAGAAGCAGTCATTGTATTTGTGCCTTTGAGGGTCTAGAGTCACCAACTTTCACGTTCAGCTCTCTTCGACGAGGTTTCGTGAATGAGCATCCTTCGCACTGATCAATCATCCCTGGATGTGCGATGAAAGCGTCAGGCAAATGCTGGAGATAGGACTTGCAATGGTCACGACCGGAACCGATCTTGCTCTCGATCTTGCTCTCGATCTCTCTCTCTCTCGCTCTCTTGCGGGCTGTCAGGCTAGAGGATTTGTACGTCATGGCCAGCAACGGAGAGGGCGGTCATCCCACCATCATTCTACTGGAGGTTTTGCATGACTGCATGTTCTGTGGATGACAGTTGCTCTCAGGCCTTCCAAGCTGGGTTTGTTGTGGGCAGCATCTTTGTAACCGCTCTACAAGCCCATTTTTCCGCAGCTGCTTTGCGTCTGACGCTGGAAGTAGAGCATTTGACGTCTCAGGTTCCAGACACATAGTTATAATATTGCCAAATCCTTTGACACGGAAAATTGTTGTCTCTCATTGCTTTGGACCAATAAGAAGACCAAGTGATAAACCCATTTGCCACCTGCCTGAAGCAAGCATTTGTTTGCGTGCCAATTGCTTGTCGAGCCCTACCAGCCCCACCCAACTACTCAGATCTGTCATGCACGCATAGACCCTGCACCAGTAGGGCGGCTTGGCCTGGCGAACTCAACGAGGCCCAACGAGTTCCCCTCAGAAATACCCTCAGAAATACGAGGGAAATGGGAGAGCTCAGGAATCTCAGAAGGCCACGGGGTGCGTATGCCATGTGCCTCCGATGTGGCGATTGCCATGTATCTGGCTGGGTGTCGCTGCGCAGCGATGCAGTATCGGCCCCAAGGCGGGATGGGAGCTGAGAACTGCCGCCTAAATGCACAAAACAGGGCGTCCGCTAGTCAAACAGGGGTTGCCAGTTTCAGAATCGTGGCTTGGACTACCACCGTGCGAGTGGCGGAGAGGCAAGAGATGCAATCAATGGCCACTATTTGCAAAGGGAGGTGCCATTATTGTTACACCCAAAGTGTAACTTTGGAAGTCTGAATGAAAATATGTCATGGTGGCAAGGGCTGCCCAAATTTGTGGCTTGATTTGCCTAGACACAGGCAACACTGACAAGGAAAACCCTAGGTTGGAGGCTCCGGCTTTAAATCATGCCCGACTAGCCGCTTAGCCCAAGAAAAAGACATGAACCCACACGGAGCATGCATTGAAGACATTGGACTTGAGGCACTCTCAAATCGAAGCAAATATGCCTGGCAGTCAGTTCATGGATGAAAAGGGGAAGCCTTGACAATGGTTTCTGATTGGACTGTGAGCACCGTGCTCGTTGAAAGTAGCAAGGGCTGCGCCGCAGCGAACAATAATTATGCTCTCCATCATCCCTGGCAGGAGTGTCGAGCTATGGCTAAGTCTGCAGGGGGGTCAGTCGGCTAGAAGTCTTCCGCTTCTTGACAACGGTTGTGTAAAAGACAAGCTTGCCATGTCCTGAATTCCTTCTATGTTCAACTTGCTGCCTGACGGGGCCTTCCTCAGTGTGGGATGGCCGGGACAGATATCTCTTTGGCTTGCCAAGTGGCCAAGTTTCCAACTTGACCGCTCAATGTGGAAAGCCTCAGTCTTGACTACGTGATGGCTCCCACTCGTCGGGCGCGCCAGGCCCAAGCAGCAGAAGATGGCGTGGCCCTGCGCTGCAGCGCGGGGGGCTGCCTCGTGGCAGCGGCGCAGAAGGCCACGGAGGGGCTGCGCTGCCAGCAGCTCCAGCTGGAGGAGACGACGTGAAATTCAACGAGACAACTCAACAAACGAGGAACAAAAAAAACTGACCGCTTGGAATTGCTGGAAGCAAGAGCCCAAAGAGCCCAAAGAGCCCCAAGAGCCCCAAAAGCCCAAAGAGCCCAAAGAGCCCAAAGAGCCCCAAGAGCCCCAAGAGCCCCAAAAGCCCAAAGAGCCCAAAGAGCCCCAAGAGCCCCAAGAGCCCCAAGAGCCCAAAGAGCCCAAAGAGCCCAAAGAGCCCCAAGAGCCCCAAGAGCCCCAACAGCCCAAAGAGCCCAAAGAGCCCAAAGAGCCCCAAGAGCCCCAAGAGCCCCAAAAGCCCAAAGAGCCCAACGAGCCCCAAGAGCCCCAAGAGCCCCAAGAGCCCCAAGAGCCCCAAGAGCCCCAAGAGCCCAAAGAGCCCCAAGAGCCCCAAGAGCCCCAAGAGCCCCAAGAGCCCCAAGAGCCCCAAGAGCCCCAAGAGCCCCAAGAGCCCCAAGAGCCCAAGGAGCCCGGGAACTGGTTGGCAGGATCTGCGTGATTTGGCCGCGGCAGCGTACCTGGCAACGCCAGCCACGGAGGTATTTGGAGTCGCAGAGGACTGGCACCATGTTCGTGTTCGGCGGACTTTCTGTGTCTGAGGGCAACTGCAGCAACCAGACCTCCGCTGTTCGCAGGAGCCATCTTTGCCCCTCAAAGAAGGCCGCTTCAAGCCCGAGTTCTTGGCATCCTTGCCGCCGGCTGCTGGGCAAGGGATCAGCAACAAATGGAGAGGGATGGACAGACTTGGAGAACTGAAGACTCGACTTAAAACTTAGAATCACCGGAGCACCCCAACCGGCTCCACCCGAGGCTGCCACAGCAATGCTGCTGCGCGATATGCCCATGGTAGTGCCTGGTCACCGGGCAGTCGGCACCGAAGATGAGGAGCGTTACAGCATTTGTGTCAATCTAATGGTCCATACCAAAGATCCGTATGATTTGGACTTCAGTTGTGTCAATCAGGGTTGAAAGTGGATGGCGCCGGTTTTAGTCAAAGCACTGATCATCAGTGTTTTGAAAGCGACCCTGCGAATCCGGCTTGCCCCAGGAAGGCCCAGAGCCCAGCTTCCTGACCTTCCCCTGCGAGCTCTGCGGCCTCATGGCCGACGACGCAGAAACCTGGCTGCGTGCGGACGCCCGGAGAACTGAGCGAGGGGGGGAGTCTGTGGGAGGCTTCAGGTTGGCTCAGTGTGCAAGACTGGCGTCTTTCTTTGGGGAGGTTTTTTTTTTGCGTGTCACCAATGGGGCTCAGTTGTGGTTGTGAAGCTGGGACGGAAGGCTTGGCATCGAGCTCCGTGCTTGGGATTGTTCAGAGAATTCGCAGTCGGATTTGTGCGTCATTGGGCCTTCCAGGCAGCCGGCAAAGTTGCCGCAGCTGGTTTGGTGGAGGTTGCAGGGCTTGAGCCCCGGAAAATTCCGGTACCGTGTGTTTGCGGTGACCCGCGCCGCTCCTTGCCTTCAGCGTCTCATGCGAGCCACCGTCTCTTTTTGCCAGAAACACCCCCCCACTTTGGTTTCTTGTCACCTGCTGCCAGGTTTGAGCGTCAAGGCTCAAGCTTGAGGAGCCTTCTTTCCCTTTGTTCCCGTCACTCTTGGGAGCCAATGAATGTAATTCGGCTTGCTACAATCCCAGGCCCTGCCAGCGCGCGAGCATCTTGCTAGGGCCTTCGTCTTACTTGTTTTTTCCGCTTTCGCCGGGCAGCCCCGTTACCGCACCCCGCTCTGGCTCTTGCGCAAACCGTGCCTGCCGCCAACTGTAGCTGGTGGTGCCCTGGCCATTGGGCGGGCTCAGCGTGTCTCGCTGCATCCATCCTGTGCTGCGGACTGCGGGCCACTGCTCACCTCACTTGCAGGAGGCTCAGCTCGGCTTTGTCTTTGAGCCACTGACGGTTGCCTTGTGGAGACTCGATGCAGTCCTGTTATGCTTGCAGTTAGTTGCTTGCGCTTCGGGCTGACATGCCACCCAGTCTCCACTGCTCGGCCGGCGGGATTCTGACAGCCTTGACCACGACGCCGCGCCGCTTTGCCCGTCCTGCCGATGCGCGGCGCTCTTGCCCTTGGTGCAGCGAGAGCACGCTGCCAAATCTGGTTGGGTTTGCTTTGCTGCGGCTTCCGCCCCAGCGCGTGCTGCCCAGGTTGCCGAATGTCCTTGGGCCTCGCCGTCATGCCTTGGCGCTTGATCACCCTGACCACCGCATGGCATCGCCCACCGCGCCTGTCCGCCAGACCATGGCTGAGCCTGGCCTGCGTGGTCTGTCTTTGCCCACAGCTTGCCCTTCCCCTTTTTCCGTAGCAAGTTGCTTTTGCTGAGAAGCTTGTTGGCAGACCTGTGTGCCTGTCGTGTGCCGCGTGGGCGCCTTGATGGTACACGTGACTTTCAACCTCCAATTCGCTCCAACTTCAATCCAAGCAATCAGCAATCAGAGTGTGAGGCAAGTGATTTGGCATCAAGACTGGACGAAATGCGACGCAGAGTTAAGATGGCTTAGATCTGCCTCCTCTCGGTACGGTGGGAGGTTTGTGTGTGTGTGTGTGTCGTCGGCTCAGGAAGCCTGACCAAGACTTACTCGGACCCTGTGGGCGGTGCTCCAATGACCGAAGGCCTGAACGAGCTCCGTGACTTGGCTCGTTTCGCAAGGCTCATTTCTGTTTGCGGTGCGTTTGCCGAAAGTCATTTTAGTAAGGCGGCTGTTTGATGACTGCTGTGGCTAAGTTGCCAGGCTTTCGCCGTTGCTAGCTGTTTGTCTTGGATGCAAGCTGCCGACAGCTCGCATCCTATCAGCAAGCCTGTTGTCAGTGCGAGTAGCTGCATGGCCGTAGTTCATTGAAGCCTTCTCGCTTTCCGGCGCTGACAGACAAGGTCTGCCGGAGAATGAGCTCACAAGCACTTCAACACGTATGCTGCCGCATGGCCTCTTCAAGCTATCCTACCTAAAAGGCAAATTTGGTGTCGTGGTGCCTTGGCCAGATTCGCTGCCGGTGCTGTGACATATTGATTGCAAATGCAAGATTTCCGATCATTCGGATCATTTTGAAGAGGACATATGAGTATTGAGTTTAGCTTCTTGCTTCCTCCACCTGGCTTCCGCGGCTGTGGCGTGTTCCAAGTGAAGACTTTGTTAGCATAGCCTCGTTTGGTGATTTTTGTCCCAACTCTTTCCAGAAATCATGCGCAGCTTGACTCTGTTGTCCGTTGCTTTGCGCTGCGATTGGCGATGGGAGTCTTGCCTAAGGTGGGAGACCGCGAAGGCTGGTTCCTTTCATTGCTGCTCTCAGTGGGAGTGATACCTGGCTGATGTCATTCGAGCCCCCGATGTCCCCAATTTTTCCCAAAAGGCCCTGGTTTTTCAGGGCCGTCAAAGCTGTTGAGGCCGTTGGGCCATTTAGGGCGTTTGTGCCGTTGTGGCTGTTGGGACAGCTCAGGAAGGACAAAACCCACTCGGTGCACTTCTGGAATCGCTGGATGGCAGATGTGGAGGGCCAATCTCAGAGCTTGGCTGGCCTGCAGTCTGCAACGCCCCACCGAGCGGACGGGCCTGTGCAGAGGGAAGGGAACACGACAGAGGTGTGCAGTTGATCCATTTCCCCCCAAAAAATGGTGAAGCAATGCTAGCCACATTCAGCGGGCGGGGTAGTTCACTCGAAACATCGTGCAGGAATGGGTCTTCATCCCTCCCGGGGTGCTGGATGGTGCTGGCCTGGATCCCTCCACAGGCCAGGATGCATTGCTGACCATTTGCCCCTTTAAAACTGATTGACGGTTGCCATCACACTTTGAGAGCCAGTTGGCTGCAAACGCACATCCTATTCTGCGCAAGCGATGTTGAGGCCCACCATGACATGGTGCTTTTCCTATGTATGCGCTATGTGCTATCTTGACCTGAACCTTGTTGCACCCTCGCAGTCTTCTGTGGGCCCATGGGAAGCCCATGGGAAGCCCATGGGAAGCCCATGGGAAGCCCATGGGAAGCCTATGAAAAGCCGATGGAAGTGCGTGCGTCTCAGGTCGCTGGGATCTCAACGCAGACTCAGCGCTCATGGACCTGGTGAGCCAAGCGCTGACCACCGGGGGCCGTGTGGTGGTGAGCCTTCAGGAGTGCTTGGGGTCCAGCGCCTGGGTGGTTTGGGGCAGCTTTTAGGGAGGGTTCCGGAGGGGGCTTCCGGGCTGCTGGGAATATCTCCTGCGTAGATGTTTGTTTGATTTGCGTCAAGTCCAAACTGTTGCGGTTGAACAAGTTGAGAGAAGCTGTTGCAGGTCGGTGATGACTGCCTTGTCCTGCGGAAGGGCGCGGCCTTCAGGGCTTACGGGCCGTACCTCTTGGGCAAGGTTCTGGAGAAGTGGCGCGTCGAGGCACGCAGTGCCCAGGTGCAATGAAGTGAACTTCAGGGAGGAATCATAGGAAACGAAGCACAATCAGTGATCAGTGCTGACTCCTAAGCATCCCCATGCGATGGCAGGCACATTCCGTGAAAGTACCTGTGCCACGTAGAGCTTGTGTCCGGAGCCTGCACCTTGTGAGACTCCAACTCATTCGACCGTTGTACAGCCTTTGCAATGTGTTGACATTCCTGCAATCATGCGAAGCATGACAGAGCAGTTCATCGTCGGATAGCCAACGGGCAGGTTGCTAGTCGATGACTAGATGACTTAGATGCCAAAGTGATGCAAGCACGCCCAAAGCACGCCCAAAGCACATGGATTTTGGGAGCCGCCAGGCCCACTTGGAATACCCCACCGGGCTGCGGCTGACCTACGGCCCTTGCCGCTCTCGTCCGGCTGTGCTGGTGCTGCGCCACCAATGGGAACGGCACCCGGCCGCGCTGCTGTCCGTGAAGCGCGACTTGGAGAGCCCGTTCAGACGTCTCTTTTCGTGATAAGTGGTTGCGGTTTGGCCCTTGGCTGAGTGCAAGTTGGCGCAACGGTTCTCACCTCTTTTGGGGCAGCTCCGACGCAAGTGCATTGGCATTCTGGGGAAGGCGAGCCAGCGAGGTATTGATATCATGCCAAAGCTGTTCTATGCTCTTCACCGTCGTCAACTGGGCAGGGCAAGCCGTCACAGCGGCTTGCAAGGTTTTAGACGCGACACAATCACAATCGAGCTTTCATTTGCCAGCTTCTAGATTGTTGATGTGCACTGGTCACTGGTCGTTTGCTGCAAGGATGGGGATTGGAACGTGACATTGAAATATCGGCATTTCCTCTGCCCGGCGTTTGGAGAATCCTCAGCCTCATCTCAGGAAGAGAGGAGGAAGGCCTTTGGGCGGAAGACCTGTACTTCCGCTGCCTGGCGGCAGTTGTCGTCGGCCCGTAGTCCCTGGACGTCGGAGGCCATTTCTGAAATGGCCTAGTACCCCTCGGCCATCTTAAGAAAATGCTCGGCCATTTGTGGGTCTTCACCAACGGCCTATTAAGGAACATCAAACGGCCAATTCTGAAATGGCTCTTAGGTATGGCATTGCTTTGCAATTCTCTGTGCTTCAGTGGGTTGGGGTTGCCTTTTGAAGGTCTTGGCCAATAGCTCTGAGAGCTTTTCAGCAAGACTACATTTTCACAAACCCTGGGCTGCCCACCATGGTGGGGCGCAGCAGCACGTCCGCGTAGCCGCTCTGGTGCACCGCGCGGGGCGTCCGGGAGTTGTTCACCTCGTCGAAGCCCTCCACGGCCTTGTTCTGGTTGTACTCGCGGCCCTTCAGCAGGTCGTGCACGGCCACGGTGCGGCCGTAGTAGTTAATGTCGTCGCAGCGCTGGCCGTTGGCGAAGATCTGGATCCTCTGGATGAAACAGGCGGGGTTCGGAGTGGCCGGCGCCAGCGGGTTGGTGGCGTCCGTGTTTCTGACTCTGAAGGCGATCTTGATCGACTCGGGGCCGATGAACGAGGTACCGCTGGTCAGCGGAATGCGGCAGACCCTCGAGGTGGCGGGGGAGAAGGAGCTCAGCGAGCTGGGGAAATACTGCACCGTGCCGCGCGGTCACGTAGTTGGTGTTGCTGGTTTTCAGCTTGTAGTCCAGGCTCTGCATCAACTCATCCTGTGCTGCTGTGACTACCTCCATGCTTCTTTACAAACTAAACGCATTTTCACTCGTACGGCGAAGAAAGCTGTCCTCGCCCATGTCTGAAAAGGCCTAGGTACCCTCGACCATTCTAAGGAAACGCTGGACCATTTTAGGGTTCTTACAAACGTTTGTTCAAAATTCGTCAAGCGGCATTTTCCGAAATGGCTGTTGTCATGGCCCGGTCGGCTTAACGCTCGCTCTTACGAGTGCGTGTTGGCGCAATGGGCGTCTTACAGCAGTCTCGGAGAAGCTGGAGCGTGGACAAAGCGTGGACAAAGCGTGGAAGAACCATTTGTGGGCGTCACTTCTGGGAGTGGAACATCCATTTAGGGGAGTGGACAAACCGTGGACATCCAGCCGAATGCCACCTCAGCCTGAAAGGCGTGCAAGTTAAAGTGGCGGAGCTGAAGACTACAGAGGTCAACTGCGCGACCTTTTCAAAGACAAAAGGCGATTCCAAACGAGCCTAGCTTGAAAACGGGCTTGCGTGATGGCTGGACTACGGCCGCGGTTATTTTTTTGGCTAACATCGAGCTCCACAAATGGTTGTCCAAAGCTACTGAAAACTCGGGTTTTTCTTTTTTAGGTCCTTCGACAAACAGCCAGTCAAAGGAATTTGGAAGTTTAGGGAGTCAAATTCTGGCTTGACTAATGTGAGCTTGCGGCCTATATGATTGCCAGCTTTGTGTGGGGGGGGGGGGGTTCTTGCTTATTGGCCAACATGGTAGTCCAGAAATGTGGTCTTACTTATTGGCCAACATGGGAATCCAGAAATGGCTCTTCGGAACCAGTGAAAACATGCATTCTTGCCACAAATGGCTCTTCGACAAACGGCCTTTCTGAAAAGGCCTTTTGAATTCCAGGGTAGTGTTTCTTCAAGAGGCAATAGCCAAAAAGAACTAATTGCTAAACAACATGCAATGTTTAATGAGCAGGTTCAATTTAATGGAGCCTTCGACCATTCCCGTGGGTGCATTGAATACAAAGGGGCGGTCAGGTTGTGGAGTGTCCATGGGCGCGTTGGCGGAGCACTGCGCCTTCGATAACAACGTGGGGGCGGAGCCCTGCCGTCGGAAGTTTGGCCGGGAGGAGCGCCATGCGAGTCGGCTATCGGTTGGGCAAGAGGATATTTTGGTGACGCGTTTGTTGTGACCGTGTTGTCCAGTTGTCAGGGATGTAGTGGCTTTACAGGTTTTGACTCTGACATTTGCACCTGTGGACCGAATCAAGTTTGGATAGCGACGTGAAAGAAGGGACCACAGATCGCCCATCAAGACACGCAGCTGTGTGGCCAAGAGTCCAGCGGGCATATGCGTTGTGCTAAGCGTGGCTCCGGCCTTGCTTGATTGCTCCAGCTGCTTTGAGCGCAGTTTTGTTCAGGACTTTCATCGTGGCTTCAACTTCCTCATGGACTCCATGGAGTACCTGGGATTTACCCGTTCCCAGGTTGCAGCATGCAACTGGCTGCTCCTTCCACTTGCAAAGGCTCTGAAGGCATCCTCTCCAGTGGCAGCTCGCTCCAATGGAGTACAGTATAGATCTCTCGGGGATTGCTTCTTCTATCGTTCGACTACGACTGTCATGACATCTGTTTGAAAAATCATCGGCAGCATTGACATCGCTTCGTTGGGTCTTAACCAGTGCCTCCAGCTTTGACCTGGCCAAGCGCATGAGTGTCCCACGGAGAAGCATGGCTTGGTCAGTACTTGGCTGGGTATGCCATGGTGCAAGTCGCATGAGTCACTGACACATGATTCACATCATCGGCAGTGTGCTGTTGGTTGAGCAAGACATGAGGGGACCACCCAAAGTACCCACGACTGAGGGGGGGGGGCCACCAAATCCACGTATTGAGGCGCCATCAGCGGACTGCGGCTGGACGACAGTGGGGCACTGCTGAATGGAGCCCACCGAGTGGCCGCTGCACTGGCTGCTGGCATGGAGGCGGTGCCTGTGACGCCCACTGCGCTGCATGACCGGGAAGACGGTCGCAGCAAGTTGTCCTTTTCATTTTTCCGGCCGTCAGACAT
The DNA here is from genome assembly GCA_963377175.1 of Effrenium voratum. NCBI lineage: Eukaryota > Dinophyceae > Suessiales > Symbiodiniaceae > Effrenium > Effrenium voratum. Next base: position 88,671 of record CAUJNA010000835.1, read on the forward strand.
GGGCGACTTGGCACCCGTTTGCGTTCTCAATGCTTCCCAACTAATGCAAAGCTGGCCTTGCCAAGAAAACCGTCCAGCGAGCGTGTGAGCGCACGTGCGCGCACATGAGACCCGTCGACTTAATGCCATTGATTCAGATTTGCTGAACAATCCACTTAACCCAACTTTGAATCCACCTAAATCCACCTAATCCACTTTCAATCCACTTTGAATCCACTCAAATCCACTCGAATCCACTTGATCTTCAATCCACTTGAATCCACTGTATGAGGCAACAGCCTCGTGTGGCAAGTTCGGAGTTTACTTGTAAGCAAGGGCTCTTAGCTGCGACAGGAATCACTGTAGAAGCCGGTGAAGAGCATCCATTCCATTTGATCTCAGAGCAAACCTGGAAGCTTTTCAACAGCACGCCTAGACTGCCATCCCAAATGACACCTTGATCCAAGATAGCTGAATCCTAGAAGGATGTTCCTGAAATTAGGTGCTCTTGGGCTTGCCAAACACGATGCGGCAGGACGGAATTACAGGTGGAGTGGACCAGACCATTATGCTGCCGAACCTGGCTTCTTGCCATGCTTGCCCAGGTGGTTTGCGGCGGAGCGGTCAGTCTCAACAGAGATTGAGATGGCGGGTAGTCATTACGATCACTAATGGCTTGAGGGGTAGGCCTAGTTGTTTTCTTCAGCCAATCCTAAGCATCTTGAGCAAATGCTCACGCTCCATGTGTGGCTTCTGCCATGTTGCGTGGGATGCGGCCTGAGAGCCTCAGGTTCGGCTCTATGGCCAAGCCGAGGGCCGGTCGATAGCAGCTGCCCTATTGCTGGAACTGATGCGGTGCCAGCGCCATCCGCAGCTTTGCCCGCAAAGTGGGCCAGCGGCCATGCAAGATGTAGACGCCACGAAGTCACTAAGTTCTTGGGAACTGCCCCAAGAAAGTTAGACCGACCGTTTCCGTGCTCATTGACGCACGCGACAGGTGAGGAAAGCCGGTTGCCAGCACTAGGCCAGTTTGCAGGCTGGGGGTAAGTCACGACTTTCCACCTTTCGTGACTCTTAGGCAGGCGCTCCGTGAGCTGGGGGCCGCCTTGGTGTGGCCGGCTGCAGCACTGCACAACTTCACGCCCACTGTGGCGCCTCGGTCTCAAATTTCATCAGGTCTTGGGTTCGCCACAAGCTTCCACGGGCCTCCATATGTCGGGACCGGGAGTAAGCCTTGATCGCTTGAATGTTCAGGAAGCCGAGCTTTTCGAGCACTTTTTCGTGGTGATGCCATACTGGGAGGCTGGCAGCCATCGCATTCTTCACTTGTGGCATTTGATTTCGGCCCATGTTTGCCCTCACTGCCAGGTAGACTGCACTGCCTCCACCAATCCCCAACGAATCACGAGCCTACCAACATCAAAGCTTGACAGTAAGCTGCAAGGCATGTTTGGCCAAGCAGTCTTTCTGAGATGCGTTTGAGATGCAGGACGTGGCCATTGAACCCGTGTGATTCAGATGCGGAGGTTCACTTGGAGACACATGCCTGCTTCAACGTGGTGCAGCAACTCTACATCTCCCACGACTGGTCCAAGCAGCCAGAGTTTGTCCGGGCCAAGGCTCCAGGGATAATTTATTTCTGCAATGGTGCAGCGCAGCGCCGCGCGAGAATGACATTCTGGCTTGCTTGTGCTCTCTATGCTTTGCATCCAGTGAACCCAAGAGGAGTGATGCAACATTTTGCCCATTGAAGCTCAGTTGTCAGCCAGCTGTTTGCTCGTTGACCATGTCTTCACAGCCAGATGCGATGTGTTCCTGTGAGGCGAAGGATGCCTGTGGTGGTGACTATGCTGCGAAAACGACAACGGCGAGCCTTTTTGCCTGGAACCCATGAGATCCTGAAGTTTGGGTGGTTTGAACACGATAGTATGCTAGTTGAGGTGTCTATTTGTGGGATAGGCTCTATGGCTGAACCCATTTTCTGTTGGATGCACAAGCCAAACGACATCGCACGGGCCTGCCGAACACCTCAATGTGTCATGGGTCTAATGGCTGCTGACATTTCCCCTTCATTTTCATGCCGAATACATGGATGGGTGGCTGCACATCAACTTGGTGGATTTAGGTCTTTGAGATGCAGAAGAATGAAGCGCCGGTGTTGGAGAAGGCGGAGGGGCTTAGCCAACACGCTGCACCACTGGATCATCCATTGCTTTCAGCTGGAGCAGTTTTGTGACCAACATGAAAAATAGCGATACTGTTTGGGAGATCCTGCATGTAGGAGCCATTCTGCGTGAATGGGGAATGGCCCAGGAGACGGGTTAGGCATCAAAAAGCAACTTATTAGGCATCAACAAAAACCCATATGCTCATTCCTCTGGGGGGAAGGAAGGAAGGAAGGAAGGAAGGAAGGAAGGAAGGAAGGAAGGAAGGAAGGAAGGAAGGAAGGAAGGAAGGAAGGAGGAAGGAAGGAAGGAAGGAAGGAAGGACCCCCCCCCAACCACCCCGCTGATTTGTAGAAGGTTGACAGTGATTAACGCACCCTTTGCTGAATCATCACTTCTTCGATCATCATCACCCTTTGTTGAACTATCACTTCTTCGAGCATCATGGGGCCCCCCCCAACCCCCCCGCTGATTTTCAGAATGTTTACAGAGAATACCGCACCCTTTGCTGAATCATCACTTCTTCGATCATCACCACCCTTTGTTTAATCATCACTTGTTCGAACATCACGGGGGGGGCTGCCGGCCCCCCCCCAACCCCCCTGCTGATTTGTAGAATGCTTATAGAGCTTAACGTGCCCCTTGTTGAATCATCACTTCCTCGAACATCATGGGGGGGGGCTGCCGCCCCCCCCCAACCCCCCCACTGATTTTCAGAATGTGTACAAAGCTTAACGCATCCTTTGCTGAATCATCACTTCCTCGATCATCACTCTCTTTCTTTCTTTCTTTCTTTCTTTCTTTCTTTCTTTTTCGCTCTCTCTCTCTCTCTCTGCTTTCTCCCTTTGTCATTTATATCTCTGTATATTGTTCTTCACTGCTTGCGAAAATGCTGCGCCTGCGTCAAACTCTGCACCGTACCTTGCGAAAGTGCTGCTGCCTGCCGCGAAATTGGTACCTCTTGCGAAAGTGTTGCGCCTGCCGCGAAACCTGGACCGCACCTTGCGAAAAGTCCTGCACCTGCCGCGATTGCTAAAGTGCTGCGCCTGCTGCGAAATCTGTACCTGACCTTCCGAAAGTATCGTGCCTGCCACGAAATCTGTACCTGACCTTGCGAAAGTGCTGCGCCTGCCGCGAAATCTGTACCGCACCTTGCGAAAGTGCTGCGCCTGCCGCGAAATCTGTACCTGACCTTGCGAAAGTGCTTCGCCTGCCACGAAATGAATAATGTTTTTTTGATCCCTAAACATGTTTTTTTGATCCTCTGATTTTTCATTTTTAATAGTAAATCAATGAGACTACGTTTTTTTGATCCCTAATGGGTGGCCACGGTTAGGTTCGGTTCGGTTCGGTTTCTGAAACCTTTTGAAAACCTTTCTCCGGTTAGTGGCGGTTACTCATAACCTTCCAAAACCTGCCGGTTTGCACGGTTAGTGCAGACAAGTAAGATAAGGCTCTAGGTAACTCAGTCTGCTTTCGCCCACACTTCGCCAACTTCCACATCTCTGGCATCGCCACCCATCTGACATCGCCATCCCACACCACACACACAGACACAATTACACACACAAACGCAAACAAACAAAAAAACAAGCAAACAAACAAGCAAGCAAGCAAGCAAGCAAGCAAGCAAGCAAGCAAGCAAGCAAGCAAGCAAGCAAACAAACAAACAAACAAACTCACAAACACAAAAACAAACAAACGAACCATGCCACTGACTGATGCTGAGCATGTTGTTCCGCGCACGTGGCCTTGGGAAGCATCTCAGAAGTCAAAGCTCAAAAGCGGAAAAAAAAACAAGTCACTGACCGCTGATGGGTCACTTTTTTTGCTTGCCAAATTTCAGCGGTGTTTCGTGTGTTGCGAGCACTGCGGAAGCAAAAATCAGAACCAGAAGCGGCCAATCATGCGGGTTTGTTGCCTTGACACGTGCAGCAAAGGGGCCTCAGCTGCGGTGGCCTGCTAAGCGTGCCAAAAGTTCTGGCAATCAGGCTGGTGGGGCGTTGGGGAACGGCAGGGCAGGCCCAGGGCAAGGCGGCAAGGCGCCGGGAGAGCAAGCCCTTACAGTGACAGCGGGCAACTCAGTTTTTCTCCCGTTCGGCTCGCGAGAAACTGTTCCAATCCAAGCCGGGCTGCGCAAAAAAAACAACCCACTGACCGTCAGTAAGTTGTTGTTTTTTTCGCGCTGCTGGCGCAGCCAGGCTGCAACAGGGTGCTCGGGCAATCCTGCGGGAGCAGGGGGAGTTGGTGAGACAGGTCGTCAGGTTGATGCTCGGACATGTAGCTATTCCGAGAGTCCAGGCAAAGTTTGCGAAATCCCCTTGCTGCCGCTTTCGAACGGGATCCCGTGGCGGTGCTGTTGGCGATGCTGTCTGCGCCAAAGCCGTCACTGACCGCTCGTGGGCCGTTTTTTTTTTGCGCGGTGTTTTGTGTGTTGGAACCAGAAGCGGCCAATAATGTAATGCGGGTTTGTTGCCTTGACGCGTGCAGCAGAGGGGCCTCAGCTGCGGTGGCCTGCTAAGCGTGCCAAAGTTCTGGCAATCAGGCTGGTGGGGCGTTGGCAGGCCCAGGGCAAGGCGGGAAGGCGCCGGGAGAGCAAGCCCTTACAGTGAACAGCGGGCAACTCAGTTTTCCTCCCGTTCGGCTCGCGAGAAACTGTTCCAATCCAAGCCGGGCCGCGCAAAAAAACAACCCACTGACCGTCAGTAAGTTGTTGTTTTTTTTCGCGCTGCTGGCGCAGCCAGGCTGCAACAGGGTGCTGGGGCAATCCTGCGCGGGCAGGGGGAGCTGGTGAGATAGATTGATGCTCGGACACATAGCTAGTCCGCCAATGCTAGCAAAGTTTGCGGGTTCCATGGCCGTGCTGTTGTCTGCGCCAAAGCAGCCCGAAAAGACAAGATCACTGACCGCTCGTGGGCCATTTTTTTGTTTGGGCTTGCCAAATTTCAGCAGTGTTTCGTGTGTTGCGAGCACTGCGGAAGCAAGAAGCAGAAGCGGCCAATTTTTTGCTTTGACGCTTGCTGCCCCTGCAAACCTGGGGATGGTTCGGTTTCTGTTCGGTTCGGTTCGGTTCGGTTTGTGGCTTGTTTCGGTTTTCTTGCGGTTTTGAAAACCGGTTCGGTTAACCGGTTTCCGGTTCGGTTTTCAACCTTCCTGTTTGTTGATCTTCAGAAATAAGTTTTTTTTGATGCCTAAAAAGTGTTTTTTGATCCCTCACCCCCAGGAGACTACTGCAAAAATGTTCTTTGCCTCAGTGGTGACATGCCAGCAAGCAAAGCAGAACACTGGCAGAATGCACCAATTGAATTTCCCGCATGCAGGGCCATTCACTTTTTTTTGCTTCTTCAGTTGTACACATGTCTAAGGAAGCAAGAGCAATTTGAACATATCCGCAGTCGTGGGAAGTTCAAGTAGCTGATTTGCATCTCGCATGGATTGGTGTTGGAGAGGTTTCGATCCCTCAGGTGAAGTCCAAGCTCCGGGATCATCACTCCTTGGGGTCCAACGCCCTCTTCCTTTCTGCTGGCCCAGCGGCTGCTGCGGCCATAGGGATGCTGCGGCACTGGCTTGTTGTGGGGACACGTTGCATCCCAAAAGGGCTATGCCCAGAGCCACAATCGAAGCCTGGTAAAGCTGTCTACCCAGAACTCATGGTAAAGAACTAAGGCTATCTGCACCCATGGTCTTACCACACATCATCTACCAGGTTTTTGATTGTCTCATGACCGCGCGATCTTGTTGAGTGGAGGATGTTTGGTGCAGCCGGGATCGAGCCCTCGGTTCTCTCTGATGTTTGTTTGGCCAGGCATGGACCCACCCTGGACTTCCTGACTTTGGCACCAGGTGTGAAGCTACCCGAGCTCGAGCGCCTGCCAGGTCGGCATGGGGCTGACTTTGGTACTTGGGTCCGTGTAGCTCCCAACTCCAAAGTGCGAGCCTGTTGCTGCCTCACAATTTTAGGCGGTGAAGACGGATCAGCCTCCCACAAAAGCAGAGCACCATGAATCGCTCCAGCTAGGTTGAACGAACTTCATTCAGATTCATTCAACGTTGTTTCGGTTACGGTTGTATATGAGAAATGCTGCAGCGGGACGTTGCGATCATTCTCTTGGATATATTTTTACCTTTTTTCCGGACTCGTTTACCAAATCACCGCTTGATAATGGGGCTCTCTCACGAAAATCCAAATGTTTAAGCGCACAGTCTGTATTGGCGGCGGCTCACATCTTGGGAGCAGATGCAAGTAGCCATTCTTTTCTGGCTAACGGATGCCATTGTGTCCCATAGCCCGCTTGTGGTCTCAGATGCGCGGTCCCGGTGCCTTCTGGGGGACTCCGCGGTGATGGCGCTGCTGAAGCTGCGGCCGCTGCAGCAACTGGAGCTGCTCTGCGATGGGCCCTGCCCCAAGGACCGGCGACCGAACTCCGTCAAAGGCTTGGCTTATCCATTTTTGAATTTTGAGGCACTCTGCTGAGCTGTTGCCATGGCTCAACTTATGTAGACTCGCACGGCATCAAGAAGCGTGACCCAGTGAAACTCCCCAAGCCATGCAGCAAGAATATTGTGCCCCAGGTGAGTAGCGTAATTTGCTCCGGCCCCCTTTCGGGCCGGGAGCCGATAGGCGCTTTCGAGTGGGCCCTTTGTCTTTGCTTTTAATGGCTTGAAAGATTTCCATGAGGGTACGGGTACTTTCATCCGCTTGGCTACAGAAGACATCGGGACTCGCAATCTTTGCTGCCCACATTGTTGCCGTTGTTGCCACCTTCCGCGCAATCAGTTCCCTGCGCTCCAGGGATTGGATTGGTATCGAGGCAATCCCAGGTGTTGCCTTTGGCAAGTCGCTTTTGATTCTTTGCACATCGCGTCAGGACTCATTTCCTGCTTGGCCATCTCCTTTCTGCAATCTTGCTCACAGGGCTTGCATGGCACCCCAAATTTGACAGGGCTGAAAGAGGCATAAGAAAGACTTCAGGCAGACTAGACTTCGAGACGAGATGAGGCTGTGTCTCAAAGTCAGAACATGCAAGCGACTTCCTTTCCGAAATATCCCGGTTCAGCAGGAAGTTTGCTGGGTTTCTACCCATTGGCCAGGATCCGCTGGTGGTTGATCACAGCACCGAGCTCCTTGCCTTCCATGTCGTTGAGAGTTGCAAAAGCTGTACGAAGTGCGACCAACTTCAGTCAGAACCCCCCACAGGTGTCGCAATCGACGGCAGATTTGCTTCTCGCTATCAACATGTGAGCCATGTAGATCCACAGGCCCTGGCGGCACTTCTACGGGGAGCTGGCAGACTTGGTGCATGACCCCTCCAAGCACTTCTTTGCGCAGGGCTGGCGCTTGCTGGCGATTCCCCAATTGCGCCGTGGCTGGAGGGGGTTCGACTGCTCAGTGTGGGTAGCGTTCCCTAGATTTGCGCTTGGATCACTTGGATGCCAGGAGTTGCCACAGATGTTTCTGCCTTTGGCTTTTTGCTTCACAGTTTTTGTCCCAGCCATTTGGCGTGAGTGCATCCCCACGTGTACCAAGTGCAGCGCCTGCATCGTGAGCTTAGGATCGCCTTCAAGGAAGCTCGTTTTGCGGAGCTTTGCAAGGGCTCTACATGCGACTTCCACCATGACATGGAGGAAGTTGCCATGCTGAGGAGTTTATATGGCGAGCGCCTGAAAAGCGCTTGAGGTGCTTCCGGTCGTTTTTGACTCATTTCAGTAAGTGTTGTGTTTCTTTGCGCGAGGCAAGTGCACCCAGCGATGCCCCAAACTTGGACAGGGATCCAAATTCAACATATTCTCCATGAGGCTTAGCGCATCACAGTTCATTTTAAGTCCAGTGACATGTTGCTAGGCAAGTCCTTTGCAGTTCTTGCATTGCTCCCTTTCAAAGTGCTCAAAGTTGGCACTGCAGCCATGGCTGCTGCCATGCCAGGCTACGGCCACAACGAAGACTCCGAAGAGATGCGAGAGGAGCCGCATGTGTCATCCTAGGTTGCCTTACCAGTAGCCTGTAGAGGTCATTTACTCGGAACAGGCTGATGAAGTGATGATTAGACTAGAGCCTTCGATTTGATGAATCTGGACGTGTGCAGGATGTGAAGTCGCTTCAGAAGAACACTCTAGAGTTCAGCACTCAGCAGAGTTTGCAGATTTCCAGCATCGCAGAGAGGGTGGATTCGGCACTAGAAGTGTTTTCGGAATTGCTCCAAGCGTCTTGGTGTGAGGCTCTGCCGCAAGATGAAGGCTGTACCCAACGTGGTGCAGGCACGGCCATGAAAGAGATTGGGCTGGCGGATCCTTGATTTGCCCTTGATTTTTTGCCGCATGCTTGCCAAAGTGCAATATCCGCACTGCGAGACATGCGACTCAGCTAAGGGTGGTTGGCATGGGCCTAGCGAAGACTTAATGGGCTTTCAACCATTGGGTTCGCATGTCGAAAGTGCCAGGAGCTGCGGAACTTTCAGGACCGCGAGTCTCGACCCGCGGCTATGATACAGCCAAACCCTCAGAGATTTGAGATGACCGGCGTGCAGTCTGCCCTGAGCCTTTGGAGATTTAATGAATTTAAAGAATGAAGTATGGTTCATGCCGAGTTCAGAGTGGGATTTGCTTGTTGGCCAGACCGCAAATCTTGGAAAGCCTGAAGGCAATGTTCCAGTTTGGGAGACAATGGGAGACCCTTTTGCCTGGCGCTTTTATGTAACGGGAAACCAGCCAAAAAGGAAGCCTACAAAAGACTTGAGATCCGCAGATCTTGAGACAATCCTGACAGTCCCGTCAGCCTGAGCCTGGGGTACTTTGACTCGTAACATAGGCGATTTTGCAGGATGGACCGGGTCAGACGGTCTGTCAGAGATTGCTGAGCTGCTTGTTGCAACGTGTGTTGTTCCCCGCCTGCCGCACTCCTACTGTTGGGGGGCTTGAGTTCTGCAACCGATGCCACCAGCCTGAGGTTCCTCAAAACCTTGGCGGACATGCAGGAACTGACGCTGAAGCGTGGTGCCCCCAAATTTGGGGCAAGATGGGCAAAGGGCATGAAGGACTCTTGCCAAGTTTGAAAGTCAGGCAGAGTGTTAGACCTGGCAATTCTTGCAAGGAGAGGCTTGCCAGGTGGTTCTACTTACCTGGACCACTCTGGCCCAAGCCCTCCCCGTTGCAAGGTCTAAGCACCACCGTTGAGGAGGAGAAGAGCCGGCAAGAGCTCTTGGAGCCCAGATCTCAATTTCTGTAGCAAGCCGCTTAGCCGCTTAGCCGCTTAGCCGCTTAGCCGCTGCAGCTTAGCCCATGCCTCTCTTCCGTGCGTTGCGAAGCAGTAGACTGCCCAAGGCACTACAAGAGCCGGGAAGCTGAGGCATGGGATTGGCTGCTTTTAAATGTTTGACTGGAATTGACAGGGATTGACAGGGATTGATAGGGATTGACAGGGATTGGCGGTCCTGACGGGAAGCAAGCAGCGTTTGCAAGTACCGTCGCACAGTCATCGGTTCTTGGGTTAGCCTGGCTCAAATTGCAAGGTGCACTTTCATTTGGTAGCTCACTTTTGCTGGAGAACATGCCCATCCGTGTCGGCTTTCTGATCGGGAAGGACACGGACTTGGTGGAGGATGCAAAATATGTTGGCGATGCATCATTTTTGAACGACATGCCCGACAAGTATCGAGTCGACCCGAAGAGCAAGGAGTACTTGAAGGATTGTGAGGAGGGCACAAAGGGGTTCGCTCACGCGGACGTAGCTATCCCCTGGTACATCCAGAAGCACCATGAAGACATTGAGGTAGACATGATCTTTCCAGAGGACATCTCGAAGAAGCGCTTGCAGTCCAATGTGTGCAACTTCGTGATTGGCTACGATGTCATCAACACCATGTTCGAAAGCAGCAGCAGGCAATCAGCAGTGACCAAAGCCTTCAAGCAATGCGGCAACATCATGCCCAGTTGGAAGGTCCAGGACTTCATTTACATGAAATCGAAGTACATGAAGGCTTGCTTGAAGTCTGGTATTCCGATGGCCCCTACCATTTTTGCCCTCAAGGACAAGCGAAGCCCTGCAAAGCTGCTGAAAGAAATCAAGGCACGTGGCTGGAAGACCTTCGTCATGAAGCAATCCATGATGGCGTTCTCTTTGGGCTTCTGCAAGCTCAAGGTTGAGGACTGCGAGAAGGATCCTTCCATCCTCAAGAAGTACTTCAAGGAGTACGCAAGCTGCCCAGAGTACGTCGTTCAGGAATGCATCGAGGGATTCAGCCGGAACTGGGAGACCAGAGTCTTCTGGTTCAATGGCGAGTTCCTGTATGCCATTGCCAACAAAGCTGCGGTTTCCACCGAGGACGGCCAGGAGGTCATTATCACAGGCGATGACATCCCAGCTGAGTTTCTGGACAACGCCAAGAGGATTGGCAAGGCAGCCCTGGAGGTTTTGCCTCAGCTGACGACTCCATCGGGGGCGCCTATCCCCATGACGTTGATTCGCACAGACATCGGATGCTCGGACAGCCAGGTCTATGACAAGGACACAAATTGGGATCCCAGCAAGAGGACCTTTTTCTTGAACGAGATCGAGTATGGTGGGACCACATACTTCATCCGCCATTTGAAAGAGGACTTTGTACCGAAGTGGGCTGAACTTTATGCCAAGAAGGCTCGTGAGATTTCGGCCCTTGAGGAGAAGGATGCTGAAGAGCCTCCAAGCAAGAGGGCAAGGACAGGTGCGGCGATGAAGCGTCCGGCTGCTGCAAAGGCAAGTGCTGCCGGTGCATGACTTCAATACACCTAGGTTGTTGGCTTTGCCGCTGCCTGATGTACAGCACTGGCAAAGCTGTCTCTTGCGATTGTTTCAGGACATGCTGCGTGGGCGCCTCGTCCATGTCATGCAGTCTGAAGCAGACGGCCTTGCGTTTGAGATTAGGGATTGCAGCACTGCTGCGGAAGCTGACGGCAGCTCTTTGGGGCACAAGGTCTAAGGACCTGAACGATAATGTGACCCGGGGAATCCTGGGATGGGGGAAAACAACTGCTGCGCACGATTGCGGTGTGCCAAAGGGCTGGATGATGTTAAGGGCTCTTGCAAGGAATGCTAACGGCCTCAAATGGCGTGAAGGTGCATTTACGTTTTAGAATGTCAAGGACTGTTGCCAAGTGCCGAAGTGTTGTAGCCTTATTGGGAACGGACAAGTTTCCCATTTCCAATATTGGATAACCTTTGTGGACGCGCCTCAAGAATGTCCAAAGGTGATATGTGAGTCTCCCGCACCGCAGGCCAGCGCTAGACGACAGCAGCTGGACAGGGACTTGGCGCACATTCGCCCGTCACTCAAAATGCGAAGCTTGAAGAGGATTCTTTCAGCCTTGACTGCACAATGCGCAGGCGGGCATGTCAAACCCACAGTGATGTCTTGCTTGTGCAGCCAAGCTTGTCTAAATTAGCCCCGGGGACAGGGCCCTGGCAGAGTAGGCTTGGCTGCAAGGTCTCCCGTCTCTGGGTTGTCATCATTTAGTTTGCGGCCCTTGGAGAGTGGAGCTAATTTTCTAGGGGCCTGTTCGCAACGTGCACTTAGCCTTTCTCCCGATTTTGCATGTTACTCAACACCTCAAGGATGACGCGCACACACACACACATTTGCGCTCAGCTGTTTGCTTGATGAGTTACAGCTGATTTCCATTGCTGTTTCACATCGGCCAGCATGTCACTCAGCCCAGGCCGTGAGTGCGAGCGTGCACAGTCCCACCGTGCCCTTGGCATGACTTTGCATGACATTTGAGGCAATGAACTGAACTCACAGTTCAATAGATTGAGCGGGCCAGTGTGCTTCTGGTGTTGGCATGAATTCGGGATGTCTGAAGCTGACAGGCAACGAAATCCTCACAAAGCTGAAGGCTGATCTCATCAATGTCAAGGCATCGCTCTCCAGCTCCTTCATTGCAAAGGGCCCAGACAAGCAGCAGTTACTCCTTAAATAGGTCCAGCAGAATTTGAGTGCCGCGTTCAAAATTCCAAGATGCCATGCTTGCCCTGAGACAGTTGTACGGCATGGAGCATCATGCTCAGTTTTGTTTTTTCTTCCTTTTTGCTGAGATACACACAGTGTGACTAGCCAGGACACAAAGACGGACAAGATGAACGCGCTGAGGCTTCGGCGTGACATGTGCATTGGGTTGGGTTGCGAGATGTGGCCGTTATTGTGTGGAGGAACAAATACGAGCAGCGCATGAAAGAACACCAAGAGGCGTGCAAAGCTTAGAGGCGATGCATCATGTCACATTGGCATTGCATGGTACTAGTGTACAACGCTTGAGCTGGCTCCACTGGATTTCTTGTTTTTACACGAGCAACTCCCCAGCCCGGCTGCAGAAATTTGAAGGAAGTTTCTGCGTTGTTCTTGAGGTGCAGGGCTCTCCCCAAGTCAACCAAATGTGTGGCGGACGAGGGCCGCGTTTTGCTCAGGTTTGAGGCTAAGAGGGACGAGTTGCAGAAGAAGATTAATACCCTCACAGCCAGAAACTCGGGCCAGCACTCCCTGGGTTTGGACCCAGGCCCGCTAACCGCTAGTGGGGTGAGCCTTTTGCAGCATGTGTTTCATCTTGAGATGCACACACGCTCTCGAGGAATCCAACAAGAAGCCGGGATCTCAGAGTGGCCAATAGCCGTCGGCTTGTGTAGGGGGAGCTGGCTTGGGCCTCCAATATTCGAATCTATGGATGCACGAGCGAGGCTCAAGGGCCAATCCCTGGATGAAGAGATGGATCAGATCCGCAAGGCTGGGTGGCTTTCACAGGGCCGGCATGGCCCGAGTTCCTCATCCAATTTGAAAGCTTTTTTTTCGGAATGTCACCTCCATTCAAACACAAAGGGCGAAATGATGTGAACATGCCGCATACGATATGCAACACGGCATGTCGAAGGCCCTCCTGTGGCCCTTCTCCCGTTGGGGTTCTCAGATGCGGCCCTTTGCCAGGCCAAGCGCTACGAGATGGATGTGGATGGCGCGACGGCCTCGGCTTGCTGGGCTGTTGGTCTTGGGAAAACGCAGAGGGAAGGCAAAGGCAAATGTCTGAAATTTGCTTCTTGAGAGGAGGCATCGCTGGGGATGCACATGCACATCTTGGATGGTGGTCCCAGGTCATCACGCGGTATGACACGGAGGTCAAGGAGTTGGCCAAGAACTACAGTGGGGGCACCTATATAATTTGCTTGCCTAGGAAACATGACCATGTATCTTGGCCTTGGTAGTGGTGACTTGTTGAGCAGACCTTGTCAATGTTGTGCAGTTGTAGTTTGTTGGCACAGGGCGGAGGACAGGCTTTCAATCAGTTGCAGCCCATGAAGTTGCCAGCCAGTTTTGAATACCAGCGCTGCGATAAGCGGTAGGGTTATGCGGTTGTCCTGACGCAATCTGATCTATCCAGGCGAGAATGCGGAGCATTTGAAGAAGGCGTGGCTGGTGCTTGCAGGGAGTGCTGTTTGCACTTGCTTCGCTTTCGTTTTATCAATATTCATGATGACAAGACAACTCTTCTTGTGGGGATGTTGCTATTCCCCGATGGGAAAGCAATGCCCACAAGTGGGAAATGAAGCCTTAAACCAGCTCAATTTATAGTCGGCAGGAGCAGAGACAACTCGGAGACCTGCGAGAGCACTTTGAGAAGGCACCAGTTTCAGCCCGAAGTCATCGCACCGTGTGACGGACTTGATTTGGCACATTTTGGCACCTGGGGCTGGAAGCGAATGGTATCAACTGGCGGTAGCTGGCGCCACAACAGCGTTGTATGGGCAGGTGGAGGAGGAGAAAGCCTGTATCGCCGCAGAGGAGGCAGACGTGCCAAACAGTTTGTGCTGGGAGCCGAATGGACATGCACCCTTTACAGAGAAATGATCGCAACTGTTGGTTCTGTCTTCAACAGGGCCCACAGGCTAAGCAGGAGCACAAAGCTAAGTGTTGGCTGTGCGCAAGTCAGACATTCATTGCAGCGACACTGGCAACCTGTTACATTCGCTGCCAGTTGGTGGCGGCTGCGCGGAAGCAAAAGAGTGACAACGACAAGAGGACGAAGAACGAGCTCGAACCTCAGGGCCCAGAGTTGGGCCGAGCGATCGCTTCTCGCATTTTGGATTGCCCAGAGTGAGTGCTGGTGACATGTCGACGCACGTGATCTTGCCCCGAACTCTAGAGTTTGAGTGCTGCAAGGCACGTTTCCTTTCAACACTTTCTAGCACAGCGCATTCTTCTCACAGGTACGAACTGGAGGGAGAGTTTTGGCCAGAAGTTCTGGCTTGGATTTGTGTGGAGATTCTAATCTATTCATAATTCTTGGCCCAGGATGGCCGCCATGCTCCAGGCTCGGGATGAAGGGCTCTCGCCAGATGTGGGGCTTTCACAACAGTTGCCTACAGAGATACCGCCAAACAAATATTTGATGCTTGCTCAGAGGTGTGGCTTTTGGGTTCTCGATGCCATTTGCTTGATCGTTCGCACCTTCTCGGTCGGCACTTTTTCCGTTAGCTTGCAGCCACTTGAAGCGATATCAACAAGCAAGTCTTCGGTGCTACGTGACAATGTGCCACCTCGGCATCACGCAGTACATTGAAGCTTGCTACAAGAACACTGTGCAAGGATGACTCGACGATTGCCCTGCTCAAAGGGTCTAGACATGTAGCGATCGGCACATGTATTTGTGGACTGCCTTGCAGGTGAACTGCCTGTTTTTCTGGTTCTTGGGCTTTGGGCAAAGGCACCCGAATGGTGAATCCCATTCTGAGTGTCCGGGATCTGATGTTCACATTCGCAGATCTTTGCAAAGGCCTTTGCAGGTAAGTGCCTTGCACATCTACAAGACTGTGCTCAGTTCGCGCTTTCGCGGTCTACGGATCCTGAACCCAGACTCTCAGTTGCCAGGCCTACTGGCGGGGAATCCTCAAGCGCGAGGAGTCGGGAGCCAAGCAATACAAGGGTGCCCTGTGAAAAGAGGTTCTACAGGCAGAGCTCTCTTCGGCTTGGGGACAGGCGTGAGCCTCAAGCTATTGCCCTGAATGTTGCCCTTGGGGACATCGGAAGAATTCTCAATTTTAATCACCTGCAGCAAAGAGCGCTGGCCATGCCAATCGAACCTTGGGCTACGGCCACGCAGAGTCCATGCCGCGACATTGCCTGCCAACCAATCCCAAAAAGGCCGAAAGGGCAGGTGGCCTTCCAAAGTGCAAGGCGACAAGCAAGGACAAAAGGATACATGTGGGGCACACTGATCAGTGCCTCGACTTTTGCGTCAGTGTAGCAGCAGATTCTGCCTAGCGCGAAGAATGAACAAACAGAGCACATTTGTACACATTCAAGTTCATGTCTGGCTTTGAAAGTGCAGCTTCCACGGAACAAGTGCCAGATCTGCCAAATTGTCGAGGTGATTGCCATGGGGTCTTGAGACGATAAGGAGCTGTTTGTCGCATTTGATTTGGGCGACTGAAACAAGGGAGTCCTGTCATTCCAAGGTACAAGGAAGAGAAGAAGAAGGCCAAGAAGAAGAAGGGCGGAAAGAAGAAGTGAGAATTTCTTTCCTTAGGCAATTGACACTTGCAGGAAGGAAACTGGCAGGAAGGACAATTCAGCACCCTTTTAGCGCAGCTTTCAAGATTATCAGCTTGATTGAAGAGGCGCACAAGCACGCAGCCAATTTATTATTGCAAGCTCTTTGCCAGGTTTCACAGTGTGTTTCATGACGTTTCACCGGCCTTCGTTGGCATCCTGAGTCTGGCCTGATACGCGGGAGCAGAAAGGCGAGCAAGTTGCACGATCTAGAACAGTTGGCTCGAACTTCAGCCTTAGGAAGTGTGCGGGAAGGGCTATGAAATTCATCCCAAACATACCCAAGAGAAATCCCTCAGGTGGTCCATAAGCTCTGAGCCAAAAAATACCCAGCGAACATTTTCCGCCGTTTGGGTGTGATGCAGCTGCTTAGAACCTGCGATCCTTCTGTGTTCTGCGGCCCAAGCATAGAGCCCTGAATCTCCGGAGCTTCGAGCGCATCAACACGCCATGCGTCGGGGCAGGGCCCTCAGGGCTGGCAGTTGGATGCATGGAAGTCAATGGGCTGGTTCCACATGACCGCTTCTCGTACTTATACTTTACAAGCCAACTGCAAGAGTTGAAGGAACCATTGCTTTGAGCGGGATCCAAGTTCATTGGTTTGATGGTGGTGAAGGTGACTTTCGTTGGTCTTAGGGTAAGAGGTTGCAGTGGTTTCATTTTTCGCTTTAGCACATGCAAGCGGGGTGTGCCAGTGGAACAAACGCTGGGTCTCATTGAATGTGTTTTGGCTGTTGCCTCGTTCTTTGTCTTCGCAAAGCAGTAACACCGGCAGCCAGCATTTTGAGAACTCTTGAAGTCTTTCACCAGCCCTTGCAAGAAAAAATGATTGGTTCACATCCGTGCAGCTGACAAGCACGGTTAACAGGTCTGAGGGTGGCCCGAACCAGCAACTCATGGCCGTTGTGACACGCAACGTCCTGAGCGATGCACACGAGTGTGCATATGTATATACGTGCGCACTGCGCAGTGCAATTATGCGCCTATATGATTGTTTGTCCCTTACAATCCGCTAGACCTTCAAGTGCCTGTGTATATTGCATATCATATTTTATGAACATTCTGTTAATTATATTATATTAATATCACACCATACACATTGCAAGAGCCAGGTACATTGGGAGAGCTGGGTATTTGGAACACATATCCCACGGGCACATGTTTTCGTCCCTTGCACTTGATACTGGCATGCAAGTGCATATGACCTTTGAATGCCCCAGATATTCGACCAACTGCGCTTGCAGAACAATTGAGTGGCAACTGTAAGCCAATCAGTGTCACCATCATTGACTTGCCTTGTAGCACTTGCACCTGTTGCACCTGCAGTCTTGGCAGCGCAACGGCTATGCTTGTTGTGAAGAATGCCGCTCCTTGGGCTCGCGTGAAGGAATGAATGCCCTTGACACATGTCCACCCGTCGGGCTTTGCTTGAGGACTCCTAGTGCTGGCCCTCGGAGCCTTGGCGCTACTGCGAGGTGCGAGAATGGCAGTGGGGCACTGACTCAAAGATGGCGTGCGGATGATTTTACCCAGCCCTAAAGTATTGCGGACCGCCGCTCAGCTAGGCTTCCCACCAATTTGATTCCGCCTGTATATTGTCTTTGGTCTTGTGACCTTCGGAAGACATGGCTTGAAAGGCTTCATGATTGCAAACTGCCACTTCACCCTGGCTTTGGTTAGACTTGCTCAGTGGTGAGAGCTTGTGATTCGTTTTAGGGCTGAATGAGAGGATCAGTGAGCCTTGGGGACGATTCCGGACGGCCTCGCTCGCTCGGCCCAAGAGAATAGAACAACGCGGGCCTTTGCCCTGCGAGGCAAGCTTTCGCCATGGGGCCATCGGGCGGCCGTGGGGTGACCGTTGGATTGGGGCCGTATTGGACAGGGAGCAGCATCGTACTTGTACCAGGTTTTCCTGCATGAGGAATATGGGTATTGAAAGGGAGATGAGTGCGGAACGCTTTGAGATTCTTTCCATTGCCTATCCCCTCCTGCCCCTACCCTGGAGGCGTGGCGTGCGCCATGCTTTTGATGCAGCAGGACTGAGCAAAAGGTTCTCAAGATCTTGCTTTCTTTGAGTAGTTATTTGTCCTCACTACTGCCAGGAAGGAGTGTGAGGGGTCGGTTCAGGGTTTGAGTTTCATTTTTAGGGTTAGGGTTAGGTCAAACGCTTGTTCTTGTCAAGTGTGATGTCAGGGCTTTGTTGGAGTGGCTTTGAGCTTTCACAAGCCATTTGGCCATTTGGATTGGATTTGGTTTAGACTGCGGCCTAGTCCATGTCAGTAACTGCAACCGTCGCTCATAGCCCCTCAGTGCTGTCCGCATGCAGAGAGCCTGCTCCAGGAGCAGCACTCATTGTCGGAACTATCCTGGTTGTCATTTGGCATTGCATCAGAATACGGAAGGCCCCCCAAAATGGTGGTTTTCTTTTGGCCTCCCTTTCCGCCAACCTCAAGGGTTCCAAAAGACGCAAACTCCCATTCGCATTGCTTTGTAGTACAAGAATGCCTTTGCTCCCCCTCACTGGCCCATTTTCGGATGGTACTCGGCACTGATCCTCATCTCTGGTTTCTATCTCGATGTTATCTCGTAGTCTGGGCTGTGTGCTTGCCGGTTTCAAAAGCTGCTTTCCATTCGTTTGCCACCCAACAAGATCCCATGATCAAGTGGGAACTACGAGCACGCATGTTGCAGAATCCAAACAGAAATTTGTTATAGGGACTCATTGTGCACGTATTCGACTCGTTGAGTCGCTTGCAGTGCTTCGGAAACTTAAGGAGCCCTTTTGTATGGTATGCGGACAGCAGCTTTATGTGTGTGAGACAGTTGTTGGAAAGTCTGAAGCAATGCTCTTGCATAGCAACAAGCATATTTGAGCCAGGCTCCGCGCCATGTTGAGACTGTCCATTCCAAATTCCAAATGATGCTTGGTGCATGGGACTGCTCCAGGATGCGCGCTTTCCTGTGAGTCAGCGTGGGGAGCCTGATTTGAGCCTTGCGGCTCATGCAATGCTCATGTCTTTTGCTTGGGTCATGGACTGCAAGCAGTAAATTCCTGCAAATGCTTGGCCAAGCTTCTCTCCCAAATACACACATCTGATTGGTTGAGAGATGTAAGAAGCTTGGATATAAGATGATATGTGCGTGACTTGTCCGCTATGTCACTCACCTCTCAATCCAAGAGAAGCGAATGGATGAAGATGGAACGGTTCCTAAGATGTGCCTCTCAATCGCACCGTTCAATCACTATCTTCATCCACTCACCTGTTCAAGCGAGCTAATTCCTAAGGCTTGTCGACTTGACATCGCTTTTTATTGAGACTCTGTGGCTCCTCACACAAAGCCGAACACTGTTTGACCAAGCAGGGTCCGTGGGTGTGTGCAGCTCGTGTTGCAAATTGGCATTGTCATAGTTACGGGGTCAATCTCAGCCCTTTCACAATGTGGGGATTGATGACGGCTGCCAAGGCATGCCGCATGGGGCGATTCAACGACCGCAACCAGTGCAGGCACGGCGCTGAAGTCAACTTTGTCAAATCAATTCCAAGTGATCTGCAAGGATCGGGGGCGGGGGGTGTTTGCTTTGCACTTGATCATTTGAATAGGTTTTTTCGGCTTTCCGCGGTGCACATTTGTTGCACATCTTCAGCATGTTGCTTTTACTTCTGCGCTGTCTCATGTGTTGACTACTCCAGGCTGCTTTAACGTTCCTGCTGTCTGCTTACAGCTGCTGCAAGGTGACGATGATGCCCATGCCACCTGCGGCACAGAGGCATGATGATGCGGAGATATATTATAGCTTGGATGGCTTGTCAAGCGTGCTGCACGTCAGCTGCAACGCCCCACATACGCTTCTGAGAAAAGAAAGGCCAGCTGTACAGCACATGAACCATTGGGATCAGATTGAATATTTAAGGGCAATCACAGACAGTTGACGCATAGGCAGGTACAGGCTTTGAGGGGCCCGGGAATGCGGGGAGTTGCTCGCGTAGTGGACGACCTCATGTTAAAGACCATGATGGTCAACATGGCGTCTCTTGTGGCTCTGCAGGCAACACAGCCCGCCAGCGCCAAGCTCACCGCAGATGCACAGGCCATTGACTCGGTTTTGATCTCGCTGCGAGCGTGGCTTGCCTGTCAGGGCACCCGCGACAGCGCCGATGTCGCCGGGTGTGGGCACCAGACGATCCCCTCCCAGGAGCCTGGGGGTCCTGGGGGGCTCCTTGCTATATACAGGCTGTGTCTAGTGAACCCACGGAGGAATTCGCAATTCCCAGCGTTTGTGAGATGCTTGCTGCAAGCAGTCTAAAGCACATAGGCAGCTCTGCGAGACAGGAAACAGGGCCTCTTTCCTAGTCCCCTGATTCCAAGTGGTGCTGGCGCATGGCAGACGCTTGCACATGGACGCTCAAGACAACTCAGCAGGCTTTCTTCAGTTTCTCAAGCTCAGTGCAAATCAGAGAAGTATGGCGAAACATCGCTGCACACACCGGATCTGCAACCCTGGAGCCTGACCAGACATGTATCTTGCCATCTGAGAAACTAGTTCGTCTTCACCCTGGTGACATAATTTACGCGTAACATCATCATGATGTGGTGTGGGCAACCGCTCAGCACGCGACAATAATGAGTCAGATGTGCTGTATCGTCAGCTAAGACTCAACGCCTCAGCTGCAGGACGCGGACGTCCGCACACTCGCCAGCTGGGATCTCACTGGGCCTGGGTCACTTCGGCCGAGATGGGGCGAGTATCACGATGCTTCCCGCACGAAAGTTCAATCCTTGCGAATTCCGATTGGTGCGCAACTTGGGACATGATCTTTGGGATGACTGTCTGGTTCCTGGGCTTCCAGATGCACACTCCAAGCATATTTTTCCCTGTGGCATGCGACTAGAGACGCGCGAGTTGCTGTGGGATGGCATTCACGGGTCGTGACGCGTGTGGTGGCATTGCGAAGGCCACCCAGTCCCAGCGAAGGCTGGTGCAGGCACGGGCTGGATTTGGGCAACTGAGAGTACCAACAATGTTGGGTACCAGAGTTGGACAAGAAAGGGCAGTTTTGGTTGCCCGTGTTTGTTCCAAAAGTGTGGAGCGGGTGCAGCTGGAAGTCCTTTCACTCCAACTTTGAACTCAGGCCTCATCAACAAATGGAACATTAAGAGCAAATCAGTGACGCACAAGTCACGTGGCTCTGGAATAGGTTTTGCTTTGTGTTTTCCACAGACTTTTCTTTCAGCACCGGAAAGGAGCCAACAGGAAAATAGCCGGACCGTGGGGCACTTGAGGCCTCCTCCGTGACGGCGCCTCCTGGCCAGATGATGCAGATGGGGTCGCAGGCCTGGAGCCAGGAGAATTGAGAGTTGACTCGATGTCTTCGGAACATGCCACCTCTTCCAAGTCCTCCGACATTGCAATCTCGAAAGTCAGGCTCCCTTGCAGCGGACTGCTAACCAGCGCGGGCAGGCGCAGTGCTTAAAGGCTTAGCATGAATGAGATGCCCCGTCCAGGGGGGCAGATTGCGACACAGTGGTGCCTATGGACTCGCCGAAATCTTGGGTGCTGCTGTGTGTCTTCTTCAGGCGACAAGCCCTGCGCTGCCAATGGGCCAGCAAAGCCCGTCCCAGACTGAGCATGGAGCGGCGAGTCGGACGTCACTTTTGACATGTCCGGATTTACTCCTGCTTTGTCGGCCTCGGTGTGCAAGAACTATGAACATGTTCTACCTATCTACTATTTTGTGGCTTGATTGGCCGTTTCGCATTTCGCTTGATCTTATTGCAAACCTCTTGGTGATCATGATTCAAACATGCCCTGGATTTCTGCGTGTGCTGCAACGCTTTCCTTCTTGGCACGTTAGTGCATTAAGGCACGGCACAGACATGACCTTGGGAACCTCTGTTGGTGACGCAAATCACAGGGCCTGTGACGAGTCTGCTTGGTCAGAGGCCAGCACCGCAGATGCCATTGCCCAGGAGGGGTTGAGTATGGCACAGCAAATTCCTGAGGTTAAGCAGCGAGTGCAAAAGGGACACCGTGCCTGTAGTGACAAAAATATGATGCCTCAGTGCACAGATTGAAATCTAGTCCTTTCTTCTGCATCCCTTCACAACAAGTTTTTGCTCCACTTGTTTTGCGCAGCTGAGAATCTCTGCCAAGAGCAGGATGCAGCAGCAGCAGCAGCAGCAGCAGCAGCAGCAGCAGCAGCAGCAGCAGCAGCAGCAGCAGCAGCAGCAGCAGCAGCAGCAGCAGCAGCAGCAGCAGCAAATGCAGCAGCAAATGCATCAGCAACAGCAGCAGATGCAGCAGCAGATGCATCAGCAGATGCAGCAGCAGATGCAGCAGCAGGGCCAACCGGGAGAGTCACAGCCTCAGCGGACCTGTCAAATGACCTGGTCGTGGGGGTGAATCGGGCTGGCCATCAATCCTCAACCTAACATTCAGGCAGCCATTGTGCACTGTAGCTCACGGGAGTTTTGACCACACTGTTGACAAGATTCTTTGCATGGGGCCAGTCAACGGCCGCTCGAAGCGAGATTGAATAGAGTTGAGGCCGCCGCCCATGCACTGCTCGCCTTCGCTTCCAAGCCAATGGCATCCGGATTTCGAGTTGGATCAGGCCGAGTCTTCCTTGCACTGTGAACGTGGGGTTCAATGGGCAGCAGATGTGATGCCTGGTGTTGAGTCTCACTTTGGAATTGGACCAACTTTGGTCAGGCGTTCATGCTTTGGGAATTGTCAAGCGTCCATGTGCCAGCAGCAGGCGCCTGTGTGCGGAGGAGGTGCCTTCGCACAAGTGCTGCGGGCCAAGGACTGATGCGCAGAAGAAGGGAGTGGCTGGGCATACTTTCAACAGGATCAGCCCACACCGCCAGATACATCGGGGTTGATCAGCAGGTCCTTTACATGGGACGACCATTTGGCAAACCACTCGAAACAGATTGCATTCGTGCCCATGATCATTTGGGGCCAGGAAGATTGATCAACTCCCACATCACATGGCTATTCAAACAGTTCAGTCCTTCTGACTGAGCAGACAAGACTGCGCAGCCTCGACGCGAGGAGAGGAAGACTGGCCGCGTTTGGGCCCGGCACCAGGAAATTCTAGACTCCACTAAGCTTCAATGTTTCAATCAATGTTGTCTCACCGGCTCAGCACCTGTCTTTGGTAGCTCACAGAAGCCAGATTTGACGAGACTGAAAGGCAGCCAGAGGTAGTCAGAGCTAGCTCGATGTAGGCAACCAGAGGTAGGCTCCTAAAGCTGGATGCGCGAGGGAACCTTCGCGGAGGTCCCAAGTAAACCCAGCAGATTCGATCGCCATGTCGTTGAGGCAGTAAAGGTGCTCAGCAAGCCGGCCTTCGCCTGCCGTGGCATCGAGGGGCAGATTTGCCGGGCTTCCTGGCGTTCCATTGGCATCACAAAGTGCATTGGCTCAATACAGGAGCTCCTCTTGCCATAGGCCTGTTTTTGAGGCATTCGCTACATGTCGTTGTGAGGAACCGCAACATCGCGGTTCACCCTGGAGACGCTCACACAACTCAGCGGAGAATCGGAGGTGGAAAAGGATTGGCAGCTTGCCAGTGACACTGGTAGCGGAGCTTTTGTTCCTGGGACTTTGGAGGAGGAACTTCACGGTGAAGGTCTTGAAGGTTGGCACTCACAGACATCCAGACGGGCCTTCGACTCCGTGGAGATGAGCGACACGCGCGACCTTGCGCGTGTCCAGTGGGACGGAGATCCTGCCGGATGGCAAGATTACGTCAGGAAGGCGCGCCTGGCCTGGGAACGCACGCGGAAGCGAAATCGGCGACACCTCGGACCTGAATTGGCTGCTCAGTTGAGTGGGAGAGCATGGATGAGCACCCAGGAGTTGGACCTGATGCAGCCCAACGGCGCCCGGTACTTGCTGGAGTACTTGGAGACTCACCTCGCCAAGGTCCGTGCCAGACGCCGGATCGAGAGCCGAGGAGTTGCTGGTGCGCCTCAGGCGTCCCCACGGCATGAGTATGGCGACGTGGTGCTCTTTGGTCAGGGAAGCACATCGCCAGCTTCAAAGCGCACTTAAGCGTGCTCGAGATGCAGGTCTGCCTACAACGAGCGAGAGCTTGCCCAGTTCCTCGCCCACGGCTGGTCGAGCGGCTCGCGGAGCAGGTGGGCTTTTGGAAAGAGCACAAGAAGATCCTGAGGAGGAAGATGATGAGGAGCCGGAGGAGGATGAGGCAGAGGATGATCTCGGCGGCTTCGGAGAAGTATTTCCTCTAAAGTCCGCAGTTAAGAAATCAAAGGGAAGGGGCGGAGAGCCCGGAGATCGAGATCGTCGTCCTCTTCCGAGGAGGTCGCCCAAGACATGACGTGGACCGACCTAGACGGCACTGCCTCCTGCTCTGCCAGATGAACTCTTGGGTTGGTTGATGCTGAGGAGGTCCTCACTCAGCGCAGCTCAGCGACTCAACGTCCTGGCCTCCATCGAGAACAGCCTCAAGACAGCAGACGTGGAAAGAGGTTTTCCAGCCATGGAAGACGAGCTACGCTACATGGACCGGGATGGAGGAAGCTCCAGGGGCAAAGGATGCGGTCGATCCTTCTGGGTGGAACAAGAAGGAAGCTGGGGCACCTTGCTGGCAGAGGAAGATCAGATGGACGAGTTCGTGAACATGGAGGAAGTCTCCATTCGGTAGAGGACTCTGTCCACGCCATGCCCCAGATGCAGTGCTCGACCTACTGGAACAAGGAGGACGGTTCCTACACATTCTGGACCCAGGATGAGCAGGACGGCAAGTACTACTACCAGGATGGTGCAGGAGCCTTCTGGGCCTGGAGCCTGCCTGGTGGTCAGCCTTGCCTGAGCAGCAGAAGGAACTCAGCGAGGCCTACGCAGCCCTGGACCACAAGATTCGCACCTTCCAGGAGTCTCGGCAACTGATGTCAGAGAAAGGCGCGAGCCGTGGCTTCTACCCGAAGGGCAAGGGCAAAGGCAAAGACAAGGGGAAGAAGAAAGGTCAGCCGGTCATGATGGCTCATCAAACCCCCGAACATGCCGGTCCTTCCCACGGTTCTTGCGGTCCAACCGGGCCCGGGTTACACTGGGTGCTTCATCTGTGAGAACCACAACCACGACTACCGCAACTACCTACACCCGGACGTATGAGAATGCAGAGTCCACCTACTCCATAAAGCCTGAGGCGGTTAAAGAGGAGTCCGAGGGCAAGAGCCCAAGCTGAAGCAGAGGACGAGCTACACGTTGGACGACGGCGGCCCCGCCTACTTGATGAACGGTTCAGACCATCAGGTCACCCTGACAGCAGTGGCTCACCCTGAGCTAGAAGGATTTGGAGTCCTTGGGGCGCCATCGCAATGGGCGCATTGGAGCATGCCAAGGCCAAGGAGTTCCGCTTCGGCAACGGCCTGACGCAGGTCAGTGAGAGCTACGTGCTCATCCCCAGACTCACCGTTTCTCCCTCAGTGTGTTCACTCTGGATGCACCTCGCGTACCCGCACCTTGGATCGCTTGAAGGTGATCCTGGACCCCCAGAAGAGCTTGATCATTATGTGTGCGGTGGACCCCATGATGGCGGTTCCGCTGATTCGCTCAACGTCAGGACACCTGCTCCTGGACCTGCGGGATGACTGGATGAAGTACTGCTACCTTCTGAATCAACCGTTGTGGGTTCTGCATCGACCACTCGGAGTACTGCGCGGAGTTGAAGCAGGTGGAGATTGATGAGACCAAGGAGGAGCTCACACCGGGCGAGCTGTCGCAGTGCCAGGCTCTTCTTGGAGCAGTTCAATGGCGAGCTCAACAGTCTCATCACAGTGCCAAATTGTCATGGCTCCAGAGTGCTGGGAAGCACGTGCTGGGAGGTCTATCAGCAACAAGGCCTTAGCGGTCACTGCAGATGACCTGTGATGGTTGCCTGGACAGCAGTCGGGAACCGGCTCGATATGACCAAGCGCAGGATGAGATGCAGCAGTTGCTGGAGAAGGGCCAGATCTGGAACGTCCGCTACGATCCGCAGTTCCTGGCGGCGAAGAAGAAGAAGGTGCAGCCGGGCATGTTCGACGAAGACTTCGTGCCCGAGGAGGACGCCAGCTGGCGAGACCTTTTGAGCCGCGAGCAAATTGCGGGTTTTGGCAAGCCTTCTTTGGGCATGTCAGTTTTTCCAGTTTGAGAGGCATGTGCATCAGCCTCCCTTGTGCATTTGCTTCCACTCCGCAATTGGCTGAATACAGGAGCTCCTTTTGCCATAGGCCTCATTTTGAGGCATTCGCTACATGTCGTTGCGAGGAACCGCAACATCGCGGTTCACCCTGGAGACGCTCAGACAACTGAGCGGAGAATCGGAGGTGGAAAAGGATTGGCAGCTTGCCAGTGATACTCGGTGCCCTCCTGGCACTCTAATTGGGAGTTGACACTTCGTAGGAGTGGAGGAGAGAGGGGCAGGTTCCGGAAGGAAGAGGGGTGGAAAGGCGTTGCGTGCTGTGAGGCCACCTTGGTTTCGTCGGTATCTGTTGGTGACAACATTTCCTCGACCTAATCTCAAAAACTGTTTTTTGCTTCCCCCCTGTGATTGCGTTGTTCCATAGAAAGTTTTCCGACTGACAAGCAACAAAGCATATTTAAGGGCTGCCGCCGCTGTTGACGACAATGGTTATTTGGCAAGCAGCCGCTTGCAATGCTGAGGCCTGTTATGTTGATCACAATGAAGATGATGACGACGACGACGACGATGATGATGATGATTCTGATGGTGACGATGGTCATGTCTGTGTAGCGTTCAGGTGGTCCCACCGGAATTCGATCCCACGACCTCTCGTGGGATACCCTTTCCCTGCTATTTGTTTGTTTCCTTTTTTCTCGGCATTGCAACTCTCTCACGTCATATCCGATTCCTATATAAAAGAATTTGCACGATTTTAGATTAATACAATGAGATCTTGAGATGAGATGAAGGTAAGTGCCGCTTGCAATGCTGAGGCTGCACCTCGCTCCGACTTTTCCATTTTTCATTTCCCCCCGACATGGCAACTCTCCAACGTGACATCCGAATCTGGAAAGTGCCTAACGTGACATCCGAATTGAGAAACACAAAATAGACAGATGAGGTCATGAGATGAAATGAAGGTAAGTACCGCATGCAGTGCTGAGACTGCGGCTCACTTGCTCTCTATCGTCACATCTCATTTTTTGTAAGAATGGCGAGTGCTTCACGTGACATCCGCATCTTATGCAAGAACATATAAGGTCATGAGATGAGATGAAGGCAACAAGTGCCGCCTGCAAGCTGAGGCTGCGGCTTGTTTGATAAAATACGTTATCAATAACGTAACAATAAGAGTTATGATATGAGTTAGCATCAAAATTACCGTCATGTACTTTATATGGGGGTGTTTCATGCACGTATTGTGTTTGTGTTTTTGCTGGAAAAACGATACGGGACGTCCAAAAAAACGATACCCCATTCAGCAAGTTGGCATTGGTTGCAAACACAAATGTATTGTTAGTTTGTGTGTTCTCCTAGAGCATGTGAGTGTTTATTTGCTTGGTCGAGACTTGCAACTAGGCCCTTCCTTTGCAAGGGTTGCAGGGCAGGGGGATCAAAAGGGAACTTCACACTTGGAGCACCAGCTGGCTTGTGACAAGACACGTGTGGCAAAAACAAGCTGTGTTTGAACGGGGCGAATGTTTCTAGCATGTGTCCACCACATTGCAGCATTAACTGCCGGCCAGGAAGAGGCATTACGAGTTGTAGTTGGGCAAACGTCTTTCTTCTAGCGTTTGCGTTTTTGAAGGGGATGTAAAAGTAGGAAGTTTAGAAGGGGTGCAACTGTAGTTCTCCGTTTGGCCAATGAAGTTTAGAAGGAGCTTGCGCAATACTGGAACTAAATGTGCGCGGAAAAAAAGCTACGAAAAATGCTAGAAAGCGCGGGAGCTGGAGGGTGGAGCGTCCATAGACGGAAACCAAGACCTCAGCTATGCATTCTGAGGATTGCCCTTTTGCTGGCCACGCAAGGTGCTTGGGAGGTTACCTTTCTTCGGCCGCAAGCAAACTGCAGGATTGCATTTTGCACTCTCCAGCGCTTCTCTGAGGATCCTTAGAGCGGAAGTAAGACAGTTGTCAAACAGCGCCGCTTCCAGAAAAAAAACGACCACCAAAACGATACCCCAAAACGATACCCCGACGATACCCCCGCAATGGGCCAGGATGCTAAATGTCGGGGGGTGGCCCACTTGACACCAAAGCGCTACCCCTGCAGTTACGAGGAGACACACATTTGGGGGTGGCTTGTGAAAGAACTGCAATGCTGGAGAGGGCAAGGATTGTAATGCCAGGAATTGCCAGGCAGCCTTGCAGCCGTGCAGCCACAAACCGGCGGTGCTGGGCTAACACAGGAAGAATCACGATGGGTTGAGGAGTGCGTGTTGAGGAGAAGTGGAAAGCTTTGACCCAGGAGGTGCAGCATGCTTGCATGGAGAGAGCTGCCTCGGCTCCAAAGGCTGAGCCGAACAGCGCGGAAAAGCAATTGTCAAGGTAATTGCGAAGAGTGCCCGCGAGAAGGTGAAGAAGACCACTGCAGTGAGGAAGCCAGCCTCTCAGCTCCAGCGCCGGCGGTGCTGCGGGCCTGAAACTGCCTCGAGACTGGGAGACAGCAAGGGGCGCACTTGCTGGACAAGGGCAGGACTTGAGGAGGCAACGATGAGAGCGTGGCAGACCCAGCAAGGGGGGAGAGCTGATTGAGAAGAGGTGCAAAGCTAGGCAAAAGCAGCGGCGCAACAGCCGTTGGAGGAGGACTCTGTGTCAAGTGCAAGTTCCTCCTCCTCAAGCTCTAACTCAATCTCTGAGGGGGACTAAAAGGAATCTGCGGCCCGTGGTGTGAGTTGCTTTGCTTGCAGGGATTGCGCTTTGGCCGCCGTGTGGTTTTATACCGGGGAACGCCCTCTTGTGGGAGCTTCCATTCCGTTGCTGTTACGTTGGCGCTGTCCCCGCAAAGAATCGTTTGGTAGCAAGCACGGAGGCAGGGATGTGTCCCGTATCCACGGCCTGCAAAACGATACGGGACGTCCTTTTTAAGCAAAACCTGTAAAACGATACGGGACGTCCTAACACCGAATGAATACACCCCAGACAAGTAATTTTGACGCTGTCTCATATAATAAAGATAAGAATGCACATGTTACTGGTCAGGCCTGGCGATTTCAAATGGGCTGATGATGATGATGATGATGATGATGATGATGACAACGACGACGACGACGACGATGATGATGATGATGATTCTCATGATGACGCTGGTCATGTTTGTGTAGCATGCACCCTTTCCATGCGCCTCCCCTTTGGAGAAAGGGGTCGGCGGATAATCGGTGACCTTGCATATATATATATATATATTATACATATTTATATATATATATATACACATGCGGGGCTATCTTTCTTCAAAAGGGATCTCCTTTTTGGTTGGTTTTAAGAGGAAACCACAAGGAAACCAGCAATTTTGGGGGCCCCTAAAGGAGACACAACCATACATACAAGTGTATATATATATATGCATATGTATAAGTATGTATATATATATATATATACATACGCACCAAAACCTTTGCGATTAGCTGGCGTCGAGTCGGGCCAGTTGGGTCAGTGGAATCATCGGCTTGATTTGTTGCTGATGTCGCTGCAGTTTGGTTGCTGTCTCAGGGGCCGAGCTTGCGGCCCTGCGACGCTGCGCAGAGGCAAGTTTCACCTGATGCAGTATTCAGGGGATGTATTTTCATTGGGGACTTGCTGAACATCATTTGGGTGGGGATTCATGTCCACCACACTTTTGAGGTCTTTCACTATCAAAAATCATAACCATCTTCATATCATTTCCCATTGCAGGATACGAAAGGTCGGGGGCGCCGAGTGGTTCAGATTGTGGACGCGGCGAGGGCCCTGGAGTTGCTACGATATTTACATACAGCGTTCCAAGGTCAGGCCCCCTTTTCGTGCCAACTTTTTGAAGACCACAATGGTTGAGCTGACGACAGACACTGAGGAAACAATGACACAATGAGGCTAGATATGTCCGCACGCACCAGACCGTTCCCCCTAGGCAGAGGAAGCGGGACTTGTGTATCTGAGGCAGGAGATGCAGCACCCTGCAAGCGTGCATGCTTGCTTGATCAATGATGTATAGATTGGCACCGGTTTTGACTCCTTCAAACAAATTACTCTTTGCTGATTTGCATGGCCTGGCCTGGGATGATTGCATTATCAATCCCAGCACAGTAGCTTTGTCAGACTCATTCAAAATTATGGGCATGCAAAGATCATCGGAAAGCCACTTTGTCAGCACCCTAAGCTACGTGGAGGGTGACTGTTGGCAGATTTATGAGCATCTAGTGTGCAACACCCGAATCAAACACATGTGCATGATGATGAAACGCCGGAAAGGGGGTTGGTCTTGGTGGTTGAATCAATCTTAGGGTGCGTGGTGTGTTTTGGTGAGTTGATTGCATGCGCAACTTTTCCAGGTGCATCTTGCACATCCGTGTTTCTCTGTATTCTGATACTGATAGTGTTCAGCGACCCAATTGGAACACATCGTTTCAAGTGTTTTCCTGAGCGATTCTCTACTTTCCAGGCTGGCACTTTGCACCTGCGATTTGCAGCAGGCGTGGGGATAGGTCGCCGTTGAATGGGCGTTGGTACGAAGCTGCACGCTGTGGTTGCATCGGCTGCAGGTCATGGACTGTCGTGGTGGTCGTTTAGATGAGGCCGGGTGCGGTGTATTCTGAGCTTGGTGCACAAAGCGGGTAATGCTCCATCTCTTGGGATTACGCTTGTGCCGTAGGGCATGAATACCTAGGCCGTGGATTTCCCACTTTTTGGCGTGTTTTTTGGTGGATATTCCCGCTTTTGACCCTCTAGTGCTCCTCTACTGCTCCTCTAGTGCGCCTCTAGTGCTCTTCTAGTGCTCTGGTAGTGATACTCTGGTGATACTCTTGTGCACCTCTAGGGATACTCTAGTACTTATGTAGTTGCTGCAGTCTTCCTCCAGTGCTCCTGTAATGCTCCTCGATAGTGATACTGTAGTGCTCCCCTAGTGATACTAAAGTGCAAATATTCTGCTCCTCTGGTGACATTCTAGTAATCCTCTAGTGCTCCTCTCGTGCTTCTGCAGCCTGTAGTGCTTCTCGAGTGCCTCTCTGATGACAGTTGTATTCTCCTCTAGTGATACTGTTCTGATCCTCCAGTACTCCTTCATTCACGGCTCCTCAAGTGCTCTTCCGGTGCTCTCTCGTGCTCCGGCACTGCTTCGCCAGTGCTCTCTTTCCGAAGTTTTGCTCTACTGCTCCTCCGAGGCTTCTCCAGCGCTCCTCGAGCATTCCTTCAGCGCAGCAGGCCACAACCTCTCAAAAAGCTACAAAAATACTAACTTGCAGTTGCTCCAGGGCTCATCTAGTCTAACTTGCAGTTGCTCCAGTGCTCATCTAGTGCTCCTCTAGTGATAGTCTAGTAATTCTCAGTGACCATCCTGCGCTCATCTAGCAAAACTCTAGTAATCCTCTAGCGTTCCTCTAGTGCTCCGCTAGTGATACTCTAGTGCTCCCCAAGTCATGCTCTAGTACTTCTTTAGTTACTGTAGTCTTCTTCCAGTGTTCCTCTAATGCTCCTCTAGTACTCTTCTAGTACTTCTCTAGTGCTCCCCAGTGATACTCAAGTGACAGTCTTCTGCTCCTCTACAGACCCTGTTGTGATCCTCTAGTGCTTGGCTAGTGCCGCGCTAGTGATCATCCAGTGATACTTTAGTAACAATGTAGTAATCCTCTAGCGCTCCTCTAGCGCTCCTCGAGTGATGCTCCAGTGCTACCCTAGTGATCCTCTAGTGACACTCTTGTGCTCCTCTAGTGACAGTTTTGTAATTCTATAGCTGTTGTTGTCTTCCTCCAGTGCTCCTCTAATGCTCCTCTAGTGATGCTGAAGTGCTCCTCTAGTCGTCCCATAGTGATGCTCTAGTGACAGTCTTCTGGTCCTTTTGTGACAGACTAGTGATTCTCTAGTGCTCTTTAAGTGCTCTTCCAGCTTCTAGTGCTCCTCAAGTGATGCTCTAATGCTCCTCCAACGCTCCTCCAGCGCTCCTCGAGCACTAGTTCAGCGCAGCTGGCCGCAACCTCTGAAAAAGCTACAAAGATCCTAACTTGCAGCCACCCCGAAGAAAAGCTTCTGCAGCGCTCCTCCAGTGATCCTAAGCACTCGTCTAGTGCTCCTCTAGTGCTCTTGACATCCTCATCCAATGATCCCATGGTGCTCCTTCAGTGCTCATCCAGCGCTGCTGATTACTGCTGTTCCAGCGTTCCTCTATTGCTCCTGCCTCTCTCGCTCTTGAAGCCTCTAGTGACACTCTTTTGCTCCTCTAGTGATCATGATACGCAAGTGATACTCTAGTGCTCGCCTACTAATGCTCTAGTAATTCTGTAGTTGCTGTAGTCTTCCCAGTGCTCCTCTAATGCTCCTCTAGTACTCCTCTAGTGCTCCTCCAGTGCTCCCCTAGTGATACTCAAGTGACAGTCTTTTGCTCATCTAGAGACACTCTAGTCATCCTCTAGTGCTTCTCTAGTGCTCCGCTTGTCATCCTCTTGTGATACTCTAGTAAGAATGTAGAAATCCTCTAGCGCTCCTCTAGTGCTCCTCTAGTGATGCTCTAGTGCTCCCCTAGTGATGCTCTAGTGACATTATTGTGCTCCTCTAGTGACACTTTAGTAATTCTATAGCTGCTGTAGTCTTCCTCTAGTGCTCCTCTAATGCTACTCTAGTGACAGTCTTCTGCTCCTCTAATTAGTGACACACTAGTGATCCTCTGGTGCTCTTCAAGTGCTCCTGCAGCCTCTAGTGCTCCTCAAGTGATGCTCTAATGGCAGTCTTATGATGTTCTAGTGATCCGCTAGTGATCCTCCAGCACGCTCTTTCCGAAGTTTTGCTCTACTGCTCCTGCAAGGCTCCTCCAGCGAGCATTCCTTCAGCGCAGCTGGCCGCAATCTCTCAAAAAGCTGCAACAATAACTTGCGGCCGCCCTCAAGCAAAAGCTTCTGCAGTGCTCCTCCAGTGATGGTAAGCACTTGTCAAGTGTTCCTCTAGCGCTCTCGACATTCTCACCCATGATCCCCTGATTCTCCTTCAGTGTTCATCTACCGCTGCTAATTACTGTAGTTCTCCTGTGCTGCTGTTCCAGGGTTCCTCTGTTGCTCCTGTCTTGCTTTTCAAGCCTCCAGTGCTTGTCTATTCTCTAGTGACACTCTGATGCTCCTCTAGTGATCCTCTAGTCATCCTCCAGTGCTCCTTTAGTGCTCCTCTAGTGCTCTTCCCGTGGTCTGTGCACTCCTGCGGTGCTGGAGTAGTGTTTCTCCAGAGTTGAGCCAGTGCTCCTCTAGTGCTCCTCTAGTGCTCTCTCGGTGCTCTTCTCCTGAAGCGCTGCTCCACTGCTCCTCCAAGGCTCCTCCGACTCTCCTCTAGTATTCCTTCAGTGCTGGTTTTGCGGCCACCCCGAAGAAAAGCTTCTACTCTCAGTGATCCACACTCGTTGAGTGCTCCTCTAGCGCTTCTCTAGTGATACTTCAGTGACAGTCTTCTGCTCCTCTAGTGATCCTCTAGTGATCCTCTAGTGATCTTCAGTGCTCCTCTAGTGCTCTTCTGGTGCTGCGTCATGCTCCTGCGGCATTACTCCGCCAGTGCTCTTTTTCTGAAGTTTTGCTCTACTGCTCCGCTCCTCCTGTGCTTATCTAGCACTGCCGCTCTAGTGCTGGTCTTTCAGCGCTCCTCTATTGCTCCTCTAGTGCCTATCTCGCTATTGACGCCTCTAGCGCTCCTCTAGTGCTCCTAAAGTGATTATGCTACTCTAGTGCTCCTCTCGTGATCCTCCAGCTCCAACCCGAAACCAAGCCTTAACCAACCCTAAACTAGCCACCTCAACCATGAGCCAACCCCCAACTCACCCTGACTAGCGCACTAGACAGCCCAAAACCACCAACCCAAGCCCAACCGACCCAAAACCCAGCCTCCAGCAGCTTTAAGCCAGCCCTAGACTAACCCTAAACAAGCACACCCCAAACCAACCCTGACCCAGCCCCGAGCCAAGCCTAAACATGGCGCACCTCAAACCAACCCAAGCCAACCCCAAACCCTAAACCTGCCCCAAACCAGCCCCAAACCAAGCCTAAGCCAGCCCTAAGCCAACCGTAAGCCCCTAAGACTTGTCTAGTGCTCCTCGGGTGCTCGCCCAATCACCCGCTGGTGTAAGCCAGCGCAAGGCGGCGCCAGAAACCAACCCTAAACCAGCCCTGAACCAAGCGAATCCTGGACCAAGCCTCCACCGCCCCCACCCAGCCCTGCATCAGCAGCCATAAGCCAACCCAAAGCCTGCCCTAAACCAGCCCCGCACCAAGCCTAAGCCAGCCCCAAACCAACCCTAAACCAAGCCTGAGCCAACCTTAAACCAACCCTAAAACCAGCCCTAAGCCACAAGCCAGCCCTAAGCCCCAAGCCAGCCCGAAACCGGCCCCACACCGCCCCTAAACCAGCCCTAAACCAAGCCTGTGGAGCACTAGAGGTAGAGGAGCGCTGGAGGGTCAAAAGCGGGGATATCCACCAAAAAACCGCCAAAAGCGGGAAATGCACGGACAAGGGTTTTAAGCCTGAGCCTACATAGCCCCAAAGACTTCAAGATTGAGGCTGCGCGTTGGGAAGATGGCCAGATGTTGCGCAGGCAGAAACGCGCTACTATGCAGCGCAGCTGATGGAGGGTCTTCAGGACTGCACCCGGAAACGAAACCCCGTCAGCAAATCAAGCGGAGGATGGCATAGCGTACATCGGACCAAGCAACAACACATCACCAATCATCATCGTCATCATCGTGACGACACGTGCTTGTTTTGGGTTTGGGAATGCTTCGCCTGCTCAAGGACCTCCACTCGCTGAACATTCTACATCGGGACCGGCGCTGGGCAAGGGGGCCGTGAGAACTGAAGTGCAACTTGCTTAGTAGGCTGGCTGAACTTCTGGCGATAGCCGTTTGCTCCACATATTGTCATGTCGAGAACCCCTTCCAGCATCCACACCCACCCCCCCCACCCACACCCCACCCACGCACACACACCCACACCCACACCCACACCCACACGTGCACGGGCACGCACACACACACAGACACACACACACACACAGACAGACAGACACACAGACACACAGACACACCAACGCACGGACACACGGACACACCGACACACGGCCACACGGACACACGGACACAGGGACGCACGGACACGCGGACGCGCGGACACGCGGACACGCGGACACGCAGACACACAGACACACAGACACACAGACACACGCACAGAGACACACGCAGACACACGCAGACACACGCAGACACACGCAGACACACACACACAGACACACAGACACGCACAGACACACACACACACACAGACCCACAGACACACAGACACACGGACATACGGACACACGGACACACGGACACACGGACACACAGACACACAGACACACCGACACGCGGGCACACGGACACACGGACACAGACGGACACGCGGACACACGGACACGCGGACACGCAGACACGCGGACACGCAGACACACAAACACACAGACACACAGATTCACACAGACACACACACAGACGCACACAGACACACACAGACACACAGACACACACACAGACACCCACAGACACCCAAAGACACACAGAAACAGACAGACGCACACACACAGACACAGACACACACACAGACACACGCAGACACACGCAGACACACGCAGACACACGCAGACACACGCAGACACACGCAGAAAGACGCAGACACACGCAGACACACGCAGACACACACAGACACACGCACAGACACACGCAGACACACACACAGATACACACAGACACATACAGACACACACACACACAGACACACAGACACACAGACACACCAACGCACGGACACACGGACACACGGACACACGGACACACCGACGCACGGACACACGGACACACGGACACACGGACGCACGGACGCGCGGACACGCGGACACGCGGACACGCGGCCACGCAGACACACAGACACGCAGACACACAGACACACAGACACACACAACCACACAGAGACACACGCAGACACACACAGACACACGCAGACACACACGCAGACACACACAGACACACACACACAGACACGCACAGACACACACACACACAGACCCACAGACACACAGACACACACAAACACACGCAAACACACACAAACACACACACACAAACGCACGCACAAACACACACACACACACAAGCACACACACAAGCACACAAGCACACAAACACACAAACACACAAACACACAAGCACACAAACACACAAGCACACAAACACACAAACACACAAACACACAAACACACAAATACACAAACACACAATCACACAATCACACAAACACACAAACACACAAACACACAAGCACACAAGCACACAAACACACAAACACACGAACACACACACACACAAACACACAAACACACAAACACACCAACACACAAACACACAAACACACAAACACAAACCCACAAACGCACAAACACACAAATGCACA